>CM021102.1:134262785-134547980 GCA_007115665.2 Sequoiadendron giganteum | reverse complement strand
GATTATATGAGAGAGGTTCTATGGGTTGGCCGAGAGGCCAAGTTCTACAAAGGCTGATATCATGATGCAGTGCCTGTCGAGCGTCGATTCAGTTATGCCCCATCGAGATCTAGGTGGACTCATACACAGACAGTCAGTGAGGGGGTGACACAGCCTCCACGCAGAGATTCTAGAGATCCGGGTCATTCTGGGGGTGGTGGTGGTACAGGTCCTATTGGGCCTACTCACTCTGGCAGTAGTAGGTCATAGATGCCATTGTGATCCTCTATGATGTATATTATGATTGTAGCTCATTGTTGATCATGTATTTTGTAGACCAGACTTCATTGTATACTTGATAGTTGTGATATATATATGAGATGCAGTTGATGTGATATGATGATGGCTTTATGATTTCTATGTGATGGATGCTTTTATTTATATGATTTTGTGATGATTTAATTCTAAATGTGACGATGTATATGAATGATTTTATTTATTTGAATGCAATGATAAATGCATGTGTAGAATATGTTATGTGGATAAATGAATGTGATGCGATAATATGTATGGATGGTTGGATAAATGCTTTTTTATTTAATGGAATGATTTTATGATGAATGATCTTTGATGGGTGTAATGATGTGATTTTATTTATTAAATGTATGGATACCTGATTGTATCAATAACATAATAATAATGATGATGTTTTGATGATGTAGGATGTATGAAAATGTATATCTATTATGATGCAAAAATCTGTATGGATGATGAAATGATGAAAAATTTAATGATGAAATATGGATTTGTAACTATATGATAACCGATGATGATTTTGGATTTTATGTCAAGTATACTCAGTCTTATTTGTAGATTAGATAATCATTGATGGGAATCCTTTATGCAACAAATACTCTACAGATAATGAATGATGATGGATGCAATCTAATTTTAACCATGTCATGATATGTAAAACAAATGTCATTTTAACAGTATTTTTGTGATTGGTATCATCATAGAGCTTTATTGAATGTTGAAAGTGAATGCAAGCGTCAATGGTTGTGTTAATCCAATGACGACCTGAGTATTACTCTCATGATTTTTGATATTGCAATCGAACACAAGCATCTAGGTATAATTGAACCAAGATGACCTGAGCATTCATTGCGTAAACAGGTAGAGATTATCATTTGAGTGTGTGAATTTTGAATGTCATCGGTGATACATTTGCATAGCACATCCCCCGACAATTCGCACATTTATATGATATTCGTAAAGACAACAGACAATTAAAATATCATTATTTTTCCTTGTTCCTCTAGTTCAATACATCATTGAGTTACTCCAAAGAAATGATAATAAAAAAGGACAAAATATCCATTTTTTTTTTTTACTTAGAGTGTTCCATTCATTCATCAAATTTTAGATCATCCATCCTGATTTTGACATGTTTTTGAGTTTTTGAGATTTTAGACTAAAGACCTAACCTACTAACCTATCCTAGGGGCCTCGGGGGCTGATCAAAGATTAGCCTTGCCTACATTACACACGTAGAGACCACGTAGTTCGACTGACATAGACCTATGTTTTTGGAATTTTTCTTTTCAGAGTTTCCTTTTTACATGTTTTTGGATTTTCAATATGATATGGATGGTAGATGCCCTTCTGATGACAATTGATCTTTTTTTTTGGTTTTCTACCATTTGATGAAATTGGCATGTTTGTATTGCCCCCAATGATATCTAGATGTTTCCCCCAAGCTATGGAGTTATATGTTGACCATGTGACACGATTTTATTACTGGATGTAATGATAGCCAGATGAATGATATGATATGAATTGATACTGACTTTCAGATGAATGATCCTGACATATATCCAAATAGATGGGAAAGCTAATCATAGAATCACATACGATGCATGTTTCCAAGTTTTCACCACATGCTTTGATTACACCCATTGTATTTTTCTTATTTTCCCTTTTTCTTTCTTTTTTTGTATTTTCTATTTTTTTTATTTTATTTTCATGTTTGCCAAGATGCTTGTTTGCCAGGTTTTCACTAAGGAAACAATTTTCAGAATTTTGCCCCATGCACAAGGAGATTTTTAAGCATAGAATTTTCTGAGATGAATACTGTTGATAGGTTCATCAAATAGATCCCCTTCTAACATTGATAACTGATATGCTCCTAATCCATACACTTCTATGACGACAAAGAGACCAAGCCAGTTAGGCTCAAATTTTCCTTTCTTTTCTCTATCTTGTTGATTCGTAGGGTTTTCCTTTAGTACCAAGTCACCAACCTAAAAGACCCTCGGTTTTACCCTATGATTGTAACTTCTTGACATCCTCTATTGATAAGTTGTTAGATGATTAATAGCTTGTTGACGATGCTCATCCATCAATTCCAGTTCCTGTAGTCTAGATACCCTGTAGTCTTCATCTGAAATGATACCTCTGAGTGATACATGAAGGGATGGAATTTCAACTTCAATGGGTAATATGGCTTCTGATCCATATACCAAAGCAAATGGTGTAGCTCTCATTGGTGTTTTGATGCTTGTTCTATAGGCCCATAGTGCAGGGTTGAGTTGAACATGCCAATCACGTCCAACATCGTTAACCATCTTTTTGAGAATTTTGAGTATGGTTTTGTTTGAGGCCTCTGCTTGGCCATTCCCTTGAGGATAGTATAGTGTTGAAAAATGATGTTGGATGTGGAACTTATCACATAGTTCTTTGACATCTTGATTCTTGAATGGTCATCCATTATCAGTGATAATGGATTGAGGGATTCCATACTGACATATGATGTAGTTCAAAATGAAGGAGGAAATTTGTTTCCCAGTGATGGTAGTAAGAGGTACTACTTCAATCCATTTTGTGAAATATTCAGTAGCTATAATAATGAACTTGTGTCCATTAGATGAAGATGGATTGATTTTCCTACTAGATCTAGGCCCCATTGACAAAAAGGCCATGTCGATGTGAAGGGATGCAGTTGTTGTGCCGATGCATGAACTTGATTGCTATGAACCTGACATTTGTGACATTTCTTGACAAATTGATATGATTATTTTTCCATGCACGGCCAATAATAACCTAAATGGAGGAGTTTCTTAGCTAGAGTCATTCCACTCGAGTGAGTACCACAAATACCCTCGTGAACTTCCCATAGGGCCATTTCAGATTCATTGTGTTCTAGATAGTGGAGTAGGGTACCATCAAGACCTCAACGATAAAGGACATTTGTGATTAATGTATGTCAGGCGGATTGGTGGATAAAGTTCCATTTTTGGTTCCTAGAAAGATACGGAGGAAGAATATCATCTTTCAGGCAAGCCTAGGTTTTTTCATAGATAGAGGGTTCAATGGTTTCTATATGGCATATGGTAGTAGATTCCGATTGATAATGGGAAGGACAGGATACTTGTTCTACCATAAACTCATAACAAACACGCTTCTCAGGCAATTGTAGTAATGAATCAATTGTAGCCATGGCACCTACAGCTTTGTTCTCCACTCTTGGAATCTGATCAAACTTGATATTGATAAAAGACTATTTTAGATTATCTATTTTTTGCTTATAAGGCATCAAATTTTCATCCTTAGTTTGATATTCATCATTTACTTGGTAAATAACCAATTGAGAGTCCCCATATACCTGTAAATCTATGATTTTCTAGCGAATTGCTATTTTGACCCCAATAATAATCAATGCTTCATACTCTGCCACATTATTTGTACACAAAAACATGAGTCTATATGATTTTGGAATTGTGTGTCCTTGGGGGGAGATGAAAAAAATCCATGCTCCTGATCCTCGTTGTGTATACGATCCATCAAAATATAGTATCCATTGTTTGGGCATTGCTGTCATTATGTCTGCATCTGGAAATTCCATTGTCATTGGGTGATCATCTGGTAGAGGAGCTTCAGCTAGCTGTTCAGCAATTGCTTGTCCCTTGATTACCTTTCTCTCAACATATTGAATGTCGAATTCACTTAGGAGCGTAATCCATTTCGCCAGTCTACCTGTTAAGGCAGCTTTACTTAGTAGATATTTCAAAGGATTGATCTTTGCAATTAACCTGATTGTATGAGCCATCATGTAGTGTCTCAACTTTTGAGTAGCAAAAACCACTACTAAGCAAGACTTTTCTATGAATGTATAATTTATTTCATAGCCATTTAAAGTTCTACTGATGTAGTAGATGGCATGCTCTTTTCCTTTATTATCCTCTTGTGCTAAAAGTGCCCCCAATGAGATATCAGTTGTAGAAATATACAATATGAGGGTTCTTCCTTCCGTTGGTGGCATGAGAACAGGTGGTGACATTAGATATTGTTTGATCTAATTGAATGTTGCTTCACACCTCTCATCCCACATGAAAACAATGTGTTTATGCAATAGATGATTGAATGGATGACTTTTATCCGTTAGATGGGAGATGAATCTTCTGATTGATTGAAGCCATCCTTGTAGTGATATGAGCTGGCTGATGTTTCTAGGAGGTGGCATCTCCATAATTGCTTTGACTTTTGCTGGATCCAACTCAATGCCCTTTTCTGAGATAATGTAGCCTAACAGCTTTGTTGATGTAACCCCGAAGACACATTTCTTAGGATTTAACCTGACATTAAATTTCTCCATCCGTGTGAAGATTTTATCTAGGATATGCTGATGTCCTTCCCTAGTAGTAGATTTTTCCAAGATGTCATCCACGTAATCCTCCATGAAGGTGTGCATCATATCATGGAATATTGTCATCATTGCTCTTTGATATGTAGCTCTTGCATTCTTTAAACCAAATGGCATGACGTTCCAGTAGAAGGTTCCCCATGGACATGTAAAAGATGTCTTTTCTTGATCTTCTGGAGCTATTTTTATCTGATTGTATCCTGAGAACCCATCCATGATTGATAACATGGCATGCCCTACCGTCAAGCCCACAATGATGTCTATATTTGGTAGTGGAAAATCATCCTTCGGGCATGCTTTATTGAGGTCCCTGAAATTTGTGCAGATTCTGATGCTATTGTCTAGTTTTGAAATAGGTACTATGTTGGATATCCACTCAGCATAGTCTATAGACCTTATGAATTTAGCATCTAATAATTTCTTTAATTCTGACTTTACCATTAATGCAATGTGCGGATGCATTTTTCTTAATTTTTACTTAACAGGCTTAATTCCTGTTGGCAAAGACAAATGATGCATAAGAAAATTTGGATCTAAGCTTGGCATATTAGAATATGTCCAAGTGAAGTTGATGCTTCTTGCTTTAAAGAAATTGATAAATTCCGGTCTCTCTTGATCAATCATTGATTCTGCTAGATGTAGAACTTTTGCCTTCTCTTTTGTGCCAATGTCCACTGATTGTGTAGGTTTGACCAGAAATGATGATCACTCATGATAGTGTTCTGGGAGAGTGTGAAATATTCCATCCTTCAGTGCCTCAGAAAGGTTTTCACTGTTGGATGTGTTCTTTATTTTTATTTTTTCTAGATCTAATGATGCCATAGAATGGTTTTCACCATTAGATCTATTTTCCCTGTTGTCAATTTTGCAACTGGAAGATTTGACACCCTCATACTGAGTCGTATTGTTATGAGTATTATAGATAGCATTTGTATCAGGTTCGGTATGACATAGGAAATACATGATGGCATCATCATTTGCAAATTTTGGTACAGTTAATGGTTCGGTAGGTTCATAATCAATAAGTTCTGGATGGATTAATGGCATGGTATCATCGGATTGATTTCGGGCAATGGAAGTAAGGGTGAGGACAACAACATCATCATAGTCGTTTGTTGGAGTATCAAGATCCATGATGGTACTTTCTTCTAGATTGTCTAGTTCGCTCGAGGTTTGTTTGTCCCCACTTGAATCATCGATATTTAGTGACTCTCCCACGATTGGACTAGACCCAGAGCCTTGGCCCTCCTCACGTGTGGGTGTATATTGTTGGATGATATCACAATGAATATCCATAAAAGATACATCAGATAATGAATCCCATTCATACTCATTGGAATCAGTTTCAGAGCAATCTGTTAGTTGAAGAATTCTTTCTACAACCTTCTCCTTGAGTTCCTATTTCTCTTCCTTAGAATATCCTAGTCCTCGCTTTTCTTTTGTGTGGAGAGTAAGAGGTGCGATAGGTTTTGAGATTCCATTATTTCTTAATCCAATGGGTCCTTGTCCTTCATATCCCATTTTTTCTAAAATAGCCTTTCCTTTTCCATATTTGTCTATGTTGATGCTAATATTTTTGATACCGATCTCTAATGTTGACATTTCTTCATCCTTATAAAGCCAATCCAGGATTGCTTTATTATCTGTTTCTTCTGCTATGGTTCTAGATTTTACAAATGTTTCTTGAAGAACTGTGCTAGGTAAATATGTTGGAGGTTTGATCAGTGATGGTTGACCATATTTCCTAGGAGATGGCATTAACTATGATAAGTTAAGCAATTGCTCCATTGAGTACTGCCCCATTCCTTTATCTGTCAACTGAACTTGCTTCTGAAAGTTGTCTGATAGAGAAGTTTGTGTACCTGGAATGTTTGTTTCAACATGACTTGACTCCTTTTCTTTACCTTTCTTTTGCACCCACTTGGTAGTGATGCTTGGACTTTGTTCGTTCTTGGATGATGATGAACTTGAAGCTTCCCTATTGTGAGGGACAAAGGTGTCTTGAGATACTCTCAAGGTGTCACAATGTTGTCAATGATTATAATCAGCAGATATAGTCACCTCTTGTCCATTCACTGGAAACTTTAGGCATTGATGGTATGTAGAAGTTACAGCCTGCATTTCATGAATCCAGGGTCATCCTAAGAGTATGTTGTATGTCAACTCTCTTTCCAACACTTGACATTCTATATGCTTTATCATGGGTCCCACCTGAATGGGTAATATAATTAAACCTTGGGACGATCTTTCCTCTTCATCATATGTTTTGATGGTCATCTTCCTCTAAGCATCAATAGCGTCGTCAGAATATCCTAGTGCACAGACTAATTTGAGGGTGAAAATGTTCATACCATCTCCCCCATCTATTAGAACTCTTTTAACATGATGATTATGGATACATACTTCGATATGTAATGTGGTGTTATGCAGATGATTTAATGAGACATCATCCTATTCAGAGAATGACAGACAATGCAAGGTAGTTAGGTTTCCCACCATAGCTTGGAATTGACAAACATCCAGATTCTTTGCTACGGTTGTGGTGACTAACGCTTGTTCGAGAACTTCTTTATGTGATGGTGACAACTTACGGAGTTCTTGTATGGATATTTGCGCGGGGAATTTTTGCAATTGATCGACAATATTATAATGAGATTGAGGTGTAATTGCACGTTGAGATTCCACTCCTTTTAATACTACCTTGGCTTGCTCCCTAGTCATGACATTTGTTGGTTGATGTTCTTGATTTTCTCGAGGGATGTTTTGCATTTGATTGATAACATCATAATGTCATGGAGGTGGAACTCCATATGTGGAGCCAATTCCCTTCAACATTACTTTGGATTGTCCCCTAGTTAGCGCATTAGCGAGTTGATGTTCTTGATTTTCTCTGATTTTTAAGATATTTATTTGATTATCAGAGATTTGCACGCTTGGGAGTAAATCCAAAGAGGTAATGGTGTTCATTTTGTTCTCAACAATTTTATTGCTAACTCCATGATCATGTTTGACTTCAAATAGACATAGGATTGTTGTGTCATAGACATGATTGGCATTATTTCCTTTGTTGTTGGAGGATGATGCACCTTTGTCATAATTGGGCAAAGGATCTTTGAAGGCCGAATGATCATTGTTATTTTGAGGTCCTTTCACATACACTTTGTTGCTGTCCACCAAATCTTGTACTACATGTTTCAACTCCATACAGTCATTGGTTTTGTGACCCTTATTGTTATGATAGTTGCAATAATCAGCATCATTCCACCAAGATGGTTTGAATTTTGGATCCCAGAACCTAGCTTCCCGTGCAGTGAGAAGGCCTCGGGTAACTAGTTCCTTCATTGTTGATTCCATTGATTGGCCCAAAGGTGTAAACCTTCACCAATTTGACGGTTTTTGATACGACTGTGGTTTTATGTTTTCTTTGTTTTGTAATGTATTTGTTTTGACATTTTTTTCATTGTTTTGATTTTTTGATGTGGATGTGGTCAAGTTGAAAACTGGTTTAGCATTTGAAGAATCATTTGTTGTTTCCTGGATAGTCATGTTACGATTCTTTTGCCAAAATTTGGGCTTCTCACCGCCAGAGTATTGATTTGAGGAGTTACTTGTGTTGTTTGTTTTATCATTAAAATGTTTGATAACTCCTCTCTTGACTAACGCTTCTTCGATTTTAAGACCATTTTCGATGACTTTCTCAAACGTTGGAGGACATTGTAGTTCCAATCTATAACTCATTTCTTCTGTCAAGTTTTCAATAAATAACTCCATCTTTTCCTCTTCAGGTATGGACCTAGGATATCTAGCGAACAAGCGTCGCCATCTTTGGAGAAAAGACAAGAATATTTCTCCCTTGTTTTGCTTGAGATTGTAAAGATTTTTGATAGTAACATCGTGTTGGATATTGAATGAGTATTGAGAGATAAATCTATTAACGAGTTCCTCAAAAGTTCTAATATGTAGTTTCAACTTTGAGAACCATTCCATACAGGATCCTCCCAAACTCCTTGGGAATAGTCGCATTAAAAATGTCTCTTCTTGTGCAAACTCAAGACTCATCGTTTTGAATTCTCCGATGTGATCAATTGGATCCATTCTACCATTATACTTATCATATTTTGGGATCTCACAATGTCTTGGAAAAGGTATCAAGCCAACTGTTGCATCGAAGGGATAAGGACAAATGTCCTGTATCGCATATCTCTTGGTAGTCCTTTGCATCATATCTTGTATTTTTTGTTGTAACAGTTGCATTTGAGATGTTAAAGCGGCAACTGGATTGATTGTTTGTGTAGGTTGTGGTATCTCAGTCTCATTCATTTCCGATGTTTCTTTCAAACGGTTTACATCAAAATCTTTTGGAAGTTTTGCCCCTGATTTAGCTAACATTAAAAAATATTTCTCCATATCTTGTTATAGAATCTTTTCCATAAATATATGGAACTTGGGATCTTGTTGTGCTGCTTGGATGTCCTTTGGAGTTATTTCATTTTTATCATTTCGGCTCAAGTTGTTCCAAGGCTTTTCTTCCGCCATTTCTTGTGATTTTAAAATTTCCTGATCTAAAAGTCTCTGTTTTTGGGACCTAGTTAAGATTGGCATACAAATTTTTGCCCTTTCTTCTAAAATGTTGATCTTATGTGCGGGATAGTGTCAATTGAACCTTTTTAAATAAAGTCGAATAAGATGACCTATCTTATTGATGAGACAATATTTAGAAAGTTTTAATCACTATACTTTTTTTTGTGATGAAGGATGATAGTATCTTGATAAAGAAACTTTAGTATAGTAATTGATTGTTATTTGATTTTTGACACTTGTGATTTGCAAGATCTTGATTTAGTTGATAAGTTAGAAATTTGTATAAACCTTTCTGACTTTGATTCCTAGACAGTGATTCTGATAAGAAGAAATCTATTTTTGATGAAAAATGTGGATAAAATGACAGACTAATGTACTGATAAAAATTTTGAACTCTTTGTTTTAAAAAATGCTAAGACAAATAGCAGAAGTGTTATTTCCCAGAAGTGTTGGAACAAAGTCTAGAAGCGCTGAAATAAGTAACTGAAGCACTATTTTTCCTGAAGCTCTGAAATAGTTTCTAAAAGTGCTAAACAAAATGACAGAAGTGCTACTTCCCAGAAGTGCTAAAACAGAGCCCAAAAGCGCTGTGAAAAGTGACCGAAGCACTATTTTACGAGAAGCGCTAAAATAAAAACTGTCAGTGCTAAAATAGAGCCTGAAAGCGCTGAAACAGGTTTTCTAGAACACTTAAAAACATAATTTTTTTTTTCTCTATTGTAGAATCTAGTATGGCCTTGTGGCATACTGTATCAAGGACTGAGGAAGATATGAAGGATGAATCCATTGACTACGGTTGTGGAATTGTGTGAGAGCTCTTCTTTGAAAGAAGGCTCGTGAATAGAGCGGTTCTACCGCATAATCAAAAGAGTGACCCCTAGCAAAATTGTGATAACGGTGAATGAATGTTCTATGTTGTAAGAAGAGTTTTCGATTTTGATATAGAAAATGTTGTCTCCTCAATTTATTTCTATAATTGAGAGGTTGCTTAGGCCTTGTAACTTTGATTTTTCTCTTGACAAATGTGGTGGATTTCCACTTTCGCATCATGGATTTTCTGATTTGATTTGACTTGACATTTATGGGATGATCTTTAATTTGATTTAAATGAATTTGTTAAAACACGGCAAGCAATTTTTAATAAGTGTTTTAAAACTGAAAAGATTATGTATATTCAAAAATCATGAATGATCTTTATTGATTTTGATAGGTTGTTTTAACAATTGTATATAAATCAAACAGACTCACACTTAAGGACAAGTACGTCATCATTATACTCATAGCCCACATCTTGCAATTACATTGACTCACACAGCAGTGTCACCCCCTAGAGGGTGCCCCTTTTTTTATCATTGCCAGGTGCGTACTCAAAGTGACGAAAGTGGATACCGAATCCCTTGAGCAAGCGGTCCTTGGTAATTATATGGTGAGTGTCTTGGGGGCAGATTCTTCCCTCACCTTGCACTGCGAGTATGACAATGTATGGATACTGACTCAGCGAGAAACTACTCTATGGTTCATCGATAGGGTTCCGTTCGGTGTGACAAATAGATAAACTCCCTTAGGAGACCTCCCAATCTTTAGAACAAAGATTTTGGGGATGGTTATCTTGCTCACTACCATCAAGTTGGACTTTCATCAACAACTTGCATTTTTATTATAGTGGGTTGGATAACCTAGCTTTGGTTGTTCCCATAGGGTGAGTACTTTTTCCCACTACAGTAGGCCTGATAAAGGTTTTAACAAAGCGTAAATGACATGAAATAAAAGTGAATCTGGCACTTTGGTCACCCAGTTAAGGGGAGAGCATAAGCCTAATCACCACAAGCACAACATATAAGTTTGTCCCGTTTTAAAAGCTCAAAAATAAATTTTCTAATCTATGTGAAGGTGTTGCTTCATAGAAATCATGATGTTCTTTTTAACTTCTACTATAAGAATGTGATGACTATCCTAGATTGATAAATTTGGTTTAAGAAAAAAAAGAAAGTGACTATCCTAGATTGATCAATTTTAGTCCAACTTTGAAAATGACTATCCTAGATTGATCAATTTTAGAAAACTTTGAAGTGACTATCCTCGATTGATCAATTTTAGTCCAACTGTGAAAAAAATTAAAATCTGGCCACAAATGCGTCGGATCCAGACTGAATTTTACAAAAGCGCTAGAATATTAGACCGAAGTGCTAAAATAGTTACCTAATGCACTAAAACCTAAAAGCGACGAAACAATACCCTGGAGCGCCGAAGTTTGGCATGGAAGCGCTAAATTATCAAAAGCACTGAAACATGAACTAGAAGTGCTGAAACAGTGACTGGAAGCGCTAAAAATCGAAAGCATTGAAATATGAACCAGAAGTGCTAAAACAGTGACTGAAAGCGCTAAAAACTGAAAGCACTAAAACAACAACCAAAAGTGCTAAAACTTTTAATGGAAGCGCTACAAGAAAAACACGCCGAGAACCTACGTGACACTTTCTAGAAAAATGACAATTTTGATAAAATTGGGGTTAATGCCCCACGGTGGGCGCCAAATTGTAAGTGGTGAATATGTGAATGAGATCAAAAAACTTCTTAATATGACATTATATCAATGATTAAACAAATTGAATCAATTCAACAAAGTAATCAATCGAAATCATCCTATTGCTCTCTATCTCCAAAGATTTATTAAATCTAAATTGCTCTCAGATTGTGTAAGCAAATAAGACTATTAAAACGACTATCTGAAGAACGAGATAATGATAATGCAATGCTAAATGATAAATCAATTTAAAATAGCATGATATTGATGTGAAATAGATAATTGCAGCTACAGGAGGCATCCATGGTTGAAAACTGGATTGCTTGATGCTTGATTGTGTGGATGCTTGATGCTTGATGTCTGGATTCCTGCAGAGTAAGAGTGCAAAATCTTGATTATCTGGATCCTTTTCTTGGTTCAATGAGGCTTTATTTATAGAATTCCTGGCTGTAGAAATGCACAAGGAAAGCTTTGAGAGGCTTGGATTCAATCTGGAGAATTGAATGGTGAGAGATGGAGGAGATTGAGAGAAAGATGGAGATTGTCTCTACCCATGAAAACACCAAGCAAGAGAAGAGGAAGAATTGATGGAAGAGGATTGAGAGATCAAATTCCAAATTTGTCTCCAATTTATCTCCAAAACTTCCCGTGAAGTTTCAATCAATTAATTTGACATATTTTTGACATAAATTAGACATGGTTTAGACATAGGAAATCTAATTCATTTTTGAGAGAATATGGATGGAATATTCTTTGTGCAACAATTCAAATATTTTGATTTATTTAATTTAGCAAAAGAAAGATAAATAATTTAATAAAACGAACTATAGGATAGTTGTTTATTAAATTAAAATAAAAAATAATGGCAATTAATCAATAAAGTGTTTTGTCTTTATTTAATTAATTTAGAATCGATGTGATAGATTGAAAATAGAGAAATGATAATTAAATCAAACAAAGTATTTATTTTTGTTTATTTAATTAAGACGAGATTTAGAAGAAATTATGAAGAATGTGAATGTGAACTATATTAAATAAATATTTCTATTTATTCAATAGTAGAGGAAATTAGGATAATTAATTAAATAATTCGTATTTAATTAATTGGATGCTCCAGACCATTTTTAGGTGTATACAACTAAAATATCTAGTGTTTACTCCTAGGATTTTTATCCAGTAAGGGAGGGAGCTTTTGTATTTACTTTGTTAAAGTAAATTTATTCCAAGAATGTAGAAATGGTGATAGGCTGTCTCTGGGGTGATAGATTATCCATTGAAGGAAATACCTATGTGTAGTTTAAGATGGCCTTAAGTCAAATCAACCCTGAGTAGTGTATGTGATAGATGACCTTCATTCAAAGTACTGAATGAGAACACTTTGGCCGAAGTAGTGTGACTTCCTTTGGCTCCATTGTTAGTTCACCGTGATCCAGTATTACATGCTAGTTCCAAATTGTGGGTTTACAAGTTCTAGTTATGTAGGACACACCACTATGCTCACTTGGTTGTTGTTATTTGGTTACTCTACCAATCTCTTCATTGAAGGGAAGGGCCATCTATCGAATGATAGATGTGTGGGGGACCACATATGAGTTCATGGTTGGCAGAAAAGAACTTGAGTGATGCTTTTCCTCCACAGCAAGGGAGAAAAGAACCAAGATTTGAAAGGAAGGATCATGGACCATCTATAAGCTATTTTTTTCTAAAGCTCATTGAGCTATGTATGTTAATGTATGCATTCTTGTATGATTGTAACTTGTGAAATTATTGTAATAAAATGGAATCCTTATTGTATTATGCTATGGAATCTTTGTTTGTATTGTAGACATCCAAATTTGACCACTCCCATATGGTCAAATATGTATCCTTTATTCATCCATTTCTAATTAAATAACTTATTCAATTAATATTTCCCCTTCCTCTAAGGTTTCAAAAGAATTTAATTTAATAGTTAAATACTTTTTCTTTCATCATTTCTTCTCTAAATTAAATAAATATATCAATTTATTTAATTTAGTCATTTTCCCCTTTTTGAATTTAAATCAATTTTAAATTCCCTCTTTTCTCTCTCCTTGTCACACCCTCCATCATCTTCTTCTAATCTGGATTAGTTTAATTAATCCATGATTAGTATGTGCACATCCTTAATCAGGATTAATGTCACATCCTCCATATTTGGCCACTTGTATTTAATCCTCCATTAATATTCCAAATCACATGTTTGCAAAACCTCAATCTAATCACCTACCATTTCAGGTATGTCCTCCAAGTCAACCTTTCATAAGTACTTTCTTTATTAGGCATTGATCTCTTCTCCATGTGAATTTAAAATTCACATTTATTCATCCAATGCATCTCTCTTCCCCATGAAGGTTGTTGGGAAATTCTAAATCCCCTCATAGGTCACATCAGTCACATGGGACAAGGACCTCCTTTATGAGGACCTTGTCTTATCCTCAAGGTACTTCCCAATCATGTGAATTTAAAATTCACATTTATTCTCCCAACAACTTCTCTCATTTCCATGGTGATAAGAGAGGACTTTCTAAAATTCCTTACTTGTCACCATCACCCTCATATGGGGACAAGAACTTTATTTTTGAGGAAATCCTCTCCTAATCCCAAGGTACTTGCAAGTACCTCCACCTCACATGTCCTCTTTCCACATCACTCATCCTTTTCAAACCTCATCTTCCACATGGCAAGATGTGAAGGCTTGTGATTCGTCAACTCACTACAACCCTCCATCTTTCCCATGTTGGCTAAATCCTAGCCATTGAATTCTCTAGAGACTCTTCCCTTAAAATGAAAGATTTGGTCTCATTTTCATTCAATTCACATTCAACACATTCAAGCATTCAAGCAATTGAAATTAGCACTCTTAGCACTTGCATCCTCCATTGTTGCGTCCTTGAAGCTTTCATTGCATACACATACAAAACACATCCAAATACCCACTTGCACCATTGCATTCTTCATCACCTCTATTCCATTTTGCATCCATTTTTAGGTCATTTACCATTGAAGGAGCATACAATCAAGCATCAAAAAGGACCAACCAAACTCATCAATTCAAGCAAGTTAAAAGGTTCCATTTTCTTGGTATTTTGTTTAAATTCATCTTAGGCCAATCTTGAGTGTTTGTTAGTGTTTTAATTTTTGCATTTTGTTTTGTCTTGCATATTAGGATAGGAAAAATCACTTGCACACATTTTTGGCATGCCTAGTGGGACCCACAAATGAGTCTATTTATTTCACATTTGCTAATGTTTGACATTTTATAGGTTTAGGTTACACATAGGTGAACTTGCCTTGAACAGGAGCAACCTGACCCTGAACATGGGTGACCTGGCCATAAGATAGGCAACCTGTCCTTGAATAGGGGTGACCTGGCCCTTAGACATGTGACCTTGCCCTAAACAGAGGTGATTCTACCCTAGACAAAGGTAACTAAGGTAAAAATAGATACTTGAAGCTCATTTCCAAGGTTCATTTCTTACTATTTTTCTTAGTATTGACCCTCTAATCTATTTTTTTGGTGAATGTGCTTATTTTTACTAACATTTTTGCAGTTGTTTCACATTTGTTGAAGATCAAAGGAAAAAACTTCTAACATGTTTGTTGCAGGAGGATTAGACCAAGTACATTAGTTATATTATTTGTTTATCACATTTGTATTAGTTAGGCACATAGATATAATTAGGAGGAGTAAAAGTACTATTTTGTCATCCTTGTAAAGTGAAATATTGATGTATTCAATCCCCTTGCACCATTTGGTGATCCTGGGTGAAGAGAAATTGTAGTCCACTTAGCCCTTTGTGTTCACACATTTTTAGCAGGACCTGCTTGGGGATTTCATCACACCAAGGGACGATCCCAACCACGTGATATCAGTAGGGTATATAAAAGGGGGAGGGTGAAATCTCTACCTCAATCCAATCATGTCATGTTTGGTGGAGCATCAAAGCTAGGGTGATTCCTAGACAAGATGTGAAGAGTTGGTCTGAGCTTCCAATACCTTGTTGTGGCTCTTGACTCATGCTTGTGACAGGCTAGTGTTCACAGTTGTGCCCCACGTACCATGCATATATCATGGACTCCCTAGTTTTCCTTGTTCATCCTAGTTAGAGGACAGTATTGGCCATACCCTTCATACTAATCTTAGGATTGTGTTGTTTGAACAATATTTTTTATGCAAAACCAATGCATTTTTGTCAGCCTTTTCCATTTGCTTGTTGTTCGCTATGTATTTTGTCCTTTGCCATAGTTTTTTTACCCAATTTAAGGCCAAGTTAGCTAACAAGGGTGACCCTACCCTCAATAGGGGCGACCTTGCCCTCAACAGGGGTGACCTTGTCCTTAACAAGGGCATCTTGACCTTCTATTTAAGTCATTTTCCCAGCTTGTTCTTGTCAAAATCACCCATCCTTCACATAATAGGTGACATGGCCCTAAGACAGGTGACCTATCCCTAAGATAGGTGACTTGGCCCTCGAGACAAGCAACCTTGCCCTTAATAGGGGTGACTCTGCCCCCAAGATAAGCGACCTTTCCCTGAACAAGGGTGATTCTACCCTTAAGATAGGTGACCTTGCCCTAAACAATCAATCTCGCCTTTGGTTCAATCAACCTATTAGTCTGTTCATCCATTCTGAGCACCCATTTCCCCATTTTGAGCATCCGTTTGCTTGTTTCGAACATTTTTTTCCCTATTTCGAACATTCATTTCCCTTTTCTGGGCATTTGTTTCCCTGTTCTAGGAATCCGTTTGCCCATTTTGAGCATTCGTTTCCCCATTTCGAGCATCTATTTCCCCATTCTGAGCATCCATTTCTCTGTTTTGAGCATTTGTTTCCTATTCCAAGCGTCTGTTTCCCCATCCCATGAGTCTGTTCACCCGTTCTGAGCATCTGTTTGCCTATCTTGGTAGTTTGTCTACCCATTCATCTTGTTTGTTGATGTCATTTGGTTGTTTCTTAGACTTAGACAAGTTCGGAAACTGTTTAGGCAAGTCTATCACTTAGTTGGGCGACCCAACCCTTAACTTCGGTGACCTTGCCCTTGAGTTAGGTGACCCGACCCTTAAATTGGGTGACACTACCCTTGAGTTGGGCGACCTGACCCTTGAGGTGGGTGACTCGACCCTTGAGTTAGGCAACCCGACCCTTAACTTGGGTGACCTTACCCTTGAGTTGGGTGACCCGACCCTTAACTTGGGTGACCTTGCACATATTAGACGAGTCTGATCTTTGTCCAAAAAGTTAATCTATTGGGATCCCAAAAATCTTGTTATTTTCTAAACCATCTGCACCTTTCATTCACTCATAATCCTCACTTTAGTCCATCTTCATCCCAATCCATCTACATCCAATCATAATTTAAGTCATATAGGTACATCCTTAATCATGCCTAAGCTACATATCCATCATCATTTTCTTAATCCAAATCCTTTGAGCTTCGTTTGAAGATATTATCCAAATTGACCTAGGTGTCTGAAATCGATCATCATCCTTCAACATCTGCTTAGGATCACCATCTATCCTAAGTCAGTCATCATCCTTAGACCAATAAATCCCCTTCCATATCAAGATGGATTCAGTGCCACAATCATTGGTCTATCCTTTAATCCGATCAATCAGCACCTTAAGTCACCTAGGGTGATTTTTTCACTTTTTTCAGAATCCCTTTCAATCACCCAATCTCATCCAATCTTATCAATCATTTAATCAATTCATCTTATCCAATCTAATCTAATCACATCCTTATCAAATTATCCAATCAACCGATCCCTCATCCAATCTAATCAATCCTCCAATCATCACTTAGGCCATCTCTGCATTACATCTTAGAGTTTTACCCCATCTTAGTTCATCTCGTAGCCTTGCACTTTCATGCCCGTTCAGACCTGATTACAAGCAAGGAAGCAAATGGAAGAACAAAAAACATAGGGTTCCTAGCTGAATATCCCATAAGATCCCAATAACGATGCTTCATCATAGTTCAATAATGATGTTCAAAACACCCCACCACTCGGTGATGAAAATATAGTCAATCAACCTGAGGTCATAATTGATGAATACCTTAGCGATCATGTCAATGTTCAAATGATAGATTGCCTCCTCAACGAGCGTGCAGATAAGATTCTCACCACTCTGATAATGAGAGGGATCAAACAACCATCTAATTTTGATATGTCACAATATTCTGGTACCCAAACCCTTCCAGGACCTCGAGACCCATAGACTGAGCAAAATGTTCCAAGGAATTTGTATGTCCTCGAAGGTGCACCTATAGAGAATTGGTATCACCCTGAGTTTTGAAATTCCATGATACATCAATTCACAAGTTATCCTCACCTCCCCACTATAGCCTCTACAACACAACCTGATCCTATTGACCCCCACACTAATGGCATGCCACATTACATTCCATCTACTCCACCATTCCCATCTCAGCAGCCTAGTCAACCACCCGTCAATACTAGGGGTACAACTATCCTTGCATTGATGCCACCTTCAAGATCTACACTCGCTTGAAATTTACCACCACCTACATTCCAGCAACCTCTCGTTAATCTTCAACAATCCACTACATTGCAAGCACCACCTCAACATGGGGCTATCCCCTCACAAATTCCCCCACAACATATTGTTGATGTTGTTGTCTTGTCCCAACCACCTCATCAACACCCTCCACAGTAAAATGTCACAATCCCATAAAAAAAATGCCACAATCTCACAACAAACTATTCTGATTCCTCAGCAACACTCTACCATTCCTACACAACCACCACACCAAGTGATGCAAACTACATCACAACCACCACAACCACCCCATGGCACTTCCATAACAATCCCACAATGACAACACATCCCATCTTGCCCATCTTACCAGTAGCCACCACAACAACAACATCCACCCCAACATACACACGTTCCCATGCAAACACAATGTAATCATCTTGCACAATATGTCTACCATCCATTCAGAACATTTACCACTTATACTACTCCATCCAATCCTAATCCAAATATCAGTTTGGCCTCTTAGAATTCATCACGGACTCAACCGCCTCCTTACACCAACCCTTCACAAAAACACACAAATCCTTACCAACAACCGTCTAACCCACAACCATCTCCATATGTCACACAACAACCCACTGTTGTGTACCATTACCAACCCAATCCATATTACCTTCAATAGAAACACTCATACCAACAAGGGGCTTCATCCACGTCATACACTCAACAACAACACTCTTACCAACAAGGTGCTCCATCCACCTCTTACTATGAATAATCGCCGTCATACCAGCAAGGGGCTTCCACCTCTTCATACTACCAAGCTCCTACACAATATCAACAAGGTGTTCCATCCATTATGTATTATCAACAACAACCACCCTACCAACAAGTTGCTTCCACCTCTTACCATCAAAATCCATCATCCCCATATCCACCTTTCATTAATCCACAGTCCACTTACGTCAATCAAAGCCAGAAAATGCCTCCATATGCACCTCAACCCATTTATGATCCAAGCACTACTGCACCATCCTCATCATATCACCAATACCCTCCATATAATCAGCCTAATCCATCTTATCTGAATCCTATAGCGCCTATCAATAAATATTTGGAAGAGTTAAAAGCTATGCTAAAGGATTTGCAAGAAGGGACCGACAAACAGTCATTTAAATTTGAGGATATTTGTTCTTATACATTTGATCCCTCTATTTCATTGGCATCTTTCCCTAAGCATTTTGAAATTATGAAATTCGATAAGTATAAAGGAACCAAAGATCCCAAGGCTCACCTTCAAGAGTTCTACACCCATTGTTAAGAAGTCATGCATAATGAAAATCACCTCATATGATTGTTTCCAAGGAGTTTACAGGGAATAGCTCTTGACTGGTTTATGGGTCTCAAGAAGGGATCTATTAAATCCTTTGCACAAATTTCAGAAGAGTTTGTCTCCCACTTCTCCTTCAATCTAGGGAAAGATATTGATACATTAGGTCTCCTAAAAGAGAAATAGTGTGAAGGAGAAACGTTTGCAATTTGTCTTCAAAGATGGTGAGATTTAGCTAGTCAGATGAAATCCCCGTTGAGGGATAAAGACATGGTCACCCTATTTATCAAAAACTCCCATCTGGATATGGCCCACAATTTCAGACTCCCTTGTATCACAACCTTTATGGAAATAGTAGAGAAAGGTCCTATCTTAGAAAGAGCCCTTATTGCCAAAGGGCTAGTCAAAATCTTTAACTACGATAAAGAGAGTTCATCTATTGACAAGCCTCATTATTGGAACAAGAAAAAAAATGTTTTCAATGATGGTTTCACTGACAACAAACATGTCCAAGTGGCTAATGCCCCACAAAAGCCGCAATATCCTCCTCCACAACAGTCAATGCCAAATGCCATATCAGTGCCGTAGGGAGCACCTCTTCCTCCCCAACAATCCAATCAAAACAATCAAGGGGGAAATAAACGTCAATTTACTCAATTGGGAGAACCCCTAAGTGTCATGTTTAATAGGATCCTTCAACACAATTACCTGATTACATATCCTATGACTAAGACCCTTGAAAAATCCAAGCCTAAACTAACATGGTTTAAAGAAAATGAATATTGTTAGTTCCACAAGATTAAAGGGAATAAATTGAATAAGTGTCGAGGTCTGAAAACGTACGTCCAAGATCTCATAGATTAGGGTGGCATACATTTGGATGCCAACACAACACCCTCATCTAATGCTCAATTGCAAATATATCAGAATTCTTTCCCTAAGCATAACCAAGGACCTAACACATCAAACTCAATCCCTGGGCCTAGTAACAATAATAATCAAAATAACAACACCAACAACAAATGTTACAAAAATGTGCCATTTAATTATCAAGGCCTCGTCATGCATATTGCACATGAAGAACCACATGTATCTATGATACACATAAAAGGAAAGGATCCACAATGTGCTGTCACAACCCGTCGTACCAGTATCACAATCATGGGAGCCTTCACATCCATTCAACCACCATTTGCAAGTTCCCAATACAACATTCTTGATCATCTAGTAAAGACCTCAGCCCAGATTTCTATCTCGGATTTTCTTAAGTCTTCTCCTATACACCAAGAAATTATAAACAAGGCCTTATAGGACACCCAAGTTTCCAATGACATAGACCCTACGCAATTTAAAGCATTGGTAGGACACCTCTCAGCAACCTACCAATTAGGATTTAGTCAAAACGATATGCCTTGCATCGACTTGAACCATAACTATCCCCTCCACCTTGAGGTTGGTGTGAATTGTCACAAAGTAAAAAGGGTCTTGGTAGATAATGGTTCTTCCCTAAATCTTTGCACATTGAAATTCATAAAAAAGGTGGGATACACCCAAGCTGACCTAAACAATCAAGTCATCACCATCAAGGCGTATGATAATGCAGAGCATGATTCTGAAGGGACAATCTGTCTTCCAATCCAGGTTGGGCCAGTTGTGCAATACACTACATGTCATGTACTTGATTTGTAACTCCCTTATAACCTCCTCCTCAATCATCCATGGCTCCATGCCATGCAAGCCATTCCATCCACATACCATCAATGTCTAAAATTCCCATTCAATGGGGTGAAGTTACCATACATGCAGATCCCCAACCATTCAAATATTGCCATGCATTAGAAGCTTCTTTTCCAAATTCTCATTACTGCCCTGAAGTAGAAATGGGACGACCTCATACATAATCATCCCATTCATCCACCAATGCACTAGCCACCACTTCATCCACTCCACCATCCACATCTGCTTTTACCCTTAACAAAGTCCAGATTATTGACAAAGGGTGTGGTGAATATGAAATGTGCACAATGTTAAATGTGGAAACTATGCCACCCTCACCACACATATATGAACAACCTTCTCAGTTTGTCCTGAAGGAAGAAGAGAATACCATGACCTTCAATGATCTGAATGTAGGATCTAGTACCTTTCGCTCTCCTTGGTTAAGGTAGGATACACCAGAAGATGACATCAACCAGTGGGTATATCATGAGGAGCCTAAACCCTCTCCCCCTTTGAAAGAATATTTCCAAGAGGTATATCCTTGGCCTTCTAAGTTTGTAGAGAAAAAAATTATCAGGGGGGAGGCCTTGGTGTAAAATAACAAGGAAGACGACAACTGATAGAAACTTCTACGCGTCTAAGAAATTTGGGCTTGGGCTAGGATACCAAGAAAAAGGCTCCTATGGCATCATCTATTGCCTTTAACAATTTCAATGTGGACAACAGTCCCCTCGAAGACATACTAGAGGAAGAATCTATCATACATGCGTATCATGATGTAGATCATGCTGACCTTTATTCCATGTTTGAATGCTTATCCATTTGCACCATTAGCCTATCCCTTGAACATCTTGAACTTATAGACTGGGATCTACATGGTAGCACACCTATTGACACTTTTCCCTTAGTGGATTAGTACGTACATCTTATGGGATTGGGGGAGGATGAACGCCCTAACCGCAAAAGTAAAAACAAGCAAAATCAAAATGGGTCATCAAGTGAAAACCTCCCTAAGGCACTTTTTGACTGGGAAAAAGTAAAAACAAAGGGTGTATTCGACAGTGAAAACCTTAGTGAGGCACTAGAAGATGGGGACATTCATCTTCCCCTCGTAGGAACTCAATTGTCTGAAAGATCTTCTATTCTCATTGAGGAGACACAAGAAGTGAATTTAGGGACAAAGAAGATCCTAAAATCACTTATGTAGCCAAATCCCTATCTAAAGAAGAGCACTCTACCATTGTCCAGCTACTTAAAGATGAGGTCATTAATTTTGCATGGGCCTATTCAGATATACTAGGTTTGGATCCTGGTCTAGTGGTACATCATTTGGATGTTCATCCAGATGCAAAACTGGTCAAAAAAAGTTACAAAAAATGCATCCTCAAGTAGCCTTACTAGTCAAAAAAGAGTTGGAGAAATTGCTAGAAGTTGGATTCATTTGACCCATTGACTATTCAAATTGGATATCTAACATTTTGCCTATCACCAAGCCAAATGGAAGCATCAAAATTTGCATCAACTTCCATGATCTCAACAAAGCCTGTCCCAAAGATGATTTCCCTTTGCCAAACATCGACATGTTAGTAGATTTAACTGCAGGGCACAAGATTCTTTCCCTCATGGATGGATTCTCTAGTTATAATCAGATCAAAATTGCACCTGAAGACCAACATAAAAAAAATTTCACCACACCATGAGGCACTTTCTGTTATAATTTTATGCTCTTTGGCCTTAAAAATGCGGGTGCAACCTACTAGCGAGCCATGACCATCATTTTCCATGACCTCAATCACATCATAATGGAAGATTATGTTGATGATCTATTAGGTAAATCAAGAACAAGGTAAGAGCACCTGACAATCCTTAAGAAGATCTTTGGGCATCTAGAACATTATAAGCTGTGACTAAATCCAAAGAAATGTGTCTTTGGCATCACATCAGGAAAAATATTGGGTTTCATTATCTCTCAAAGAGGCATAGAGGTTGATCTGACAAAGGTCAAAGAAATAATGGAGATTCCCCTGCCACGTAATTTTAAATAGTTAAGGAGTCTCTAGGGTAAGCTCCAATCCATCTAACAGTTTATTGCTCAATTAGCCGACAAATGCTAGTCATTCACACATATTTTGAAGAATGATACTACCTTTAAGTGGAATCAATAGTGTCAACTCAGCTTCAACTAGATCAAATAATATTTGTCTCACCCACCCCTCCATATGCCACCAATTCCTAGAAAACCACTCCTGCTATATATTTTTTCTACTTCAGTTGCACTAGGGGCATTGTTGGCACAAGATGATGAGTCATCAAAGGAATGAGAAATCTACTACATTAGCCAAACCCTAGTGGGCTATGAATTGAATTATTCCTCGATGGAAAAATCTTTCCTAGCCATGGTATTCAGTTCACAAAAATCCTGACATTACATGCTCAGCCATCCAATAAAGCTTATCTCCAAGGTTGATCCACTCAAATATTTGTTTTCCAAAACAACTCTGACTGGTTGCATGACTAAGTGGGTCATGTTGTTAAGTGAATTTGATATAGAATATGTGGAGTGAAAAGGGATTAAAGGACAAATGATAGCGAATCAGATAGCATATACTCCTTTATTAGATTCTTATCCTCTAGTAACAAAATTTCTTGATGAAGGGGTCTTTGGAATCATCGAAACTGCCACATGGACACTCTATTTTGATGGATCATACACACATAATGGATCAAGGGCAGGAATCTTTCTCATCACCCCTAGGGTGATTATATATCGAAGTCATTCAGATCGGCCTTTCCATGTACAAACAACATAGCCAAATACAAAACTCTTCTTATTGGCTTCATAATTGCAATCCAATGGCATATCACTCACGAGAAATTCTTTGGTGATTCCCAACTATTCATCAAATAGGTCAATGATGAGTTTTTGAAAAAGGACGATAAGTTGTTACCATATAAGCGTATGGTAGATGACTTCAAAAGGTACTTTACATCCATCTAGTTTGATCAGATACCTAGGGTGCTGAACAAAGCAATTGATGCCATGGCTACCATTGGTTCTCTCCTCGACATGCCTAAAGATCAGACCGAATGTGAGTTCCTATTTGAGAAAATTTTAATCCCAACGTACAACATCATTGAAAGTGATATGGTGTGTGATATTGTAGGTCCTACCTCACCTTGGTATCATGATATCTATACTTACCTACATGACAACATCCTACCCCCTGATCTAACATGAAACCAACACAAATCTTTTATCCAATGAACATCCCGTTACACTTGTAAGTGTGAATAAGTAACAAGTAAAATACACTTCTTAATGAAACATTATATCAAATATTCAACATATAAACTATTCTAAAGCAAGAATCTACTGAAAGCATCTCATTGTTTCCTATCTCTAAAGATTTATTAAGTCAAGAAGCTCCCAAATTTAGTAAGACATTATGACTATTAAAATGCCAATTTAAAGAATGGAATGATGCTAGATATAGTGATCTAATCCTATATGATAATATCTAGATGATAAAATGGAGCTACTTTAATCTATTGCTGACATGAAACCTATGATGAAAACTACAGTATGCAGCCGTGACATGAAATCTATTGCTATTGCTAAAATGCTTGATGCTTGATGATTTCCTATAGATTAAGTTTGCATAAAGATGGGATCCATTTCTTGTATTGAAAGGTTGTATTTATAGATTTCCTGGCAGCACATTTGCACAGGGGCAACAAAGTAGAGGCTTGGATTCAATTTGGAGGATTGAATGGTGAGAGATGGAAAGGTTGGAGCTGATCATGGGAATGGTTCCTCCTCATGAAAACACCAAGCAAGGAGATAGGAAAGATCAGAGGGAGAAGATTAGGATTAAGAGGATTATCTATAAGCTTTCCCATGAATGCCAGTTGCATTAAATTAGACATATTTTAGACATTTGATGTCTAATTTGATAGGTGAGTGAAAATAGATGAATATGCTTCTATTTAAATATTTTTGATTTATTTAAATTAGCAAAAGGGGAATTAATAATTTAATGAAACAAACTATAGAAGTTGTTTATTAAATTAAAATAGAAGAATTATGATAATTAAACAATAAGTATTTAACCTTTGTTTATTTAATTAAGATAAAATAATAGAAGAATTAGAAGAATTTAAATAAGAATTTAAATGTGAACTATATAAATAAACATTTCTATTTATTCAATAGTAGAGTAATTTAGGGTAATTAATCAAATAAGTCGTATTTAATTAATTAGATTCTCCACACCAATTTTAGGTGTATACATTTTGCCCCTCTTTGAAGTGATGTGTTTACACATTGCCTCAAAGAAATTTTTGCTGTTGTTTCTAGTATTGAGGAAAAAAAATTAGTATGCCCCAGACATTGATTTTCAGTTGTTTGATGATAATATGACCCCTCGGGAGATAAATTGATGAATTTTTGATTTTTTTGGATTTTTCGAAAATTTTCAATTTTTTATGATTTTTATAATTTTGTGATGATTTGATGAAGATTTGATGGTAAAATAATTTATCTCCTGATAATTGATATAAAAATTTTGTCCCTGGATGAATTTCAATTAATCTCCCAATAAAAATTAATTAAAAGTTTAAAAATACCACCATAATCCACCTTTACTAACCTATAAAAGGTCAAAAGGGTCTTTTTCAAATTCATTTGTGCAATTTACCTTTGAAGACTTTATGAGAGAGAGATATTTGAGACACTTGGAGCAAGATGTCGATCCCTTACCACACCCATCGGTTCGAGCGAGTGAGACGTCATCAGCACCTGACCGCTTACGAAACTCCAGTACATACCCCTAAACCTCCTCGTAATTCATGTTTTTCTCATTTTTCGTTCCCTTTCCATTTTTCAAATTTTTTTAGTTTTAGCGCTTCAAGAATGCATTGTAGCGCTTTGACACTCCGGTGTAGTGCTTTTAGGAACTATTTTAGCGCTTCGGCAAATTAGTGCTTTAATTAGATATTTTAGAACTTTGGTAGGTTAGTTTAGGGCTTTGAAAATATTAGCACTACGATAAGATAGTTTAGTGCTTCAATTGGTTAATTTAGCGCTTCGAGAAGATTAGCACTATGATAGGATAGATTAGTGCTTCAATTGGTTAATTTAGCGCTTTGAGCAACTATTTTGGCGCTTTGACATCCCGAAATAGTGCTTTGAATGATATGGCACTTTGATAATCTGTTCTAGCACTTCTGACTGATGAAATGGTGCTTCTGATCTTTTAGCGTCTTGAATGCCTGTTTTAGCGCATCCAAGTCAAATTTGCAAAAAATTGTCTAATTATGTCCTTGATTTTGTTGATTTCGATCATGTCAACCTTTGGTTTGATATGATTTGTGTCTAATAACCTTGATGATTTTCAACCTCATGATGATTTATTTTGATGATTGATAGACAAGAATTATCTTCATGATAGGTGAGGAATAATCTTAGTTGTGATGAACCTCATGATAGGCGAGGTTGATTTTGATAAATTGACCTCATGTTAGGTGAAGTAAAATTTAAGATTGATAATGATGACCTCATGATAGGTGAGGTTTGATGATGATTGCTTACAAATTTTGATCAAAAATTCGCACCAAGAGCTTATTAGATTTGATAGGATAATTGACATGTGATATTTGACATAGTGTACTGATTTTGAAAATTTCATGATGATAGGAGTCTCTGGATAACCTCCAGATTCGAGAGTATTTCCCATGGACATTTGACTCGATTCCATAGCTAACAATAGATGAGACACATATTATTGTTCATTGTGGACTTGCTTCTCTTCTTGACATACCCCAAATTAGGATTAATCGGGGTCTTCTCATAGCTTTAACCGAGTGGTGGCATAGTGACCATAACACCTTCCACTTACCCACTAGAAAGATGACTATCACCCTAGAGGATATCTAGCGTATTTTGAGGATACCATTTGTTGGAGAGATTGTCGTGTATGATTCATAGGAGGTGGGTGTGATAGATGCTCTTTGTAGGGTTTTTTAGGATGAGCATATTTTTGGGATGTGGATTCCATGGTGAGAGATGGTGAATTCCTATGCCACCTTACCTTCAGTTCTGGCATGATTAATTGGAGGGTTCCTTTGTCCTGATCGTAGGTCAAATGGATTATTTGTTGGGTGGGGTAGTGTTCTTGAGAGTTGATCGTGCATGAGACCCGATATGCTTGGGGTATGTGCATGTTGGCACATCTGTATCATGACTTACATTCAGTTGTTTATTTGAGCGGGCGTAGTTTATCATTGGGAGCTACTTTGCTTCAGGTTTGGGCATGGGAGAATATTGTTGTCACTCGACCACTGCCAGTACAAGATAGGCGTGCTACAAGGCCATATGTTTTTAGATACAGAGGTTGACTTACCTAGTCCAAGATGGGTAATTTGAAGCATTAGAGGCATGGATTGGATGACTTAGAGGTAGTGACATGGCATCCTTATCTAGATTATGATGATGCATATATGGGTTATATGTGTGACACTATGTACTTGATTGGTAGAACCCGCTTCATCTTAGAGAGATTTTTACTATGGAGGGTCTATAGACAGTATGGTATTATTCAGTGCATACCCCAGAGTGTTTCATATTATGCCTAACATCAGAGTGATATAGCAGATTGGAGGCCACATTTGTCATATGATATTATTATGGAGGGATACCATGCATTATAGCCTTCATCCTGGGATATACGATGTGATATCATAGAGGCACCAACGACTGAGGAGTATGTTGTTTATCTTGCATTACAACCCTACCCTCAGATCAATATTCCCGATGAGACAACACCACTATTTGTAGAGGAGGATGTTGTTGTTACACTTGTTCAGCAATGGAGACGAGTGAAGGATGTGGTGGAGGAGCAGGCTGTAGATGTGGAGGTGGAGGATGTTGGTGGAGAGGAGGATTTTGATATTGAGGAGGAGGATAGTGGTGAGGGGGAGGACAGTGGTAGTGAGGAGAGTAGTAGTGATGATGAAGATGATGGAGGGCATGGTGGCAGAGGTGTTGTAGTAGGTAGTATAGGTCCATCCATTAGTGTGCCTCGTAAGAGGCGAGCAGTGGATTCATCTTCTTCTGATAATCAGACATAGATTGCCAGCCTCTATGTGCAGATTCAAACTTTGTAGGGGCAACTTGTTCAGGCACAGGGCTTACTTGTGTAGACACAAACACAACTACAGACTGTTGTTTGGTGTTTTATGCACAACAACAACTCAGATAAAATAAATTTTATCCTATCTCTCTTGAAAGGTTGATCTCTATGAACAAAGAGATAACCCTAAGGTCTCTTGGGTGTCTGGTGTTGACAATGTAGTGGAACAAACTCAGTGATAAATGTGAAAATGCCGTTAATCACAAAGGGACCTTACGAACAAACAATGGAAGCTTTAAACTCATTAGATTTTAAGATATGGTGATGCTTAAATTTCTAGTTCTAACCAAATAATAAAAGAAACAACAAAAGACAAGGGTTTCAAAAGTCCTAAGATTAACACTACTCCTAAGATTAACCATGTGAAATATTTGGAATGGACCAATCCCTTTAAACTAATTCTTGTTCAATCTAGGCTATACCTGCAATCTCACAGAGAACAGTGCAATCTTCTAAGGTGTTAGAGATTTTCAGATTATGGGCATTCATTCAATGGAACTAAATAAATGCCTATAGTTGAACTAATCACATAAGGATTAGGTACAGGTTGACCTTGCACAACATTCCCATAATCAATAAACTGCCCAAAGTATGAACCAAAGATTGCTACAACACTCCAAGCATTATTAACTAAACCTAAGATACATTCAAATGTTTCCAAGCAATTTAAGAGATAAGACAAGAACCATGCAAGATTATTCAACCCAAAAGAAGGCACCAATCATAGCACAATGTCTTCACTTTTAATTAAATCACCGCATTAGCAACAATTCTAGTCTGTTACAACACTTGATTGAAATGTAAAACTAACTTCTATTCTTCTAACATGCCTGCCATTCTACTACTAAATCTACCACTATTCGACTGCTAAATCTACCACTATTCGACTGCTAAATCTACTCTTTACAAGTCTTCTTACTTAATTAGCCAATGGAAGAACCCTTTCTGAACCTAACTCAACCTAACTAAACCTAACTCAACAACCCTTTCAAATGAGGCAAAATGCCATTCTTATAGAATTCACTTTCAGTGCAAACCCCAAGCTAGGGTTATGGAGAGAGTTGGTCATAAATCAGATCAGCCCAGACAACTTGCAATAATTTTCCACCCAACATTGAATGCATGAAGTGCCCCTTCAAATTGACTTGGTATCCCAAAAGTCATGGTATAGTCCCTCGAGCCATGCCCGCCATTAATTCTCTATCTACTCGAAGCAGAAGAATGAAACTGCTTGAACAAGCTTAACTTGTCTTCAGTTGCAAAGTCTACTCAGGTGAATCTCACAAATCATGCAACATCCTTGAAGCACGAACACTCCATTCTTCCTCATTCATGACTGCAACAACTTGCTCGATGCAGCCTGCATGCAAAGACCCATATTTAGAAACCAATATAGCACAAGAAATCAAGTCAGTACATCATGAAAAACATGTCAAATCATCAAGGAGATCCATCTAAGTAGTTATAATTCATTGGGACATTGTTAAAACATCATCTTTCAAAGTTCTGGATTTTCACCCCTTCGCAAATTTTAGCTCAGGAAGGAATTTCGAAAAATTTTGGGCCAGGCAGACTGCAACGAGTGAAGCACAAAAATGGCTCAAAATCCAAACATTAATAGATTAATCAGTCATGAAATTCCTGCGTGTAACATTAAATCATTGATATTCATCATAAAATGCAAGGTTAATATTACTTAGGTCATGAATTTCTTTGAATCCTGGCAAGAAACAAACCTTCAGAAAAATCCGACCGAATAGGAAATCCCCGAGTTCAGAAAAACACAATAGGAACAAACATCGGGCTTTTCTGAAGGTGGCAGACTCCTATGGAGTCAACGCTGGTCCAAGTCAGGTCAAGGAATTTGAGCTAAGGTGACCCCCATTGAGCTCCCCGACATGACCCCCGCACTACTGTGAGCTCACCGAGTCAGCCCCATAGTAACGCAGTTAGCCGCACCACCGCGGGCTACCTAGCAGACCGACAGGGTACTGCAATAAACCGCGGGCTACCCAGTAGACCAGTACAGTACCATAGGACCATGGAGCCAAACTACCACCATGCCACCCTAGGCTACCCAATAGACCAACACAGTACTACAGTAGACTGTGGGACCATGGAGCCAGACCACCACCATGCCACCATGGTGAAGGAAAAGACTCCCCGCGGCATGGCAGTGAACTGGGAAAACAATGAAGGCAAGGAAAATTCAGAAGAATCTAGGAAGGAGGAACAGTTCACGAGGAAGGGAAATTCCTAAAGGCGATGAAATTTCTGAAGGATGAGCTCGGTCGGGAAAACAACAAAGCAAAGGATAAACAGAAGAATCTGAAGATGAAAGAAATTCCTGAAGGCAACAAAATATCCGAAGACAGTAAAAGACCAGGAAAAACAAGCAACTGGAGAAATCTAGTAGGGATGAAAAATCTCGAAATCAGTTAAAAACCCGGAATTGACCCCCTAGACTTAGAATTTTCAAAGTGTTAGCATAATGGGGGAATTTTTCCAATTAGATAAGCTTCAAAGAACATGGAAAAGACAAAAAAAAAAGCAAGGCCAAGGATAAAAAAAACACCAAGGATGAAAAACTCAAGATTTTCAAAGACAAGCACAAGGAAGGCCACAGAAAAGAGACAAAGGACCAGGCAAAAAGAGAGGGTCCCTACTTTCAGTGGGGTAGGTGTGCAAAACTGCACAACAAATGGTGACTCCACTGGAAAAATGCTCTAGAGAATTTCAATGACAAACTAGAATCAAGAACCCATAATCTCTAGTTTCAGTCCAAACATTAGGTTACATTCTAGACAAGGTTTCAGAAATCAAAAGCAAGCAAACCTTTCCTATACCAAGGTTGAAGTGTGTGAGTATGCATTCATTTCCCTTTCCTAAGTTGCAATAGGGACCAAACTCAGTCTGACAGGACTACATAAGAACTCTAACTCCAAAAGAAACCTGGATAGAGCCTCACTACTAGTTAGGTGTCCAGTGAGGTTATCATTGTGATCGTCCCTAACATAGCTCTACTGCTATCCAGGCATCCATAGCCCCTATAGAGATGCTAGGATACCCATGATAAGGTGAACATTTCTTTTGATTTTTAATATTTTATTTTCTTTTATTTTTTGATATTCTCTTTATGATTTGCTTTTAAAGCTTTATTTTTCACCTTGCAGGCAATGAAGCCCACACTCAAGGATGAGAACCACAACAACACTAGAGCATAATTTAAGATTTTTCACGCAGTTAGACCTCCTAAAGACCACATGCAACCTTGGAATTTTTAAGATTTGTGTGAAGATATGAGACCCAAATACATTCCAAAATTTGACTTAGTCAAGTGACTCTAATCCCCAGCCCATGCAACATCAAATGAAGGAATTCCACCAGGTTGGATGACTGAAAAGATGATTGGAGTTTGTAAAAGAAATCCTAGAACAACCCCAGACAAGCAGCCAATTATATAGGTGCAACAAGCCCATAGGAAAGTAAGAAAACCCCAAAGAAAAATAGAGCAGCAGGAGAAACCAGCCAAAGCAGACCAACCCAAACCTAAAGAAGTAGACAAGCAAAGCAAAACCAAAAGAAACCCTACTCTAACCAAGGCAAAAACAAAACAACAGAAAGAAAACCTAATCTACTTATGTACAAGGACAGAGTTGAAAATAGCTCAAGACTAGAAATCATGCTTCAAATACTGCCCATTGATAGGCAGTGGGATATCCTCTCTCATGAGGGTTTTCAAATGGAAGGCATTATCTCCCAAAATCTCTGCAATCTGATAAGGGCCAAGCCAAATTCTATCAAATTTTCCATGCTCCCCTTTTTTGTAATGGGATTTATCCTAGTAGAGAACCAAGTCAGAGATTCTAAAGGCCTTCACCTTGGCTCTCCTATCAAACCATCTCTTCACTACACCTTGATGGCTAGTAAAGTTTTCTAAGGCTTCATCTCTTCTCTCTTCAAGGTGTAACAATTTAGTCAAGTAGGCTTCATGCTTGTCTTCTCCATCATAGTACTTATTGATGAATTGTAGGGTAGGGATCTTCAGCTGGATGGGAAAGACAGGTTCCAAACTGTATACTAGGTGATAAGGAGAGGTTCCTAAAGATGTCTTATGTGTAGTGCGGTCTGCCCAGAGAGAAAATATAAGTTGGGTGTGCCAATCCTTAGGGTTCTTTTCTAGTAGTTTTCAGATGATTGTCAATAGGTTCTTATTGGAAGACTCAACCAAACCATTCCCCTATGGATAGTAATTGGATGCAAATTTTATGGCAATTCCATGATCATAAGCCTAGTTAGAAAACTTTAATGATGCAAATGCAGAACCATTATCACTAACCAAAGCCAATGGACAACCAAAGCGGTTAATGATACCTATCTCCATGAAATTGATTACCACTTCATAAGTGCATAGCTTGCATGCAAGATCCTCAGTCCACCTAGTAAAGTAATCAATTACAGTAAGAATGTACATGTGGCCTGTAGATGAAGGTGAGTTGATTGGACCTATTAAGTCCATCCCCCATTGTGCGAATGGTTTTACCTCTATGACAAGTTGAAGTGGAAGAGTTTCACACCTCTCCCTGTTTGCTGCAATCTGACATGCATGACAAGTACTCACATGGTTATATGTGTCCTTGAACAAGGTAGGCCAGTAATAGCCTACCATCAGATCTGATTTGTAGTGGAAGGTGCTAAACCATGGCCTATGCCATATTTTTCATGAAATTCAATCATCACTCTCCCTGCCTCTTCCTTGCTTAGGCATCTCAAGTAGACACCTTCATGATTTCTCTTGTATAAAAAACTCCTTTCATCATAAAACCGCCACTCTTCAAGCATAGATCTCTCCTTTGCACTGCATTGAGGTGTCTAGGACACTGTTGATTCAACAAGTAGTAGATAATTTCATCATACCAGTCTCCTGGAGACACTTCTTGGAGGTGATAATGTTGGGCTACAAGGTTAGGACCCGTTTCTTCCATTGTCTTGGTCAGTCCTTGCCCTCTTACCAACTTCATGGGCTGGATATCAATATCATACTCTTGCAACATAGTTACCCACTTGGATTTGCATTCACCCAATCCATTCTGTATCAACAATAGCATGACTGCGAGATCAGGGACTATAGCAAAGACCTTGTTTCTCAGTATATAGTGTTTAAACTTCTTCAAAGTTTAGATCAAGGCATAAGCCTGCTTTTCAAAATTAGGATATCTTAGTTCTGCATCTTTCAAAGGTGGGCTCATGAATGCTATGGGATGCTCATTCCCTTGATCCGACTTTTGTGTCAGCAAGCTAGCACAAGAGTGATCAGAGGCAAATGAATAGATATAGAATTGCTTAGCATAATCAGGACTCACCAAAACAATGGCCTTAATAATAACTCTCTTGATTTTTGCAAATGCTTCCTTAGCCTATGCATTCCATTCAACCTTTGCTTCTTGCTTCAACACGGCATTCAATTGCTTGACTGTCTCTGCAAATCCAGTGATAAACTTTCTGACAAAGTTAATCTTGCCAAAGAATGACTTCTTGCTTGCAAGGGGTTGAATTTTTAGTATAGCCTCCACTCGTTCAGAATCAATGGAAATGCCCTATTCTAAAATAACATGTCCCAACAACTTTCCCTTAGTGACTCCAAAGATGCACTTCTTTGGATTAAGTGAAATGCCAAATTCCCTGCACTTCTGGAATACTTTGTGTAGACACCGAAAATTGGTCTAGGCCTGCGAGTACCACTTTTGACATAATTTTCTAATGTCCGTGGTCATGATTAAATAATTTTAATTATTTAATTATTTCCTAAACACACATTTCCTCTATTAATTAAATAACCTTTTGATTATTTAATTAATTCATTATGACCCTTATTCAACTTTGATTAATTAAATAAATCATATTTATTTAATTATGTCGCTAACTAATTAATTCTCTTTCTTAATTAAATAATTTATAATTTAATTAACCCCTTTGTTATATTTCAATTATAATTAAATTTTCATTATTTACTTATTCAATTAACCCTTTCAACAATCAATTAAATAAATCATTTTAATTTTCGAATGTTGAATTAAATTAACATTTAATTCATAATTAATTGTTTCTATCACATTATTCTATGACCCAGTTATCTAATTATTCACTCACCATCTGACTCGAGATCTATTTAAATCTACCAGTTATCTCCGGATTCGATATCTGATCCTCTCTGTGAAAGGACTCTCTGTCACAACCAGTCAGTTAACTAGTTCTAACTCATATGCATGAACACATTTATTAATGAAATATATTTATTTATTTAATTAATTCATGTGTGCATTCAAATAGATTATTCTTTGAGTTCTAACTTCATCATTTTCATTCAAAGTCTAATTCTTCTATTTTTGAAGACTTTCAACTGGAGATTAAATCTTTTATTTAATCTTGAACTCATGTTCTTTCTATTTTTGAACAGTCTTAACACTAGATTAAATTATTATTCTAATTTAATCTTTATGCTGCAGAATTTCCTAACTCATGTTCTAACTGACATAGAACTCACATGACATGACATTCATCAATCTCAATTGTTGATCTCTCTTTGGAATCTGAGTCAATCATTCTAAAACCGACTTTCTATAAATTGACTTGTCATTGTCACTATTCCTCCTCCTAAAATCAATACTTTTGAGAAGAACTTATAATCTTCAATATTTTGCTTAGACAATACATCCAGGCTATGCTTGCATACATATAGAAAATTTGAGGGCAAGAATACTGATACAACAAAATGGAGAAGGACAATCAAGATAATTCGAAGAGGTGGAATGATATTTGGTGAGATTGTTTCATTATCATTTTTATTGTTTTAGTTCATTTAATTCATTCTTAGTTGTTTGATTTATATTTATGCTTGTTAGATTAGATTTAACCATCTTTCTGTGTAGCAATCCATTTCATCTACGTCACATTTGGTGAACCCGACGTGAAGCACACTTCAAACTTCATGACTCCTTTCCGCTTTTCCATTTTTTATTTTGCAGGTATTGTACGACAAACCGCATCTGATTGAAGAAATGATGCATTTGAGTTCACAAAATGCATATGAAAAATACAACGACACATCTGACAACACGAGCCAAATCCGAGACATTCCGCAATGCATCTGTGTGTTTAAATGATGCATCTACCTGGTAAAAATTTTCACATTTTTTAACTTCCATATTTTCGCGTTTTTTGATTTTTCCTTTTTTTCATTTTTTTTTTCGCTATTGTTTTGTTTGCAACAACTATGTTTAGGCAGATAACATTTTTTTTACAGGATGAAGCGTAGAAGACTTTAAAAAAAAAAAACCAAAACATTTTCTTTTCTGCAGGAAGAAAGCCGAAGACACCAATAAACTACTGATCAGTTGCATGCAGGACCTTTTGTGGAAGACATTGAATTTTTTAACTTTTATGTTTGGTAGATTAAATCATTTTCATTTGGATTAAAATTAACCAGTGTTTTCTTTGTCTGGTGCGAAATCAGATTTTGTAAACCCTTTATGATTTGGTATATCGAAGTATCCTCTCCCCTTGCACATTCGTGCGATCCTGGGTGTAAGAGAAATGGTTATTGACTCTAGAACTTGGGCCTGTCTTGGTGGGAAAAATTACTCATCCCAAGATGACTCAGACCGGTAGCACGCTAGATGCCAAGCGACTTCCAACTGGTATATAAAAGTGGATTTTTGGGGAAACCCTAGAAATCATGCTCACTGTTCCAATGAGAAGGGCATAAATGGTCTCTCGCCATACTGGATGGTGCCCCACGAATGGAATGCCCTTACTAAAAACCTTGTTGTAGTTTTTTCCAAAATCCTATCTATTTGTTGGTGCAGTAGGTCAGACCTGTGAAGTCGTCTTACATTCTTATAGTTCATGTGTTGAGATGAGATGTATGCCATGGGATTTTCATGGGTACAGTAGCTTGGTTGCCCTATATAAGTGAGTGTCATGGAGGGGAGCTAGTGGGGTCAAGCTACTAGTCATCCTCCTTGAATATGAGTAGCTGGATTTATCTTAGAACTCATTAAATACTGTCCAACATAGCCTAGGTTGTAATTGTCTTCTAGTTTTAATAGATTCAACACATCAAACTGAAAAAAATTTGTATTCTGTGATTGTTTTTTGTTGTATTCATCAAAAAATTGATCATCAAACTGAGTCATTTGTAAGATTTTCATTAGGAAACCACAACTATAATTTGAGTTGCAACTATCATATTTCAAACTGCATGTGTCATAGAGAGTTGCAACTATTCAAACTAAACACTGCATATTTCACAGAGTCTAGTTTCTAAGCCGCAACTGGCAAACGAAAAAACCACAAGTGTCTATTAATAGGTTTAGTTTCATAGAGTTCATATTTTTGAGTCGCATCTGATTTGTGAGTCGCATCTGCCATAAAATAAACCACATCTATTTGAAAGTCCCAATTGCCTGTCAACATTCAAAACCTGCAATGAATCTATCAAAAATAGAAATGCATATGAAAGGTGAACGATAATTGACTGTCAACAGAGAAATTCAAAAATTGCAAACTCAGTCTGAAAGCTAAATTGTCTTTTTCGCTTTTGTTTCTTATGATTAACCTTGGATAGAAACTGGAAAAAAATTGCTCAAAAACCTTGCATTATTAGGTGTCATATACGTCTTAGTGCTAGTCATCCTAAGTCGCACACATTTAGAGACTTCCTAAGAAGTTTCATATCGTAGAATAACATAAATTTCCGCATCATTAGATACGTTCATACTTTGATTTGTCATTATCATTGAACCTAGTCACTATTATCCTATTAGTGAATCTTTCCAGCTCAACAGTCTAGTTTGGGAAATTCACCTTGTCAGTTATCTTTGTCCTACAATCAGGTTCCTTGGTAAGGTTCGATCATTGCTTGGATTTATTCCATAGGTGGTAGGTTATACCCATCTTAGAATCATTTACAATCATAGTCTACTCAAAATTATACATATTGTCTATCCTAGCATATGTCATCTTAGTATACGTCATTTTAGAAATCTTTAGCAACATCCTTTATATTCAAACAATCTAAAAAACATAGAAATAAGACATATAAGTTTTTAGACATAGTTTGCATTACCTCATTTTGAGAAACTTTTCATGGTTGAAACAAGGTCTAAGAAGAAATTTAAAGCAATGTTGGACCCTAATGATTTTTTCAGTCCTTTCGAAAACCAACCATCAAGGAAAGAGAGACCACACAAAACTTTTCTTGAAAAACACATCACTAGAGACATGCGTGGACAAATTTATGTTGAACACATAGACACTGCAGTATAGATCCTGAGTTTGCATCCTTTATGGACGAGTGTTTGGAAAATGATCACCAAGGATATCTAGAAAAGTTTTTAGTAGAAGGTGCCACACTACCACCAGGATTTGATGTTCACACTTTGAAAACAACATCTACTCAACCAACCCAAACCATGACTTCAAGTGTTTCTATTCCTCAAATTACCACAGCAATACCAACTAGCATACCTACTCAAACATCATCAATTATAAGTACAATCCCTTTTAACGTAACACAAGGTTTACAATTTACTGTGGGAGCAACTTCATCAAACCCCTTTGGCACAAACACTACTAGTAAGAGATCCAAAGTAGGCATGAATATTCCTATACCAAATCAGAACATTCAGACAGGGAAAATTCCTATACCAAATCAGAACATTGAGATAGGAAATATTCCTATACAGGATCAGAACATTCAAATAGGATATATACCCTCTCCAAATCACAATCCATCACAGAATAGAGCATTTTAGAACACCTACATTGATCCTAACAATGCAACCAACATGTCCTTGACACAAGTAGATGTTCTCCAAAATCAAATGCAAATGCTTCAACAACAGATGGACAACATGTCTATGTCATGCAAATGAACAATCTCAGTGCAAGATTTATGTCCATGTCCTTTTGACAAAGCACTACACATGACACCCTTCCCACATGAATACATTATACCGAATTTTCATAAGTATAATGGGAGGAGGAATCCTTTAGAAAAAATTAGAGAATTCTCTACAACATGCATGGACATATCATATGACCCACATACTTGATGAGACTATTTCCAAGAACCCTTGTTGAGATAGCACTGGATTGGTTCTCTAAATTACCATATGGCATATGATCATGGGGTGAATTAGCTAAGAAGTTTTTTGAACACTTTACCATCAACATAGAAAATGAAATTATAATAGCTACCTTGTGTCACACAATGCAAGAAGAAGGTGAAACTTTCACCACTTTCTTCCAAAAATGGAGAAGTTTAGCTAGTAGATGTCCAGTTGAAATACCAGAAAAACAAAAAGTCATGATATTGCTTGAAAATATTAATCCAAAACTGAGAAGTGACTTAAGGGTAAATTGTTGTACTTCATTCCTAGACTTGGTACAAAAGGGGATCATCCTGGAAAAAAGCCTTATTGACAAAGGAGAAATTAAATTACCAGTTAGAAACCTAGTTGTTTAACATCAAAACTCTCCCAATTATAGAAACAAGTTTTGGTCTAGAAAAAAAATGTTACCAATGATAGTATTGTTGATGCTAAGACCATACATGTAGGACCGATCATCACACTTAGAGGTTACAACCCCAATCACAACATGATGGGTAATCTAGATCAAACAACAAATTTTGTCCAAAATTCACAACAACAATGACCACAAAGGAGATTTCCTAAACATGAATTCACCCCTTTGGGGCAACCAATCGAGACAATTTTCAAAGAGCTACTTAAACATGATCTAAAATAACCATTGGAACCAAGGAAGTATGATCTTGGATAGTTTAAACCTTCATGGTGGGATGATAATACCTATTGTGAATACCATCAAACAAAATGACACAACCTACAACAATGTCGACAACTAAAGAATATCATACAAGACTTTGTTGAAGACAGAACCATAGAGGTCAATGGGTAGAAATATACCAAGAACAGTGATTATAAGGTCTTCAAAGACCCATTACATGATCACACGAAAGGAAAAGCCTCTAGTTCTGGAACTAAGAATGTTGCATCAGCCAATTATGCAAATACCAAGTATGGCTATGGAAAACATTTGATCATAAATCACCTTTGAGCTGCAAATGAAAATGTCCATACCATCACCATTAAGAAGTGTCCTGAATGTGTTCTAAATACACACAGAACTAAGATAATTCTTCCAAGTCCTTCTTCTGAGCCACGTATACAGTCTTCCAAGTCTAAGTACAATCTTCTTGATTAATTCAGCAAGACCCCAACACAGATATCCATTTTGGAACTGTTGACATTATCACCTAATCATCATTATTGATAAAGCTGTACAGAGCACGACTGTCCCTACCAACTTAGATTTCAATCGTTTTGAAGAAATGGTAGGATACTTAACCAACTCCCATCATGCGACATTTTCTCAACATGATTATTCAACAAAAAAGACCAATCATAATGACCCATTACATCTTGAAGTCCGAGTCCATCAAACCAAAGTCAGACGAGTCCTGGTAGACGAAGGAGCAGGTTTGAACCTATATACCCTAAAATTGGTTAAGGCATTAGGATTCTCAGAAGCTTGCATAGACACCTCTAAGAGTATAGTCATCAAGGCTTGTGATGATGAGGAAAGATCATCCAAAGGAGTTGTCACACTCCCTATCAGAATTGGCCTGATAGTTATGAACACCAGCTTCCAAGTCTTGGATCTTACCCTTCCATATAACCTATTATTAGGTAGACCTTGGATACATGCAATGAAATTCATACCTTCCACATATCACCAGTGTCTTAAATTCCCGTATAATGGCACCAAGATCATGAATGATGGTGATCCAGATCCTTTTCAATATTGTACAAGCCTAAGGGAAATTCCACAACGACAGGTACTAGTTAATCAAGAAGGTTCATCATCCACTTTATCCCTATATGTTGATCCATCAAATCTTACCAAATCCATTTCATTAAATCCACCATATTCCACTCCTAAGGTTGAGATCCAAGACAAGGACTGTGGAAAATATCACATGAAGGCATCCTATTGTGTCATTTAGCTAGTTCCACCTAAGGCATATGGCTTACCCATGGCAAATAGAAGACAGTCATTAGTCACATTTCATGTTCCCCCTACAATGAAATTGACCAAATAGGGAGAGTTAAGTGAAGAAATTGTGGACCAAGGTGATATTACCTCCTGGTCGTACTAGGAAGACAATGAATACCCCTCACCATCTATTCAGATAGCTAAGGATCAATAAGGAAAAGGATTTAAGATAATGCAAAGAAAAGGCTATGAAAAACATAGTGGGTTAGGGCTACATCAAAATGGAAGGACTTAACCGATCATTGTCTCACCATGACCGAAAGGCCTAGGGCTAGGGTTTCAACCGCTTAGAATTGGCTTTCCTAGTACTTCGTCACCATTTCAAGAGGAAGTTAGTTCTTATGAAGAAATCGAGATATCTCACAAACCACTTGCCCCAATTTATGATGCGTCCCTTGACTCAAGCAACTATGAATGGGATTCTCTTTCCTCTACCAGCACCATGAACCTAGATAATCTATTTGAAGAAGTGGACTAGATGATAAAACCCGTACCAAATCCATCTAACCCCCATAATAAAAAGTCATTGTCCAAACAAGAATGGCTTAATCATTATTATTGGGAAACCCTTGATCATGCATCTTGGGCACCTAACAAACCATCTTCTAATGACCTAGTCGTTACAATAGTCCAACATCCGAATTTACCTATCCATAGAAAAAAGAACAAGAAGGAGTTAGTCCAAAAATTATGTGACCATGTCAACCACTCTATATTCACCTTGTCAAATTCCACATTTGATAACTCTGATGATGACATGCCCCTCATATATCCCCAACTTATCGACTGGGATCAATAAGGTACACCCATCTTAGACATATTCGAGAACGACGAAGCAATAGATGAGTTCATGGGACTTCAAGAAGGCATACCAAGAGGGGATCATAAAGCTAGTTTTACCATAGACTTGGATGAAAAAGAATATTTTGGGGAGTCTATTTACACCTCTAGTCACAAAAATGAAAATAAAAAGAAAAACAATGAAAATGAGCGAAATGACGAGTCCCTAGGTGAAAACCAAAAGGCGCCTTTAGAGAAAGAAATAGTAAAAATAAATGACATATCTGAGGGTGAAAACCTCTCTGAGGCACCCAAGGATGGAGGTTTGAATATTCTCCTCGTGGATCAAGAAAAGTCACCGATGTTAGTGGAGGAGTCTATTGAAGTCAACATAAACACAAAAGAAAACCCTCAGGTAATATACTTTGCAGCCTTTTTGACAGAGACAAAACAACAAGAGTTTCAGGAATTCTTTACAAAGATATAGAAAAACTTTGCATGGTCGTATGCTGACATGCCTAGGTTGGATCCAAAACTTATATTGCACCATCTATCATTACAGCCAGGTATTAAACCTGTCAAACTGAAGTTAAGGAAAATGCATCCATAGATTGCTCTACTGGTCAAAGCAGAACTTAAGAAACTATTGGATGTCAGATTCATAATATCTATAGACTATGCAAACTAGATTTCAAATCTTGTGCTAGTGACTAAACCAACTGCGGGCATCTGCATTTGTACAGACTTTAGAGACATCAACAAGGCATGTCCTAAGGATGACTTCCCCTTGCCGAACATTGACATGATAGTGGACCTTATAGCAAGATACAAGATGCTATCTCTCATGGATGGTTTCTCTAGGTATAACCAAATCAAAATTGCAGCTGAAGACCAACACAAGACAACTTTCACATGTCCATGGGGAACATAGTGTCGGAATGTTATGCCTTTTGGGCTTAAGAATGCAGGAGCTACTTGTCAACATGCAATGATGACTATTTTCCATAACTTTGTACATATTCTCATGGAATATTGTGTCAATGATATTATAGCTAAATCAGTAACAAGGGCAGATCATTTGAAATTTCTAGACAAGATATTCCATAGGCTAGAAAATTACAATGCTAGACTAAATCCAAAGAAATGTGTCTTTGGAGTGAAATCAAGGAAACTTCTAGGATATATCATTTCTAGAAGAGGCATTGAAGTAGATCCGGAGAAGGTAAAATCTATTGTAGAAATGCATCCTCCAGTCAGCATTGGTCAACTAAGAACACTACAGGGAATATTAGAGTCTATCAATCACTTCATTGTACAAATAGCAGACAAAATACACCCATTCCAATATTTGCTAAAAAATGGGGTACCATTTGTATGGACACCTAAATGTCAAGAAACTTTCCAATAGATCAAGGATTATCTACTCATTCCACCTGTCTTAATACCACCTATAGATAGAAAACCATTGATACTATACATTTTAGCAACTCAGTCAGCATTAGGAGCTCTTCTTGCACAAAATGATGATCAAGGTCATGAAAGAGAAATGTACTACATCGGTCATACCTTGGTGGGATATGAATTAAATTACAGTAACATAGAACATGCATGTCTTGTAGTAGTCTTTGCTACTCAAAAACCTGAGCACTATATGCTAAACCGCCAAACCATGTTGGTCGCAAAGATTTATCCCCTCAAATATCTCCTAAGTAAAGCAGCATTAACAGGCCGATTGGCTAAATGGGTGATGATACTTAGTGAATATGACATCCAATATATGGAGATAAAAGCTATAAAAGGATAAGTAATTTCAGATTAGTTAGTGGATGCACCCATGAGCCAGACCATCCTTTAGTGGCATATTTTCCTGATGGGTTTATCTTCAAATTTGACACTAGAACCAAATGAAAATTATACTTTGATGGGTCACATACTAATCATGGTTCAGGAGAAAGCATACTATTTGTTACATCTCAAGGTGATACTATTACCAAATCATTCAGAATTTCTTTCCCTTGCATGATTTCTTTCCAATGGAAAATCAAGATTCTACATGTTTATGGGGATTCTCAGCTAGTAGTCCAGAAATTAAATGATGATTATGAAACTAAAGATGAGAAAATTTCCCCCTACAAATGCATGGCCAATAGTTTCAAGAAGTACTTTGATGACATTACCTTTCAACAAATACCACGTATTTAGAATAGGGCAGATAATTCTATGGTAATCTTGGGTTCCTTATTGGATATTCCTAGCAACGTGCCTAAATTCGAGTTTTTGGTCGAACAACTGTTGGTCCCTACCTATGATGTCCCCGATTATGCGATGGTGTGTATGATTGTTGGTTCTAATTCCCCTTGGTACAAAGACATATACAAATATCTAAATTCCCAAATCTTACCTCTAGACTTGTCAAATAACTAATGTAGAACCTTTATCTGTAATTATGCCAAATACACCATCATCGGAGATACCCTGTATAGACATACCTTAGATAAAACCCTAATGAGATGTCTCGATGTTGAAGAAGCACAAGCAACCTTGTGAGTGGTACATGAGGGTATATGTGGATCCCATTCTAGAGGTCCTACTTTAGCCCATAAGATTATGAGATTAGGTTATTATTGACCTACAATGGAAAAGAACTCATATATTTTTGTAAATAAATGTCTACAGTGTCAGATACATAGAGATTTGATACGTGCGCCAACATAGGAACTTCGTCCAATTACTTCACCATTGCCCTTTTCCCAATGGGGACTTGACCTCATAGGTAAGATACACCCTCCATCATCCAATGGCCATAAGTTCATCATAACCACCACCGATTACTTCACCAAATGGATTAAAGCTATTCCCATGACCTACATCAATGACACACAAATATCCAATTTTATCCTAAACTACATCATTTGTCAGTATGGTGTACCTCAATCCACTATCACAAACAATGGACATCCATTCAAAAACCAAGAATTTCACCATCTATGTGAGGAATTCCATATCAAACATCATTTTTCCACTCCATATTACCCACAAGGTAACGGCCAAGCCGAGGCATCTAATAAAACCATTGTCAGAATCCTTAAAAGGACTATCAATGACGTTGGTTGTGACTGGAATTTACAGCTTAATCCTACCTTATGGGCTTACCACACAAGCTTTCGTACTCCCACTGGTGCCACTCCATACTCCCTAGTATTCGGATCTAAAGCTATCTTACCTATTGAGGTTGAAATTCCTTCCCTGAGGGTATCCTTGAAAGGTCATATTGACGATGAAGAATACCATGAATCCAAATTACACGAGTTATAATTACTTGATGAACGAAGACTGAAAGCACTAGACCATTTGAAAGCATATCAAAATTGTCTTCGTCGTAGCTATAATAGGAAAGTTCTAAATCGACACTTTGACATTGGTGACCTTGTTTTAATGGAGAACCCCAAGATTCAAGTTGAACGAGAAAAGCCAAGTAAGTTTGAACCTAACTGGTTAGGGCCCTATGTTGTCACAGAAGCTTTTGGATTAGGAGCATACCAACTCTCTACCCCTGAAGGAGAACCACTTTTGTCACCAATCAATAGTCTTCATCTAGAGAGGTTCTATGCGTAGCTTCTAAGAGTCTTTGTCTTAATCGATAAAATATAAAAAAATGGAAAAAAAAAACATGGTTACCTTGATGAAAACCTAGCAAACAGGAGTCTTTGTAACACCAAAAAAAAAAATCAATAAAATAGTAAAGAGAAATAATACGTCCAATAGTGAAACCACTTCGATGGCGCTATGAATAAGTACCATGGTGAAAACCTGGCAAATAGGTGCCATGTGTAGTCAACTTCGCTCCTTCGTCTACCATCATTCCAATCATACTTTTCACCTTCACTCATAATAATGTTTGTCTTATCCATTACTTGAAATGATTGACATCAAGTCTACTCCATCTCCCCACTCCATCCTATATGTCTTATTCCTAACTAGGGGAAAATTCTCATTCTATGTCATGTGGACCTTGTACATAGCAACCCAACATTAGAAAATGTCTTGAAAAAAGCTCAAAACCATTAGAAAATGTCATGGAAAAATCCAAAAACATTAGAAAACCCCAAAAAGAAAAAAATAGTCAAAACATGTCAAAAATCCCAAAAACAGATTCAGAGTCAATTGTGTCAAGTCAATCGTAGACATAGTCAAACTACGTTGCCTCTACGACTGGACGTAGGCAAGGCCATCAATCGATGTGCCCCCGAGGCATTAGGTCTATCTATCTGGGTTTATCATGTATCAAACACATAAAATGATGACTTATTCTTTGTATATATCAAATTCATTGGTCATGTCGAACTATGAGGTCTCTACGTGTACAACATAGGCAAGGCTAATCAATCGATGAGCCCCCAAGACCACACTAGGTCAGTCCAATAGGGTTTATCACATTCACTATCACATATGTTGTATATCATCAACTTAAGTACATATTTTCAGCTAGTTATGTTAGTTAAAGTTTGATTGAACTATGAGGTCTCTACGTGTACAACGTAGGCAAGGCTAATCAATCGATCAGCCCCCGAGGCTGCATTAGGTCAGTCCTGTAGGGTATATCATCTCAATTCATACATTGCCACACACACACACTTATAACAATCAAGGAATCAAGACAAGTCATGCATCAACAAAGCAAACATTTCAAAACTGTCATCAAGTCAAAATCAAACACACTCTCAAAGTGATCAACTTATGTCTTAAGAAAGATATGTCTTTCTTTTCAATGGACATTTCCAAATTTTCATAGCCTCAAGTAGCTTGTCACATCAACATCATTAGGATCAAATGTCTTATACAGAACATGTCTTTCTAAAACCAGGCTTTTTCATGCCTTACACAGATAGTCACCAAGTCGAAACCAGACTCAACATCTTATGCGGTATGTGTCCTCCCTCACATCAAGCTATGTGAAACATCAAACAATTCCACAAGATCAAGTTTTGGCAAATAATTTTATTAGCTTTATGACTTTATATCTTATTGCCTTATCTTTCTATCGATTTGTGCATAAGTCCGGTTACTAGCTTTCTCAAGGATGCCTCAAGACTCTTTTTCTTTGACTGTTGTCTATCAATTGTCTTTTAAACTTTGGATTTTGAGTCATGTTACTAGTTTCCTCAAGGATGTTCTATCAAGGATTTAGAGGAGCAATGATGTCTCATGACCCATCTTTTATTTGTTTGTTGTCTGTGGTTTGTCTAGACATAACGACTGGGGCAATTTTGTCCTTAGTATGAGTTAAGACACTCCTTGTCTATGACTATCTATTTTTCACAGATGGACGACTTTTTACACTTTGTTCTATCTCATATCATGGTGAGTACTATCCATTTTTGTCATGTCCTACCCAATGATGATAAAATGCAAAGCTTAGTATATATGGAAAAATATCGAAGATCATATGTTTTTCGATCAACCTTTGTTGTTTCTTACTAACATTCTAAAATCATCTGTGCTAACATTTCTCTTGTTCAACATAATGATAGAGCCCTGTGACAACAAAAAAATAGATAAACTACATATGCATACACTCTATAAGAATTATGTAAACAGTTTCATATGTCTATATATAGTACATCATATAGTTATGCTGCATTTAAAACAAGTAGGAACATTAGACATCCCCATTGCATATCTAGGAAAATCATGGCATAATAGGCATTCAATCATCATAAGGTACATAATGGAAACATTACATGTATATAAAAATCTCATGTAGATAGCATTGTATAAACATCACATTGCTTCCCATTATCATAAAGTACATTACATCCATCATCAATAGAGTCATCATATCATAGACTAAATAAACATGTCATAATGTAGAAATAATCATCCCTAACACATGTACATACATCATCTAGGAAACATAATCATATAGGAAAAATACATCATCATAAAATAGAACTGCATATCATATAGAAGCCACCAAAAATCATATATATATTGCTCAAAACAATGTGTCACAGTACAATGTTAGAATGTATCCATAAATAAAAAGGAGCTTGTAGTCTCTCTTTGATCAAAATACACTGTCCACAAATATGAAAGTGTCAATGTGTCCCACTGTCGCTACTCCCATGTGGTGAGTGTGGAGGAAGCTGCCTCAAAGGTACTCTCTATGAGGTGGAAGGCCTATCATATGGACTTGTCCTCGGTGGATCTACCACACCCTATGTACTCTTTGTCCTAGTATGACACTTGCCCCGTGATCTCTGGCTGTGAACCTCTGAAAAGCTAGGAGCTCATCTATCCACTGGCACCACTAACTCATACAAATCTCTATAATATGAAGCCCTCTCTACTGATCTAACTAGCTCACGCACAAAACCATCAGATGAAGTACCACTGTAGAGGCATCTGATCTCTATGAATTGCTGCTATGTCTCCTGCCTCTGGGCTACTACCTAGTCCCTCTCCATTAAAGTAGTATCTCTCTCCATAAAATAATTTTCTCTCTCCATCTATAAAGCATCTCACTCTACAGTAACCACTCTGAGCCTCTCCTCCAATGCCTCCCTATCACTATCTCTAGAAGCCTCCTCATCCTATCTCCCCTCTACTATCCAATCCTGAAGTTCTCTCTCCTTCTCCTCCATGGGTATCTCCTCCTCCACATCCTCCTCACCATAACCTACTAGAATACCAAGAGGATCAATGTCCATGTACTCTCTCTCGGCCTCCTCCTCTGCAAGGTCTTCTCTATCAATCTCAACCTCTGCATGATCCTCTACTACTGCCTCCTCGACGACATGCTCACCTCCAACCTCCACCTCTACTCGACCCTTGAGGTCCAACATCGGTACATCCTCTACCTCTACCTCTTAGATAGGTGATAATCCACCTACCCGACCACCTCTCCATCCCTATTGACCTCGTCTACCACCACCACCTCTACCATCATTACCACCACCCTTGCCACCACCTCTACCTCTACGTGCTCTCTCGGCCCTATCCCTCATCTCTCTAGTAGTGTTAGCTGATCTAGATTTGTGTATGACACAGGACGATGCTCTATCCACCAGGGATCATATGCAACTATAGTCCTAAGATCCACTGCTCCGCCTCTCCATCCCCATTGTAAAGGCTATAAAGCTTGAATCTCTATCTTTGTAGTGGCCATTGGTATCATTGGCCCCCATAAAGGAACCTCTTTGGATGATTGAGAAAACTCTGGTTGCCCTCTAGGCTCATCCTGCACCTCACTGTTGTGCAGTTTTTGTACACACGCCCCACTGAAAGTGTGGACCCTCTTTTTTTTGGCGTTTTGGTGTCCTGACCCTTCTTTTTTGGGGTTTTTCTTGTTTGAGGCCCATTATTTGATGTCCATCTTTCCAGTTAAAGTGGCACATTATAGGTTTTATTGAAATTATAAAGAATTAAGTGCATTTCAGACTTTTCACCATTTTCGGGATAATCCACTTCCTCCGGATTTTCCCAGTTTTCCTTCAAAGTCTGAATGGGGTCGCCTTTCGACCCGAATTCAGAGAAATCCATCATGTCCACATTTTCTAGAAGTCTATTGCCCTGTTGAATCTCCAGGTTTTGGTCTTGGCTCTCTTGTCGATTGCATTAATGGCGATTGTGCGGATCTTTGGAGTAATGATATATTGATTTGGGGTAAGTAATTGGTCATTTTGAGTTTGGAGTCTTGGAGCTTGTGGTATTTTTTTGGATCGTGCTTTTCAACTGCTGCATTTGAGTTTGTGTGCATGGCTCGTTTCCTCCTCATGTTTGTGGGTTGATTATTGGCATCACCAACTTCAGTCTTTTCGCTCCCATGGTATGTAGATATGCCCTCTTTCTCTACTAATTGTTTTGCTTCATTTTCTTGCTGGTCTTTCATTGCTTTGTTTTGGGCATGCGCATCATGATTAGGTTTCATTTTTGGTTTCCATTGTGTACTAGTCCACCAGGTTGATCATCGAATGTTCATTTTCGGTTTGGTATTTCTATTATTTTGGGCATTTTCTTGCATTGGTTTTAAACTTCCCATTCAGGTTTGTAAGCAAGTCATGTTTGGTTCTTCCGTGCTTTCATGGCAGATATTTTAGGGTTCCTTACCTAGGGCATGGCCAATCCTCCTCGAATTGTTGTGAGGAGAGTTTGAAATTCATAATTGATCCGTTGGAGGTCTAGGTTAGGTCATTGTTGAGGTGCAGGCCTTAGGTTCGTAGTTGTTGAATCTGTTTTGGTAAAACGAGTGAAATTGTGAAAAGTTTGGGTTTTCGACGTCCTCATGGAATTCCGCTTCCCCCCGATCTCCCCGGCTTTTCCTATTCTTTCTCGTTTGCCACTTAAAATTGGACTTTTGCCTGTCTCACAAAAATCCGCTTCCTTCGGATTTTCTCGCTCTCCGTCGTCAGGTCTTTTTTTCGGATTCATGCTTTAAATGGTAATATTTTGATACCCGCTAAAATCTATTTCCTCCAGATTTTCCTGGTTGATCTATGCCTTCCTCATTTTCCCAATTTAGTTTGAACTCCTACTTTTCTCGCTAAAATCTGTCTCTAGTAGATTCTTTCAAAGTTCTTGTGAAAATTTTGGATATAATGGTTATGAGGAATTCATTTATTGGTGATGTATTTGGTTAATCAAAAGAAATTATGCAAAGTTATTCTAAGGGTTTTCATTTGATGAATTGTTGATTTTTAATTATATATGTGGATTTGTATGCTTGATTCACTAGAATCCACCTGGTCTAGATTTTCTCAAAAATCCTCTCTAGTCTAGAATCCATGAGGGGAGCTAGGTCCTGAACTTTGAGATATCGGCTCCTTACACTTGTTATGTCTTGTGGATCTGATTGTGGTCATCTTTATTTGTTTGCAGGCAGGATCAAGAAAAGATGTTGCTGGTCAAGGCAAGGGGAAGGCAACTGATCCTAGTGCAGAGACTTCTGCCATCACTTATGTAGAAAAGGTGAAATTGAACATAAAGAGTAGGATTCCTGAAGGTAAGTTGACTTCTATTTCATCAGGAATCATTGATACTAATGTGGGGATGTGGGACTGTAAAGAGTTCAAGGTTGAGATATCAACAACAAGCCCTTCTTTGCTGTCCAAAAGAATGGTGGAATCCGGATTGGCCCATGTAGTAGGTTTTCCTCCCATAGTGCAGTGTTATGAATTAGTGGTTGAGTGCACCATAAATTATGATAGAGGGACACAAAGCATTATTGGTCCTCAGGGGAGAATTTTTTTAGGTTTTAGTCTTGTATCCATTGCTTCAACATTTGATATGCCTAACAAGTCATATGTGGTGGCCTTTGATTTGGATGGTGCCAAGAAGCATTATGAAGAAAATGTAGTTAAGTCCCAGCAGGTAATTAATTCTTGGTTGGAGAAGCCCAAATCCCATTTCTCCAAGTTTCCAAAATAGTTATTCAAGCTTAAATTCAAGAGAGAATACTACAATTTCATCACTCTCCTCAACAGGTTGGTAGGATTGAAGAGTGCAGGTGTGTTCAAGAATTGGATGTTTAATATAATTGCTCAAACGGAACAGGGAGTTGATTATCACTGGGCAGGCATCATAAGTGTTGTGATTCATGAGCAGTTATGTGATGTCTTGCAAACCAAGACATTTATCATGACCTCCTACCTAGTGTACTCATTGGCAAGACTTCATCCATACAAGGGGTTGAGCACTAGGGGTATTTTTGGACAAGATGCAATATATGAGGTGTATCCATAGCTGCACCTAACTAGAGGAAGTTACAGAAGAGCCAATGATTCTTTCACAATGTACATCACCAGATTGCTCCAAGGTGTGGAGCATATGAGGATTTCTGACAAATCTAAGGAATTGATAAGGAGATATGGGGCATGGTTTATCCAATTCCCAAATTTCTCATACATTAGAATTGATGGTTGTCAAAGGGATCCCTACAAACTCCTGAGGTACCCTACTGATCATGTCATATTGTTGAAGGTCACTAGATAGATTTGTGACTTTGATAATGTTGTCAAGGGAGAAATGCATAAAATAGGTTTTGGGAATGACTTTCCCTTGAAGATTGGAATGGGTGAGGTTTATCCTTCTATCCAGTCTGCTCATGCTTCTGAGGAGGAGATCAATACTTTTGGTCTCTCTTTCCATTCCAAGAGAGAAAGGTTTGATATCACTGGTGAAGCACAAAAGAAGGCCAATAGGGAGTATAGCCATAAGGCTAATATTGAGGATTACTGGGTCAACCTCAGTGATGAGTTTGAGGTAAGAAAGAGGAAGTTCTCCAGATTTTTGGTGGACTTGGTGAGGTTATATATTTTGAAGGCCATCCCTAACTAGGTGGAAGAGGATGGAAACTTAATCCAGAGTCATGTCTATGAGGCAATGAAAGATAGGCTAGTTGGGGAAGTTGACTAGTTAGAAGAAGAAAAGATAGAGTTAGATCAAGTCATGACCTCGGTGATCAAGTACACCAAAATGTGGTTGAAGCACAAGATGCTTGAATTGGAGAGTGAAGGTGTACCATGTACTTATGATCTGATGGGAGACTTGGAGTTTCACTTTACTTTTGAGGAATCACTTGAACTAGATCCTAAGGGCAAGGAAAAGGTGGATTCTCCTTTCAAAGTCCAGGTAAGAGATGTTCAAACTGAGAAAGTGGTAGAAGTAAGTAAATAGAGGAATCTTGTTGCCAAGAAGAGAAGACATACCTCAAGGAAGGAGGCTGAAAAGGACAAAGAAGAAGAAGAGGAGGTAGAGGTTGCCCTTGCATTAATAAAAAGGAGAAGGCTTACAAAGTTATCATAGAAATTGGAGGAGGCCCCCAAAGATGATAAAGAGATTGAGCCACTAGCGGTAGAAGTAGAAAGCTCAGGGGAAAAGACACAAGTGTATACGAGGAGTTCAAGGACTCCTTCCCGAAAGGATGTGGCTATGAAGGAGAGTGTTCCAATGACTGTTCCCATTGTTGATCTATAAAGTGCTTCAATTCCTCAAGATACAGGTGATGTACAAAAGGAACCAAGGAAGGATGAAGATCCTAAAGGCTTGGAGGAAGAGGAATTTCAGGAAGGAGACCTCTACAATGCTGAGGCAGAGATTGACAAGGTGATGTAGTCTCCTTTGGTAGCATATGCAAATTCACCTACAGAGGAACAAATGAATAAATCCCCTCAATAGGAGGAGATAGAAACTAAGATCCCTTCACCAGTACAAAAAGTTGTGGAGGAGTAGGTACACGAGAAGGAGGATCTAGTCAAGGATATCCCTAATGTGCCAAGTGTTGAGAAGGATACAATTGATGACCAATAGGAGCAGGATAGGCAGGATACACTGCCAACTGAGTCAACTATTCCAAGTTGGCTAGATAAATAATTAAAGAGAAAAATGGTAATAGTGGAGGATGCTCCTCCCAATTGGGATGTCCTTATAGCTAATGTCAAAAAGGAGAAAACTAAAAAGAAGGCTAGAGTGGTGTCTCGAATCGAGAGGGATGGATTAGGCAATAGAGTGGACCACATTGCTACCCCTGCTCCGAATAAGGATAGAGACAATGTAACTACCTAGGATTATCATTTGCAAACTATTTACCTAGGGCAAGCTTCAGTGGAACAAGATATTGAGGAATATGAAGGTTCTAGTGTTGTGATTGTTGGTAGATTGAAGAAGGTTGTGCAAACTAGGCATGAGTTGAAGAGAGAGAATGAGAAATTGAAGAAGTTCTTGCAAGAGCTAATGAAACCCTTGTAGGCTATTAGTTCTTCATCCTTTTCTCCAGGTTTCTTGTCTTAGGAAACAATCTCCAAACTTGAAAGGATGAAAGGCACCACACATGCCACAGTTGCTTGGTGACAGGGTGTTCAAACCAAGGCAGATGTTGCCATTAAGGACATTTTGTCAAGTGCAGGAGATGCCATTAGATTAGTAACCTAGTTGAAGATTGTACTGGCTCAGGACAAGGAGGATATTGATCTCCTATTGCAGAAAACCACCACAGTTATGGAATTCACTAAAGATAAAATGGTAAAGTGTGGGATTCTTCCTTTTCCAAGGGTTTCTAAACCTTGGGAATGGTTTGAAATCTTGCAAATGAGGCAAAAGGCCTTAAGAAAGATTCACAAATAGGCAAGGCAGATTGAGGACACTTTGACTGGTATTCAATATAAGTGTATCTCATTCTTTGAGGTCATGATAGGCAGGAAGAAGTTTTCTCCGAAACATCTTAACCTAGAGCAACTTAGGAAATGGTGGAGAGATTTTTATTCTCCAATAATTTAAGGTGTTGTCACAAAACATTAGCTAGATGATGCTGCAACATATATTGCAGTTATTGTCAGATATTCAACTAATAGAGTTGATTGGGATGGTACAGTTAGGCAAGAAAGAGATGACATCAAGTCTCTTCAAAGAAGAGTTAGGGTTTTTCCTGTACCATCTATTATTGAGCTGGATAGAGTCTTGTTGGTAGTGCATGGTGAAGAAGATCAAGCTAAGGAAAAGGATGGGGATTAGCTATACAGGATTACATTGATATTTGTGCTTCCCATTATTTACATGCATTGGGCCGACCCCTTTTGATACTTAGGTCAGCTTGGATGAAATTGGTGCTAATTGCACATTTCATGTTGTTTTCAAATATCTTTGAGGCCGACCTATTGTGTGGCACATTTTCATTGTAAATTCTTATTTTGGGCCAACCTATCTTTAGGATTCTCTATAAAATAGGCATGTTGCCTCATTTGAGAGATATAGATAGGTAGAGAGAGAGAAAAATAGAACATTAGCTAGATGATGTTGCAACATATATTGCATTTATTGACAGATATTCAACTAATAGAGCTGATTGGGATGGTACAGTTAGGCAGGAAAGAGATGACATCAAGTCTCTCGAAAGAAGAGTTAGAGTTTTTCCTGTACCACCTATTGCTGAGCTAGATAGAATCTTGTTGGCAGTGCATGGTGAAGAAGATCGAGCTAAGGACAAGGATGAGGATTAGCTATATAGGGTTACATTGATATTTGTGCTTCCCATTATTTACATGCATTGGGCCAACCCCTTTTGATACTTAGGTCGACTTGGATGAAATTGGTGCTAATTGCACATTTCATGTTGTTTTCAAATATCTTTGAGGCCGACCTATTGTGTGGCACATTTTCATTGTAAATTCTTATTTTGGGCCAACCTATCTTTAGGATTCTCTATAAAATAGGCATGTTGCCTCATTTGAGAGATATAGATAGGTAGAGAGAGAGAAAAATAGATAAGTGACAGAATAGAGATTTGATATTAGATCGAATTAGGGTTTATTTGCAAGAAAGTGTTGTAACAAAAAGCTGGAATTGTTGCCACTTTGGATTATTTAATATAAGAGAGATATTGTGATTTGGTATCTATCTTGTGGAGTTTCATCTGGCATGGTTCTTGTTATTCTATCTTTCAAATTGCTTATGAGTTTATAGTTAAATTTTTTTGTGATACTTAGGGCTTCATGTTTTGGAATGTTTGCAGCGATCTCTAGTCCATACTTTTTGCAGTTAGTTGATTGTTAGCTGCTTTGCAAACTTAGTCTGGACTTAAAATTGTGCTTAGTTCAGTTATAGGGATTTGTTCATCTCAATTGCAATAAAATTGTTTGAATGAATGTTTATGATGTGAAAATATTTAAATACCTTAAAAGATTGCACTATTCCTATGAAATTAAAGATTTATCTAGGTTAAATAGAAAGTATTTTATGATAGATCGATCCATTTCGAGCATTTTATCTTTTCCATTATCAATCTTAGGGTTAGAAGTTATCTTAAAATCATCTCTGAAACCTTTATGCTTTTCTATTTCTTTATTATCTGAGTTACATCAAAAGTTCCAAGTATCAATATATTACTAGATCTAATGAATTCGAAGTCCAGTGTTTGCTTGTAGTAAGGTCCGATTGTGATTACTAGCATTTTCACATTTATCACTGAGTTGTTTTATTGCATTGTCAAGACTTGACATTAGAGACCTTGGGGTTATCTCTTTTCCCATAGAGATTTACCTTTCAAGAGAGATAGGATAGCATATTCTTTCTGAGTTGTTGTTGTGCAGAAAACACTATCAACAGATTGGCGCTAGAAGTTGGGCCTTTGAATAAGCAAGCTGGAGCATTTCCTAAACGCCATCTCTCCTAAGAGGCTTAGAAGAAGAATTAGATCTACTCTAGGAGGAGAATAATTTCAAGAGTTACAAGCCCCTACTAGGTCAAGAAGGACCAAGGAAGGGGAAGAATCATCATCCGCTCACCCACTCCCATCATCTCCATCATCTTCATCTTCATTATACTTTGAAGGAATTCTGATTCCTCAACCATAACTAGTCATAAATCAGCCATTACCACATCCACGCCCACCAATGGATTTTCTTGCTAATAATCCATCCCCATTGATCTTTAATAATTACCATGTCATGGCCAAGAACCCTAAGCATTTTTGCTCTAAATTTCATACTCATGACCCCAACAGAACAATAGAAGAGCATATTAGGATTTTTCAGACTTGTTATAGGGATAGAGGAATTGACCATGAGGATGTTGCATGCAAGATTTTCCCTTATTCCCTAGTAGAAGAGGCCTTTTATTGGTATAATCACCTACATGTTGCCTATGTCCACAACTGGACTGAATTGGAAACTATATTTCTACAAAAGTTCAAGATTCCCATTAGTGCTAATGAGTTATATCTACAATTCATTGGAGTGAAAAGAGAGATCAATGAGCCCATAGGATCATTCAATGATAGGTTCCATATCGCATACACCAAACTATAGACACCCTATGCTGGAAATGAAAATACTGCTCTGGAAATTTACCTTGAAGCCCTGGATAGTCTTATAGCCACCTTCCTTAAACAAAGGACTAATCCTCTGAACACTTTACTCATTGCATATGTAGGAGCTGTGAAGGTTAGCACAGACTTGAGACAACACTTATCAAGACCTTTACCTTCCTTGGGATCCACTGATCACCCTGGGAAAGTTTAGGCTCTTAATCAGGCTTTGACCACTCGTGCTCCCATAATGAACCCGATACCTTCATTACCTTTGGTCCCTCATCCAGGCTCACCTTTAAATCAAGTTCACCCTAGGACCTCTTATCCTCAATAGAGAGCTAATCAACCCCTTCATCAGCAACAAGATAGTTTCCCTACATAATTGTAAAATTCAGAAGTTTTGAATCAGGCTGTTGGTTCTAGAAGCATGCCTGGATACCCTTCCGGTAATGTCAGTCTGGCACCACCTAATAGTCTAGACAAGGAAATATTGGATGAGTTGTCTGTACAAGTGAAAAGGTTGAATACAGAGGTGACTTATTTGAGGAATCAAAATATCCAACTTTAGGTTGCTCAAAAGAATATGCAATCTAATTATGGCAGGGAGAATAAGAATTTTGAAAGAGGGCAATATTTTGACAAAAATCAAAACTACGATAGAGGACAAGGCTCTGGTCAAAATTTGGACAGAAATCAACAAGGTGGACAAGGATTTGATAGATTGCAACCACCTAGGAAGAATAGGTCATGAAATACTAGACCTAAGAATGGGGCGATTCCTACTCCCCTGGATCAGCCCTCTACTCAAGAAAAGTCTCCAAATGGTGTATTCTTGGCAGAAGTAGCTTTGTCTAGTTGGTGCAAGCTCCTTAAGACAAGTCAACATTCTGAACTAGATTGTAATGAATTTTAGAATGCAGCTTCTATCTTCCAGTATGAAGTGGAGAATAATTCTACTGGTCAGGAAATTGTGCCTTCAAATCCCTATGATTCTCCAATGCTGGTACTTAATCATGCCCCATTCCCCAAAGGTGAATAAAATGAACCAGAAGAAGTATCTAGTGATCAAGAGGATGAGGCAGAGCAAGTTTTGAATGAGGATGAGATTTCCCAGTTGTTTAATGAAGATAATGAAAATGATAATGGTCCTTTAAATGAGGAGGAAGTTAGTATTGAAGAAGTTCAAATGTTTCAACAACCAATGAAGAAGTATGATTTGAGAAGTAGACCTAATAGGGGTCCATAGTCCAGATGTCCTTTCACTACTTCTATCCCTCCTAATAATTTCAATAATCCACAAGATCCACAAGCTAGTAATAATCCACCTTATCCTCATGTACCAACACAGTACTTGTTGAAGGGAAACAATGTTGAAGTATCCAAAGATAAGTAGGCCTGTAGCTACAAGGAAGCTCATGTTGACTTGAATGTGGAGCAATTGGGTGAGTGTGTGACTAAAGAATTCAAGAAAGTAAAGGTGAGTCTTTCTTCTTTTGAATTGTTAAGAGTTCCCGCTATTAGGAATGCAATTTTTGGGTCATTTAGTTCAAATATAACACCATAAGGGGTGACTACCAATGAGGCTGTTACTAGGTCTTCTAACTCCCAAACACCTAGAAGTTAGGTCCCACCTGTAGACAAAAGGGGAAATAAGGATAAGGGTTAAGTTGCTCAAGCTGACACTCATTTGAATTTGTTTCAAGGCAAGATGGAAACCCCTCCTTTCCTAATATATGTTTGTATTTTTGGAAAGAATTTGCATAATTGTCTTCTGGATTCAGGAGCATCTACGAATGTTATGCCTTTTTCTATTTATAAAGCATTAGGTATTACCCCTATAGCCTCTCAAAAGAAGGTTAATCAATTGGAAAAAATAGAGGAAAGTGTAATTGGAGAATTGAATATGATCCCTACATAGCTTGCATCAAATCCTAGGGTGCAACAAGTGATCAATATACAAGTTGTTGATATTCCTAATACTTATGGTTTGATCCTAGGTAGAGATTTGGCTTTGAATGGGTATACATCCACAGATCATTCCCACATGTGGCTACCATGGAAGGGAGTTCCAAATCAGATCCGAATTGAAAGAGAGCCTTGAATGAAGTATGTAATCACTGAATATTAGAATATTCCAAATGAAGTGTTGGTGTCTAAGGTTAGCATGGGGAATTATGTGTTGGTTGCATCAGTCACAGAGGATGAAGATATTTTCATGTTGTAGAGCCCCTTGGATGAATCCAAATCAGAGGAGAATGGTCCTGGAACATTGATTGAACAGGAAGATGAAACTGGTGATACAAAGGATAGACAACTTAGTTTGTTAGTTAATTTTAGAGAATTTATCCAGAAATGCATGGAAGACCAAACACAGTTGAAAGGAAGTATGAATTTTGAGGAGCTACTACTTCCAAATTGGTGTAGAGTCCATGATGCACCTCATTCTAAGTTGGAATGCCACATATGTCAGACTATTGTTTGACAGATACATATATGCATTAATTCAATTCCACCTATTGGACTCAACATGCAGGAAGAATTAAATAATGATAAAGACAAGAGCCTAGCACTTCCTAAAGAACCTCCCATTCTGAATAAGGAGTAGGGTAAATTGAAACCCAAGGAACCTGATGGCTATTGGACATTGAGATTTGATGGATCTAAATCTAAGCAGGGTGCCGGAGTAGGATTTGAATTGATCAATCCTAAAGGTAAGAATTATTTTGTTGCTCACAGTCTCCAGTTCCAATGCACCAATAATGTTTTTGAGTATGAAGCTTTGATTCATGGCTTATTAATGGCATCAAGGAATAAAATTAAGATATTACAAGTTTTTGGAGATTCTGAATTAGTGATCAAACAAGTAAGAAAATAGTATTCATGCTGTGATAGAAGAATGACTAATTATAGGCATAGAGTATGGGATCTCATTGAGGAGTTCAATGCTTTCAATATCTAGTTCATCCCTCAAAACAAGAATCGGGTTGCTGACTCTCTAGCATAAGATGCTAGCACCTTGCAACCCTTATCACTCTCAAGAGTGAAGAAATTTATAGTTGAGCTCACTCTAGTACCTTTAGTGCCTCACAACATTACCAATTTCTAGATATTTGAAGATGATAAGCATATTTTAGACTTTATTACAAGTTGTGATGTATTTGCTTCCCAAGTTATTGATGAGATAGAGCCTCAAGAAGCAGAAATAGACTTTGGAGGAATCATCAATTTGAAGACCAATACTATTCCAAGGGGGATGGTATAGCTTGAATGAATTTTTGATTTAGATAAGATAAGAGATCAGGAACAACAGGCTAAGAGGGAGTTTATCAACAGCTAGTGTGAGACATATGATATGGGAACACCTGGTGACACCAAGAATGTTTTTATTGGCAAGGTATGTACTCCAGAGGAAAGAAAAGGGATTATTGATGCTTTACATACATATCATGATGTAATAGCTTGGAGTCATGAAGATTTGAAAAAATATGATACTTCAATCATTACACACACCATCCCTTTGAGGTCAGATGTCAAACCATTTAGGTAGAGGCAGAGGCCAATCAATGCTCTATTAGAACCCATCATTCAAAAGGAGGTGTAGAAATTGCTTTCAACATGCATCATATTTCCAGTAAGACACTCTACTTGGGTTGCGAACTTGGTTCGAGTAAGGAAAAAGAATGGAGAAATTAGTCTATGTGTGGATTTTAGGAATTTGAATAGAGCATCAAAAAAGGATAATTATCTAGTTCCTTCACTAGATGAGGTGCTTCAGATTGTAAATGGATCTCAGATGATGTCCTTTTTGGATGGATATTTTGGATACAACCAGGTTATGGTGCAGTATGAAGATAGACATAATACTGCCTTTACTATGAAATGGGGAACTTTTACGTACAAAATGATGCCATTTGGGTTGATCAATGCTGGAGCTACATTCCAGAGAGCTATGGGCATTTCTTTTAAAGACATATTTGGTAAGTGCATTATTATTTATATGGATGATTTGACTATTTTTTCCAAAAATGGGGTGATCACATATCAGATTTATACAAAGTATTCCAAAGATGTAGAGAGTTTGGCATTTCACTTAATCCAAGGAAGTGTATTTTTGGAGTCACAGAAGGAAAGTTGTTGGGACATATTATCTTAGAACAAGATATTGCTATTGATCCTAAGCGAATATAGGCTATCTTAAATATTCAACCTCCTGCAAGTAAGAAAGAGATGAAGTCATTATTTGGTAAGATTAATTTTGTTAGAAAATTTATTATTGGATTTGTAGAGATAGTTAAGCCATTGAATGCTATGTTGAAGCAAGAAGAAAAAATAGAATGGAATGCAAAGGCTAAGGAAGCATTTACAAAAATCAAGAAAGCTATTGCTGAAGCTCCTCTACTGGTGAGTCCAGATTATGCTAAGCCTTTTTACATATATTCATTTGCTTCTGATCACTCCTGTGTTGCAATGTTAACTCAAAAGTTTGAACAAGGTGATGAAAATCCTATAGCCTTCATGAGTACTCCCTTGAAAGATGCAGAATTAAGATATCATAACATAGAAAAGTAGGCCTATGCTTTGGTCAAAGCAGTGAAAAAGTTTAGGCACTATATTTTGAGGAATAAAGTTTTTGCCATAGTGCCTGATCCTACAGTAAAGCTGTTGTTAATGTAGAATGAGTTGGGTGAACGAAGAGCCAAATGGGTGACTATGCTACAGGAATATGATATGGAAATCTAGCCCATGAAATTAGTGAGAGGACAAGGACTTACAAAGACAATGGCTGAAACAGGTCTTGACCTCACAGCCCAACACTATTACCTTCAAGAGGTATCTCCAAGAGATTGGTATGATGAAATTATTTTCTATTTGTTGAATCAGTAGTGTCTTGATCACCTTAATACGGTTCAGAGGTGAGTCTTGCACCTGAAGAGTGGGAGCTTCATGATGTTTGTATAAAAGAAATCATGAGGGTGTATACTTAAGATGTCTAGGGAAAGAAGAAGCTGCCAGAGTGATGGTTGAATTTCATGAGAAATATGGCACAGGCCATGGTTTTGCACCATCCACTACAAACCAGATCTTGAGGGTAGGCTATTACTGGCCCACTTTGTTCAAATATGCACACCAACATGTGAGGAATTGCCACATATGTCAGACTATAGCAAGTAAGGAAAAGTATGCAGCTCTCCCACTTCAGCCAGTCATAGAGGTAAAACCATTTGCATTGTGGAGTATGGACTTCATAGGTCCAATTAATCCTCCATCCTCTGTGGGACACAGGTATATTCTTACCATAATTGATTATTTTACTAGATGGACAAAGGCTTTGGCTTGCAAACAATGCACTTCAGATGTGGTAATCAATTTTTTTTGAATCTAGAATTATTAATCGTTTTGGTTGTCCCCTATCTCTGGTTTGTGATAATGGTCCTGCATTTTCATCACTGAAGTTTTCTAATTGGGCATTTGATCATGGGATTGTTATTAAATTTTCATCCAATTATTACTCTCAGGGTAATGGCCTGGTTGAGTCTTCCAATAAGAACCTACTGACAGTTATTTGTAAGTTGTTAGAACAAAATCCTAAGGACTGGCACACCCAGCTTCGATTTGCTCTCTGGGCTGATCGTACTAGATAGAAGGCCTCTATAGGAACCTCTCCTTATCACCTAGTGTATGGTTTGGAACCTGTATTTCCTATCCAATTGAAAATCCCTACCCTACAGTTTATCAATGAATACTACAATGAAGAAGATAAATGTGAAGCCTATTTGGTTGAATTACTACACTTGGAAGAGAAAAGAGATGAAGCCCTAGAAAACTTTGCTAAACATTAGGGTGTAGTGAAAATATGGTTTGATAGGAAAGCTAAGGTGAAGACCTTTAGAATTTCTGACTTAGTTCTCTATTGGGATAATGCCAATGACTATAAGGGAGAGCATGGTAAATTTGATAAACTTTGGCTTGGTCCTTACCAGATTTCAGAAATTTTGGGAGATAATGCTTTTCACTTGAAAACCCTCACTGGTGAGGACATCCCACTACCTGTCAATGGGCAGTATCTGAAGCATTATTTCCAACCTTGAATTGCTTGTAGTTCGTCTTGTACATAGGTAGAGTAGGTTTTCTTTCTGCTTTGCTTTGGTTTGTTTTGTTTCCCATTTTTGGTTTTGGCTTTTGGGTTCCCTATTTTCTTGAGGTTGTTGCACCTGTACAATTGGTTTTTGCTTGGGATTGTTCTGGAAATTTCTTTTATAAAATCTAATCAGTTTTTTAGGGTAAAGTAGTGGAATTATTTTATTTGATGTCCCTTGTACTTAGAATTAGAGTCACTTGTTTTGAATACACTTTGAAATATATTTTAGTCTCACAATTTCACACTAAAATAAAGATTCTAGAGTTGCATTGGGTTCATGAGTAGTCTGGGTTGGTGAAAAACCTTATATTCTGCTTCAGTGCCACTATGTTCCTCATTCCTGAGTGTGAGTTTCATTTCTTACAAAGGTGAAAGAGTAAAGTTCTATAAAAAAAAAAAGAGAAAAGGGAAATGTTGAACATCTAGATAAACTTCACTTTATCAGGAATATCCTATTATCTCTACCGAGGCTATGGATGTCTAGATGGCAGTAGATCTATGCTTGGGAGGATCACAACGATAACCTCGTTGGAGCTAAGAACACTTGACTAGCAGCGAGGCTATCTAGGTTGCTTTTGAAGTTTGAACCTTTATGTACCTTGGTCAGATTTTCTCTGGTTCACATTGCACTTACCAGACTGGAAATCATTGCATAATACACACACTTGGACCCTAGTATAGGAAAAGGACTTCTTGCTTGGGGTTTCTAAAACTTTTTTCATAGGTTTCCTGATGAGTGGATTGAAACCAGAGATTCTGGGTTCTTGATTTTAGTTTATTCTTGAAATGCTTCGGAGCATTTCCCCAGTGGAGTCACCATTTCTTATGCAGTTTCTGCACACACGCCCTACTGAAAGTGTGGACCCTTCTTTTTTGAGGTTTTTCTTGCTTGAGGCTCGTGCTTTGATGTTCATCTTGCCAGTTGAAGTGGCACATTTATGGGTTTTATTGAAAATTTTAACAATTAAGTGCATTTCGGACTTTTCACCATTTTCGGGATAATCCGCTTCCTCCGGATTTTCTCGATTTTCCTTCGGAGTTTGAATGTGGTCACCTTTTGACCCAGATTTGGAGAAATCCATCGTGCTTGGATTTTCCCGAAGTCTGTTGCCCTGTTGAATCTTCGGGTTTTGGTCTTGGTTGTCTTGTCGATCACATTAATGGTGATTAAGCAGATCTTTGGAGTAATGATATATTGATTTGGGGTAAGTAATTGGTCATTTTGAGTTTGTGTATTTGCTTCTCATTTGAGTTTGGAGTCTTGGAGCTTGTGGTATTTTGCTAGATTGTGCTTTTCAACTGCTGCATTTGAGTTTATTTGTGTGGTTCATTTCCTACTCATGTTTGTGGGTTGATTATTGGCATCACCAGCTTCAGTCTTTTCACTCCCATAGTATGTAGATATTCTCTCTTTCTCTACTAATTTATTTTCTTCATTTTCTTGCTGGTCTTTCATTGCCTTGTTTTGGGTATGTGTGTCATGATCAGGTTTCATTTTGGAATTCCATTATTTACCAGTCCACCAAGTTGATCATCGAATGTTCATTTTCGATCTGGTATTTCTATTCTTTTGGGCATTTGCTTGCATTGGTTTTAAACTTCCCATTCAGGTTTGTAAGCAAGTCATGTTTGGTTCTTCCGTTCTTTCATGGTGGATATTTTAGGATTCCTAACCTAGGGTATGGCCAATCCTCCTCGAATTGTTGTGAGGAGAGTTTTGAAATTCATAATTGATCTGTTGGAGGTCTAGATTAGGTCATTGTCAAGGTGCAGGCCTTAGGTCCATAGTTGTTGGATCCATTTTGGTAAAATGAGTGAAATTGTGAAAAGTTCGAGTTTTCAACGTCCTCACAAAATTTCGCTTCCCTCGGATTTCCCCAGCTTTTCCTGTTCTTTCTCTTTTGCCACTTAAAACCAGACTTTTCCCTGTCAAACGGAAATCTGCTTCCTTCAGATTTTCCCAGTGTCCATCGTTAGGTATTTTTTCTGGATTCATGCTTTAAATGGTAATACTTTGATACCTACTAAAATTCATTTCCTTCGGATTTTACCAGTTGATCCGTGCCTTCCTCATTTTTCCAATTTAGTTGGAACTATTGCTTTTCTCGTTAAAATCCATCTTTGGTGGATTCTTCCGAAGTTCTTGTGAAAATGTTGGATACAATGGTTATGAGGAATTCGTTTATTGGTGATGTATTTGGTTAATCAAAATAACTTATGCTAAGTTATTCTAAGGGTTTTCCTTTGATTAATTATTGATTTGTAATGATTTATGTGGATTTATATACTTTATTCACTAGAATCTGCCTACTCTAGATTTTCCCAACAATCCTCTCCAGTCTGGAATCCGTGAGGGGAGCTAAGTCCTAAACTTTGAGATATTGACTCCTTACACTTGTTATTTCTTGTGGATCTGATTGTGGTCATCTTTATTTGTTTGCAGGCAGGATCAAGACAAGATGTTGTTGGTTGAGGCAAGGGGAAGGCAACCAATCCTAGTGTAGACACTTTTGCCATCACTGATGGAGAAAAGGTGAAATTGGATATAAAGAGTAGGATTCATGAAGGCAAGCTAACTTCTATTTGGTCAGGAATCACTGATACTAATGTGGGGATGTGGGACTATGAAGAGTTCAAGGCTAATATGTCAACACCAAACCCTTGTTTTCTATCCAAAAGAATGGTGAAATCCGGATTGGCCCATGTAGCAGGTTTTCCTCCCACAATGTAGTGTTATGAATTGGTGCTTGAGTGAGCCAGAAATTATGATAGAGGGACACAAAGGACTATTGGTCCTCAGGGGAGGATTTTGGTAGGTTTTAGTCCTATATCCATTGCTTCAACCTTTGATATGCCTACCAAGTCATATGTGGTGGCTTTTGATTTGGATGGTGCCAAGAAGCATTATGAAGAAAATGTAGTTAGGTCCTAGTAGGTAATTAATTCTTGGTTGGAGAAGCCCAAATCCCATTTCTCCAAGTTGCCAAAATAGTTATTCAGGCTTAAATTCAAAAGAGAATACTATAGTTTCATCACTCTCCTCAACAGGTTGGTAGGATTGAAGAGTGCAGGTGTGTTCGAGAATTGGATGTTTAATATAATTGCTCAGATGGAATAGGGAATTGATTATCACTAGGCAGGCATCATAAGTGAAGTGATTCATGAGCAGTTATAGGATGTCTTTCAAACCAAGACTTTTACCATAACCTCCTACCTAGTGTACTCGTTGGCAAGAGTTCATCCATACAAGGGGTTGAGCACTAGGGGTATCTTTGGATAGGATGCAATATATGAGGTGTAGCTACAGCTTCACCTAACTAGAGGAAGTTACAGAAGAGCCAATGATGCTTTCACAATGTACATCACCAGATTGCTCCAAGGTGCAGAGCATATGAGGATTTTTGACAAAGCTAAGGAATTGATAAAGAGATATGGAGCATGGTTTATCCAATTCCCAACTTTCTCATACATTAGAATTGATGGTTGTCAAAGGGCTCCCTACAGACTCCTGAGGTACCCTACTGATCATGTCATATTGTTGGAGGTCACTAGACAGATTTGTGACTTTGAAAATGTTGTGAAGGGAGAAATGCATAAAATAGGTTTTGGGAATGACTTTCCCTTGAAGATTGGAATGGGTGAGGTTTATCCTTCTATCCAATCTACTCATGCTTCTGAGGAGGAGATGAGTACTTTTGATATGTCTTTCCATTCCAAGAGAGTAAGGTTTGATATCACTGGTGAAGCCCAAAAGAGGGCCAGTAGGGAGTATAGCCATAAGGCTAAAATTGAGGATTACTGGGTCAATCTCAGTGATGAGTTTGAGGTAAGAAAGAAGAAGTTCTCCAGATTTTCAGTGGACTTGGTGAGGTTATATACTGTGAAGGCCATCCCTGACCAAGTGGAAGAGGATGGAAACTTAATCCAGGGTCATGTTTATGAGGCAGTGAAATATAGGCTAGTTGGGGAAGTTGACTGGTTAGAAGAAGAAAAGACAGAGTTGGATCAAGTCATGACCCTGGTGATCAAGTACTTAAAAATATGGTCGAAGCACAAGATGCTTGAATTCGAGAGTGAAGGTGTCCCATGTACTTATGATCTGCTGGGAGACTTGGAGTCTCACTCTACTTTTGAGGAATCACGTGAGCTGGATCCTAAGGGTAAGGAAAAGGTGGATTCTCTTTTCAAATTCTAGGTAAGGGATGTTCAAACTGAGAAAGTGGTAGAAGTAAGTAAATAGAGGAAGCCTGTCACCAAGAAGAGAAGACATACCTCAAGGAAGGAGGCTGAAAAGGACAAAGAAGAATAAGAGGAGGTAGAGGTTGCCCCTCCATTAATAAAAAGGAGAAGGCTTACAAAGTTATCACCAAAAGTGGAGGAGGCTCCCAAAGCTGATAAAGAGATTGAGCCACTAGCAGTAGAAGTAGAAAGCTTAGGGGAAAAGACACAAGTGTATATGAGGAGGTCAAGGACTCCTTCCCCAAAGGATGTGGCTATGAAGGAGAGTGTTCCAGTGAATAATCCCATTGTTGAACCAGAAAGTTCTTCAATTCCTCAAGATATAGGTGATGTACAAAAGGAACCAAGGAAGGATGAAGATCCTAAAGACTTGGAGGAAGAGGAATTTTAGGAAGGAGACCTTTACAATATAGAGGCAGAGATTGATAGGGTGATCCAGCCTCCTTTGGTCACATATGTAGATTCACCTACAGAGGAACAAATGAATAAATCCTCTCAATAGGAGGGGATAGCAACTAAGATCCCTTCACCAGTACAGAAAGTCATGGAGGAGTAGGTATAGGAGAAGGAGGATCCAGTCAAGGATATCCCTAATGTGCCAAGTGTTGAGAAGGATACAACAGATGATCAATAGGAGTAGGATAGGTAGGATATAGTGCCAACTAAGTCAACTATTCCAAGTTGGCTAGATAAAGAATTAAAGAGAAAAATGGTAATAGTGGAGGATTCTCCTCCCAATTGGGATGTCCTTATGGCTAATGTCAAAAAGGAGAAAACTAAAAAGAAGGCCGAAGTGGTGTCTTGAATTGAGAGGGATGGATCAGGCAATAGAGTGGCCCACATTGCTACCCCTACTTCGAATAAGGATAGAGAGAATGCAACTAACCAGGATTATCATGTGCAAACTATTGACCTAGGGCATGCTTTGGTGGAATAGGATATTGAGGAATATGAAGGTTCTAGTGCTATGATTGTGGGTAGATTGAAGAAGGTTGTGCAAACTAGTCATGAGTTGGAGAGAGAGAATGAGAAATTGAAGAAGTACTTGTAGGAGTTGATGAAACTCTTCCAGGCTATTAGTTCTTCCTCCTCTGCTACAGGTTTCTTTCCTTGGGAAACAATCTCCGAACTTGAAAAGATGAAAGGCACCACACATGCCACAATTTATTGGTTACAGGGTATTCAAACCAAGGGAGATGCTTCCATTAAGGACATTTTTTCAATTGCAGGAGATGCCATGAGATCAGTAACCTAGTTGAAGACTGTACTGGCTCTGGACAAGGAGGATACTGATCTCCCATTGCAGAAAACCACCACAGTTATGGAATTCACTGAAGATAAACTGGTGAAGTGTGGGATTCTTCCTTTTCCAAGGGTTTCTGAACTTTTGGAATGGTTGGAAATCCTGTAAAGGAGGTAGAAGGCCTTAAGAAATATTCACAAATAGGCAAGGCAGATTGAGGACACTTTGACTGGTATCCATGATAAGTGTATCTCATTCTTTGAGGTCATGACAGGAAGGAAGAAGCTTGCTCTGAAACATCTTAACCTGGAGCAACTTAGGAAATGGTGGAGAAATTTTTATTCTCCAATCAGTGAAGGTGCGGTCATAGAGAATTAGCTAGATGATGTTGAAACATATATTGTAGTTATTGACAGATATTCAACTAATAGAGCTGATTGGGATGGTACAGTTAGGCAGGAAAGAGATGACATCAAGTCTCTTGAAAGAAGAGTTAGGGTTTTTCCTGTACCACCTATTGTTGAGCTGGATAGAATCTTGTTGGCAGTGCATGGTGAAGACGATCGAGCTAATGACAAGGATGGGGATTAGCTATATAGGGTTACATTGATATTTGTGCTTCCCATTATTTACATGCATTGGGCCAACCCCTTTTGATACTTAGGTCGACTTGGATGAAATTGGCGCTAATTGCACATTTCATGTTGTTTTCGAATATCTTTGAGGCCGACCTATTGTGTGGCACATTTTCATTGTAAATTATTATTTTGGGCCAACCTATCTTTAGGATTCTCTATAAAATAGGCATGTTGCCTCCTTTGAGAGATATAGATAGGTAGAGAGAGAGAAAAATAGATAAGTGACAGAATAGAGATTTGATATTAGAGCGAATTAGGGTTTATTTGCAAGAAAGTGTTGTAACAAAAAGCTAGAATTGTTGCCACTTTGGATTATTTAATATAAGAGAGATATTGTGATTTGGTATCTATCTTGTGGAGTTTCATCTGGCATGGTTCTTGTTATTCTCTCTTTCAAATTGCTTATGATTTTATAGTTAAATTTTTTTGTGATACTTAGGGCTTCATGTTTTGGAATGTTTGCAGCGATCTCTAGTCCATACTTTTTGCAGTTAGTTGATTGTTAGCTGCTTTGCAAACTTAGTTCAGTTATAGGGATTTGTTCATCTCAATTGCAATAAAATTGTTTGAATGAATGTTTATGATGTGAAAATATTTAAATACCTTAGAATATTGCACTATTCCTATGAAATTATAGATTTATCTGGGTTAAACAAAAAGTAGTTTATGAGAGATTGGTCCATTTCGAGCATTTAATCTTTGGCATTATCAATCTTAGGGTTAGAAGTAGTATTAGAATCATCTCTGAAACCTTTAACTTTTTCTATTTCTTTATTATCTAAGTTACACCAAAAGGTCGAAGTATCAATATATTGCTAGATCTGATAAATTCAAAGTCCAGTGTTTGCTTGTAGTAAGGTCCCATTGTGATTACCAGCATTTTCACATTTATCACTGAGTTGTTTTGTTGCATTGTCAAGACCTGACATTAGAGACCTTGGGGTTATCTTTTTTCCCATAGAGATGTACCTTTCAAGAGAGATAGGGTATCATATTTTGTTTTAGTTGTTGCTATGCAGAAAACAACATCAACACTCACCAAACTATTTCAACACACGGTCTGGCAGATGTCTCTTTATGATATGTACACTAGAAACAATCCTCCCAATCAAGTACTGTGTTTGCCGATAGTAGGGTAAATTCCTGTCCTCATCTAACCATCTCTCACAATCCATGTATGGCCTCCACATAAACTGAACCAATGTGTCCAGTGCATGTCTCTAAAAAACCTGTATCTCCTACATGACTCTGTGTAATGTTTCCCATATATCGAAAAACATAAGAAGATCTAGCTACCTACTCTGTAGTAACAGGAGGAAGAAACACAACAATACGCTCCCATGCCCAAACTATGAGAAGAGTAGTCTCGCAGCTCATCGACTGTGCATCTATGTATACTATATCATGCAAATGAAAATATAGCATACCCAATAGATAGGGACCCCAAGCGTAAACAACCTCTCTCTCCAACATCCCGACTAACATCTCTCCCCACCCGACAGGAAATCCATGACCCCGATGGTTAGGAAGAACTATCCCCCCAATCAATGTACATAGAATACAATCTATCCTTTTGTATCTATCAGCTAATACCTGGCATCTAATATCATAATGCTCTATACCTAACCTCCTAATATCATTATACACATAAAATCTAGTAATCTCACTATATCCATGTTGTGTGTCATACATCACCCTCTCTCCTCTAATGGGAAACCTAAGAATCCTATATACATCCTCTAGGGTGACAGTCACCTCACCAGTAGATAAATCAAACGATGAGGTCTCTAAATGCCATCTCTCACACAAGGCAGTAAGCATACCTCTATTTTCCTAGATCATGGGCATAGTTAGCACATGATGTAGTCCCAGTCTCCATAGCAAGCATGTCTTCACACTCACTAATCGATCTCTCAGCTCAAAGGTATCCGGTCGTGACTCCCGGGTATAAATATTATCTAAGATAGCCTGAAAAGTGCATTCGACCAAGATGTCAAACATCAAATCATTCAAGTTTCTATCAAAAATCCATTTTTCAAAAATTTGACAGTCAAATGTGTTGCACACAATAAAACATAGTGCATAATTACACATGCATCGAAAAACAAGGCAAATGAGTCACATATTTCAAATTGCTTTGTGAAATCATTCAATTTAAATAAAGAAGCAAATGCATGCAACAAAAAACATATGCGGTGCAAATTAACTGCCCACCTAATATGCATATGTGATTCACATTATCAAATGCATTTCACTATTCTACATGCATCTTTCCTAATCACAAATGCAATGCAGAAACATAATTGCGGTGCATAAAAATAAAAAATGTGTCAAATGCCTAAATGACCTAATCGAGCCTAGACATATTTTTATATATGTTTCGTTCCATAAGCAGATGCGTTGAAATAGAAAGACCGCATCTGCAAAATTAAATTTTGATGCCTAAAACTACGTGCAAAATGAAAATTCAACAAGCCATTTTAGGGTACATACTGGGGGTCTTATGTCAGCTGGCCGTTGGAAGGTCCGGATCCGATATCCGTGATGTCGGGTGTATGGAACTGGAGACATTTTCTTCGGGTGAGAGCTAAATTCTCAATTCTTCTAATCTTCAGGATGCAAATGACTTGGTTTTCACCCTAATTTCTATTTATACCTAGAGTTTGGGTGGCATTTCTTCTGACCTTGTTTATTGGCCACATAAACTTCCAACTTCTATTGATCCGTACATGTCCCTAACACTTCCAAATTCAATTCCGTCAACTCCATAGCTTTTTTGACCATCAAAATTGACTTATCAAGAATATTTGCTGATTTTTTTGAAATTTTTCAAAAATTTGTCAATTTTCCCAAGGGGGCATACCCTAACATATTTCATACTAGGGAATGATCAGTGCATATTTTCTTTGACACAACACTAAAACGACATTGTATCAAAAAGGGGCAAACTGTAGACACCGAAAATTGGTCTAGGCCTACGAGTACCATTTTCGACATAATTTTCTAATGTCCATGGTCATGATTAAATAATGTTGATTATTTAATTATTTCCTAAACACATCTTTCCTCTATTAATTAAATAACCTTTTAATTATTTAATCAATTCATTATGACCCTTATTCAACTTTGATTAATTAAATAAATCATATTTATTAATTATGTCGCTAACTAATTAATTATCTTTCTTAATTAAATAATTTATTATTTAATTAACCCCTTTGTTATATTTCAATTATAATTAAATATTCATTATTTAATTATTCAATTAACCTTTTCAACAGTCAATTAAATAAATCATTTCAATTTTTGAATGTTGAATTAAATTAACATTTAATTCATAATTAATTGTTTCTATCGCATTCTTCTATCACCCAATTATCTAATTATTCACTCACCATTTGACTCGAGATCTATTTAAATCTGCTAGTTATCTTCAGATTCGATATCTGATCGTCTTCACGAAAGGACTCTCTATCACAACCAGTCAATTAACTGGTTCTAACTCATATGCATGAACATATTTATTAATTAAATATATTTATTTATTTAATTAATTCATGTGTGCATTCGAACAGATTATTATTCGAGTTCTAACTTTATCATTTTCATTCAAAATCTAATTCTTCTATTTTCGAATACTTTCAGCTAAAAATTAAATCATTTAATTAATCTTGAACTCATGTTCTTTCTATTTTTGAACATTCTTAACACTAGATTAAATTATTATTCTAATGTTATCTTTATCCTACACAATTTCCTAACTCATGTTCTAACTGACACAGAGCTCACATCGCATGGAATTCATCAATCTCAATCATTGATCTCTCTTTCGAATCTGAGCCGATCATTTGAAAACCAACTTTCTATAAATTGACTTGTCATTTGTCATTATTCCTCCTCCCGAAATCAATACTTTTGAGAAGAACTTATAATCTTTGATATTTTACTTAGACAATACATCTAGGCTATGCTTGCATACATACAAAAAATCTGAGGGCAAGAATACTGATACAACAAAATGGAGAAGGACAATCAAGATAATTCAAAGAGGTGGATTGAATTCAGTGATATTGTTTCATTATCATTTTTATTGTTTTAGATCATTTAATTCATTCTTAGTTAATTGATTTAGATTTATACTTGTTAAATTAGATTTAACCATCTTTCTGTGTAGCAATCCATTTCATCTACGTTACACTTTGCATAAATCTGCAACTTGATCACTTCTCTTCTTGGAAAAGACTATCAAATCATCCATGTAGATGATTATGCACTTGCCAATGATGTCTTTGAAGGAAATATCCATAGCTCTTTGGAATGTAGCTCCAACATTGATTAATCTAAAGGGCATTCTTCTGTAAGAAAAAGTTCCCCATTTTGTAGTATCAGCAGTTTTGTGCCTATCTTCATATTGCACCATAACTTGATTGTACCAGAGTACCCATCTAGAAAAGACATCATCCAAGATCCATTAACAATTTGAAGTACCTCATCTAGTGAAGGGATTGGATAATTATCTTTTTTGGATGCTCTGTTCAGGAATCAACACATAGTCTAATTTCTCCACTTTTCTTCCTTACTAGAACCAAGTTTGCAACCCATGTTGAATGTCTTAATAGAAATATGATTCATGCTAAAAGTAGCTTTTGCACTTCCTTCTGAATAATCGGCTCCAGTAGAGCATTAATTGGTCTCTGTATTTTCCTGAATGGCTTAACATTTGACTTGAGGGGAATAGTATGTGTAATGATTGAAGTGTCATATGTCCTCAAGTCATCATAACTCCAAGCTATCACATCTTGATATGTGTGCAAGGAATTAATGATTCCTTGTCTCTCCTCTGGGGTGCACACCTTACCAATAAAGACATCCTTTGCATTTTCTGGAGTTCCCATGTTATATGTTTCACACTGACAATTGAGGGACTCCCTTTTCATTTTCTGCTCCTGATCTCTTATCTTATCAAGATCAAAGATCCTTTCCAATTGCACCATGCCTCATGGGATGGTATTATTCTTCAGATTGAGGACTCCTTCTAGGTCCATTTCAGCCTCTCGAGGCTCAACCTCATCAATCACTTGAGAAGAAAACACATCACAACTAGTGATAAAATCAAGAATATGCTTATCATCTTCAAATTCCTGAAAAATGGTGACATTGTTAGGCACTAAGGGTACTAGAACAAGTTCCATAGTGAACTTCTTTAAGCCTGAAAGTGATAAGGGATGCAATGTACTTGTTGCTTGTGCCAGAGAATCAGCAGTTTGATTCTTTCTTTGAGGTATGAGCTGAATATTGAAGGCATCAAATCATTCAATAAGATCCCATATTTTGTGCCTATAATTGGCCATCCTTTTGTCATGACATGAGTATTGTTTCCTTACTTGCTTGACCACTAGCTTAGAATCTCCAAACACTTGCAAAATTTTGACTTTCTTTCTTAATGCCATTTAAATCCCATGAACTAGAGCTTCATACTCAGCTACATTGTTAGTGCACTGGAATTGGAGTCTATGAGCAGAAAAGTAAGTTTTACCTTTAGGACTGATCATCTCAAGCCCTACTCTAGCACCTTGCTTGGATTTGGATCCATCAAACTTTAATGTCCAACAGTCATTAGCTCCTTCTTTTCTTGAGAAACCTTTGTTCTTGCTGATACTCAGAGGTTCTTCATGAGGCCTTGGGTTCTTTCCATTTAGATCATTTTGAATGCTCTGTATGTTTACCTTAATATCCGGGGTTGTGTTAATGTATCCTTGTATATGCCCCACTGCAATTTGACATAGGCAACATTCCAGTCCAGAATGAGGAGCATTGTGAACTCTACACCAACTAGGAAGAAGCAACTCTTTGAAGTTCATATTTTTACCCAGCTGAATCTAATCTTCTACACATTTCTGGATAAACTCTTGGAAGTTATCCAGCAAACTGAGCTGTCTATCTACCTGATAATCAAGTTCCTCTATTTGTTTAAATAGTTCTTCGGAACTGATGGCTTCTGATGTGGATTCACCAGAAGAGCTTTGCAGCACCAATATTTCCTCTATGTCTAAGGTAGGGGAGGCTAGTACATAGTTCCCCATATTGACTTCTGATATTTAGTAATGACATACTTCATTCTAGGTTCTCTCCCAATTCTGATTTCATTTGGGAATCCTTTACAGGGGAGCCACATGTGAGAATGGTTTGTGGATGTATATCCATTCAGTGCTCTGGTAAAGTCTCTACTCAAGATCAAACCATAAGTGTCAGGAATATCTGCTACTTGAATATTAAGTACTTGTTGCACTCTGGGGTTTGAAGCAACTTGCATAGGAATCATGTTTAGTTCTCCTACTATATTCACCTCTTTTTTGTCCAATTGGGTGACCCTCTTTTGAGAAGATGTAGGGGTAATACCAAGATCCCTATGGACAAAAAATGGCATAAAATTCATGGATGCTCCTGAATCCAATAGGCAATTGTGTAGATTTTTACCAAATATATGAATAGAAATAAAAAAGGAGGGGTTTCCATTTTTCCTTGGAATGAACTCAACTGTGAGTCAGCTTGTGCAACCTGACCCCTATTTTTTATTTTCCCCTATCCCCAGATTGTGATTGACTAGGGCCTTTGGGTGCTTGTGAAATAGGAGGCCTTCCAATTGCCTCATTGATTTCTACTCCTGGTGTTGCTATACTTGAATTAAAGGACCTTAGGACTACATTTCTGATTTTAGGAACTCTTAACAACTTGAAAATATAAAGGCTCACCTTCAATTTCCTGAGTTCCTCAATGACATATTCTCCTAGCTGTTCCACATTCATGTTAGTGGTGACCTCCTTAGAATGACCAGTCTTCCTATCTCTTGCTGCATTAACATTGCTTCCTTTGGAAACATCTGGTTGTCCTTCTTGTGTAAGGTATTGCGTTGGCACCTGAGGGTAGGATGGACTGTTATTGGCATGTGGACCTGGTGGAGTAGTAAAATTGTGTGGAGGGGTAGATGTATTGAATGGACCTCCAACTTGTGGATTCTTGTGGGGCTTACTTCTCAGATCATACTTTCTGACAGGTTGTTGAAACATCTGTACTTATTCAACATCAACCTCTTCTTCATCCAATGGGCCATTGTCATTCTCAATTTCTTCATTAAATAGCTAAAAGATTTCATCTTCATTGAGTACTTGTTTTGTTTCCCCATATTGGCTACTTGACTCCTCTTCTAGCTCATTCTCCTCATCCCTCAGGAAAGGGGCATGATTCAACACCAATACTGGGGAATCATAAGGATTTGAAGGTACCAATTCTTGGCTAGTGGAGTTGTTTCCAACTTCATATTGAAAGATGAAAGTAGTAGTTTGAAATTCAGGACAATCAAGCTCAGAGTGTTGACTTGTCTTGTGAAGTCTACACCATCCTGACAAAGCTGCTTCCACTAGGTACACACCACCTAGAGGTTTCTCTTGATTGGAAGATTGATCTAGTGGAGTGGGGACTCCCCCATTGTTAGGCCCAGTGTTTCATGGCCTATTCTACCTAGGTGGTTGTCTTCTTTCAAATCCTTGTCCACCTTGTTGACTCCTATCAAAGTTTTGACCAGAGCCTTGTCCCCTTTCAAAGTTCTAATTTATTTCATAATGTTGCCCTCTATTATAACTTGATTGCATGCTCTTCCGATTAGCTTTCAGTTGGCTATTCTGGTTTCTCAAGTAGGTTACCTCTGTGTTCAACTTCTTTACTTTCTTAGTTAACTCATCTAACCTTTCTTTATCAAGATTGTTGTAAGCGATTGGATTCATAGTGTTTGGAGGGTATCCTAGCACTCCTTTAGAGCCATTAGACTGATTCAAAACTTCTAAGTTCTGCAAATATGTAGGGAAACCATCTTGTGACTGTGAATGGAGAGTGTTGATGGTGAAAATGACACAAACAACATTAAACAAAATATTTCTACTTTATTTCTCCTGAAAAAGAAAGACAACATATAGTAGCCTAACTCCCAAGGTCCTAGTAGTTGGTTCTCAACTGTCTGGTGTCACTCAATTGGTCCATGCAACTATAATGTTCAAGGGGCCTTTTCTGGTAATGAGGAATGCAAGCAACAACAGATTCATCAATCTATACTTAACGAAAGGGGATTTAAATAAAGAAAAAAAATAGGTCAAGGCATAAATTAGTAAAAGATGAATGAAATTCTCTAATATCCGGACATATGCTTTCAACAACGAATGCTCCTTCAATAGATCAAGAAAACCATAACATGATGCAATTTACAGAATAATCCATACCATTTCATGCATCTACAATGCTTAGTTTAACCATCACAATTACTCATCACAATAATTTTAAGATATAAAAAACAACAAACTCTTCATTCGTTGCTAATAACATAGATCAACAGACATATAACAATTCCATCCATAGACAATTTAATGAAATAATCTTTGAAATATGGTTCCTTCTATTGATTCTCATCAAATAAGAAAAATTTATGCTTCAACAAACTCATTGGCATACAGACAGATTATGATTCATAAACCTCATCCAGTAAACTCAATTCCAACATATCACTGTATAAAAACTATATCTAAACCTAACATTAACTAAAACAAGTATCTCTTTTCAAAGCTATAAAAAAAATCCTATCTGCTATCACTGGTGGCCAAAGAACAAAGGAATGACCAACCCCTAAAAAAGAGACAGAATGCTTGATTTATAAAAGACCTACCCATGTGAACCAGAACTAGGGTTTTAAAAATGTGTGGCCACCAACCAAGAATGCCTCGACAGCCTACAATAACTCATCGTCTAGCCATGAATGCAACAAGAGACCACATCAAATCAAACTGGGATAAACAAAGCTAGGGTACAACACCTCGAGCCACACTCACCATCAAAGCTCCATTCTCATGAATAGTAATGCATCCAAACAAGTAAGAATGCGAGCCATCGATTGGATCCGCGCCACCAACGAGTGACCCAGATCGAACCAAGCCAGGATGAGCCCATCACGTCCGACCTGCTTGCCATCAATGCCCCATCAGCCCAGAGCAAGAGAATGGAACCAAACACATGAGCCCAACCTGCCCCTAGCCACCATAGTGTACCTGGATCCCACAAATCTTGCCATATCCTCAAAACACACACACTCCATCCCCTTATTTATGAGAGCACCAACCTGTAGAAAAAGATTCATCATTAATAATAAAAAAATTATCAAAATAGGATAACCAAGACCAGAAAGTCAAGAAGAAACCCAGGTGGAGGTGGAACCAAAAACAAGAGCAGGAATGAAGGGGAAGACAGGTGGAAGTGGGGATGGAAATGGAACCAACCCGGTGGAAGCGGAGCCAAAATAGGCGAGAGCGGAGTGAGAACGGGAATTGAACTGTGAACTTTGTGGAAGTACAGAATTAAGTCCCATTCTAGTCCTGACTCCAATGAAAGAAGAGAAGACCAAAGCAGACCAAACAAAACCAACCTGGTAGCCGAACACCATAAAACAAAAAAGACAAGGGAAGCAAAGCTGGAACGGGAATGAAAACTGAACTGTGAACTTTGTGAAAATTCAGAGTTAAGTGCCATCCTGATTCCGCCTCCGACAAAATGAGAGAAAAGAAAACCGAGGAAAAACCTATGGGAGGAAAGCAACCTTTAGGCTGAAAACAGGCAAAGCAACGAAGAAAACGAGAAGGCAGGAAGTGGAGCCAGAACGGGAATGAGAATTAAATCACAAACTTTCACAAAGCTCAAAGTCCAGTTCCATCCCGGTTTTGTCTCCGGTAGAACCAAAAGAAACAAGGCAAACAAGGAAAACCTAAGGGAGGAAACCAACCCTTAGGTCCCAAAGAAAAAAAACAAAGGAAAACATAAGGCAAAAGGGAACAACCAGGAACCCAACACAAAAGCCAAACCCAAAACCCACCTTAAGGCCAAATGAACAAACCAAAAGGCAGAAGTGGAGGCGGAACGGGAAAGAAAACAGAACCGCAAACTCTGGTAAAGTTCAAAGTCAAGTTTCATCCCGGCCTCGACTCCGGAAAAGATAGACAAAAGAGGTGAACCAAAGACAAGCGGGATCGGGAATGGGATGGAATCTCGAAAAAAAGTTTCTTAACCTGATTCCACTCTGGTTTTGGTTCCGCTAGAACAAAAGGAAAAAAAAGTGTTAGAAGAAAGAAAAACTTCCAAACTTTGTTTAAAAACAAACAAGGACATAAAACAAAAAGGGGGACCCATTTTTACCAAGGAAAAAGATGGGGTGGTTATGTAAGGCATAACAAATGGTGACTCGGCTGGGAAAATGGTTTATCCATTTTCAAGACCTCAAAGACTTCAGTCTCCCAAAAACTACTTAGCCAATGAAGCATGATAACTTGAATAAGATCAGATATGTAGAACAAGGTTGAGATGGAATCTCATATGTACATGTTAATGAACGATGCCGAATCTGAGTGTGTGCCTATATGGTGTATCCTTCCTTATAGACACTTTCTCCACTCATGAACAACTATATCTAAGATCCAAGCTACATGGTTTGAGTCCTTCAGCTGTTGTGCAAGGAAATCTTGGGCATTGCTCCGCTACCAGACAAGTGTCCATAGCCCTGATAGAGATACCTCTAATTCTATCAAATAATTTCTCCCCTCTCAGGAAGGCGTCCATAGCCCCAATAGAGATACTTTATTAACCCACAAGATATTGAGATTGCCCCCTTTTTTTCTTTTCTTTCTGTTCTCTTTTTCCTTACTTAGGCTTTACTTGTGGGAATTATTTATGAACCTTTCTCAATACTTAGATGCAATTGATCTGAAATGTGGGTTGAGAACTACAATGGATTTCATGACAATCTTGGAATTGGATTCTTCACTTGAATCAAAGATACAACCACCCCAAAATGAATAGGTGTTTACCTAGGCAGATGCTTATCTATTTTGTAATAGACTTCAAGCATAATTCATGAGACACTTACAATGCACCTTTTCTTTAATAACTTCTCAGAACAACAATAAAATGATCACAAGACATGAGTTTTAAAATGAAATCCTTTACCATAAGTCAATTGAAAATACCTAAATCAATTTCCCTCCTAGTGCCCGCAGCATACTTTGCATAACAACCCCTGATTCAGGGAGTGGAAAGAAATGAAGATCCCCAATGAAACAAGACAAAACAAAAGAAGCAAAGATGAACCAAAGTAACAAACAAAAATAGAAACAAAGACCAAACAAAAAGGAAAACTAGAGCCAAAAACATAATTACATATGATACAGTATAATACATTCATTCAAAACATCAAAACTTTCATGAACTAGAGTAATGCTTGAGAAACTAACCATTAACTGGCAATGGAATAGGTTCTCCAGTTAAAGTACCTAAACGAAAAGCATTCTCGCCTAGTATCTCAACCACCTGATAGGGACCCAACTAGAGTCTATCAAAAAAATTTTGATCTCCCTTCTTCTCCCTAGCTTTATTCCATAACAATACAAGATCTGATATCCTAAAGGCTTTTACCTTGGCCCTTTTGTCAAACCAACATTTGACAACAACCTGATGTTTAGAGAATTGTTGCAAAGCAACATCTCTCTGTTCTTCCATATTGAGCAAATTGGTTAGTCTGACCTCAATCCTATCATCCCTTGTATTAAATTCCTGGATAAACTTAAGGATAGGTATTTTCAAATGGATTGGGAAGACTGGGTCTTGGCCATAGACTAGCTTAAATGGTGAATTTCCTAAGGCAGCTTTGACTCGGGTTCGATTTGCCCATAGGGAAAATCTCAGCTGGGTATGCCAGTCCCTAGGGTTGTTTTCTAATAATTTTCTTATTACTTCCAATAGATTTTTATTTGTGGACTCAGCCATGCCATTTCCCTGAGAGTAGTAATTAGATGAATATTTCAAAATGATTTTATGCTCGTAAGCCCATTGAATAAATTCAGCTGAAGAAAAAGCAGGACCATTATCACATACCAGGGCAAATGGAACTCCAAACCTGGTGGTGATGTTCTCAATTAAAAATTTGATGACCACCTCTATGGTGCTATTTTTGCATGGCTGAGCCTCAGTCTAGCGTGTATAGTAGTTAGTTGCAATCAAGATAAACTTATGACCTTTTGAAGAGTTTGGATTAATAACACCTAAAAATTCAAGTGCCCATTGAGCAAACGGTCTTACCTCATACACAGGTTGCAAAGGAATTGTTGGTTTTCTTTACCTAGGTGTAGAGGTCTACCATTTGTGACACGTCCTGACATGTTGGTGTGCATCCCGAAATACATAAGGCCAATAATAGCTTGACCTAAGAATTTGATGAGCCAAAGCATCAACAGATCCATGTCCCATACCATGTCTCCCATGAAACTCAAAAATGGTGTGCTTAGCCTCTTGTTGATCCAAATAGCATAGGTAAATTCCTTGGAATTTTTTTATGTAGATAGATCCCCCTTTAAGCATGTAATGAGCACTATTCATCCCCAATGCTCTCCTATGAGTAGCATTCATTCCTTTTGGACATCTATTGTTGAGGAGGAAGAAGATCAAGTCTGTGTACCAGGGATCCTTGGTAAATGATTGGACAGTGTACTGCTGGCATGTAAGACTATTGTCTACATCTGCCATTACCTTTAATAAGCCCTACCCTCAGATGAGCTTCATTGGTTGGATCTCCAAGTAAAACTATTACAAAATTTCCTTCCACTTTCCTCTTCATTCTCCCAATTCGCTTTGCATCAGGGGAGATTTCATAGCTGGATCAAGAACTATGGCCCTTACCTGACTTTGAAGAATGTAATGCCTTAATTTTTTTACAGCTCAAACCAATGCAAAGGCTTGTTTCTCTAGGGTAGGGTATCTAACTTCAGCATTCTTAAAGGGAGAGCTCATAAACACAATAGGTATTTCTTCTCCCTTGCCTCTTCATTGTGTTAAAACAACTGCACATGAATGATCAAATGCAAAAGAATAGATATATAAAAAGGTTTTAGATAGTTTGGTCTAGTTAAAATAGGTGCCTCGGATATTGAATGTTTGATCTACAAGAAGGAAGATTTGGCCTCATTTCTCCATTCTATTTTTTCCTCCTTCGTCATCATTTCATTAAGGGGTTTGACAATTTCTACAAACCCTGCTATAAACTTTTTGACAAAATTGATCCTTCTGAAGAAGGACCTCATTTATTTCTTACTTCCTAGCCTTGTTAGTTTCAAGATAGCCTCCACTCTATCAGGATCTATGGATATCCCCTCTTCTGATATAATGTGGCCTAAGAGTTTCCCTTTAGACACTCCAAACACACACTTTTTTGGATTGAGGGAGACACCATAGCTTATGCACCTTTTGAGAACCTTTTCTAAATCTGCAGCATGGTCTTCCCAGTTCTTTGAGAAGATAGTTAAGTCATCCACATAAATAATGATTCACTTACCTATTAGGTCCTTGAATGCTACATCCATTACACATTGAAAGGTTGCCCCAACATTGATAAGGCTGAATGGAATCGTTTGATAGGCAAATGTGCCCCACTTGGTGGTGAAGGCAGTCTTCATTATGTCCTCATGACTAATGAGGACCTGATTATACCTAGAATAGCCATCCAGAAATGACATCATCTGGGATCCTTTGATAGTTTGTAGTATCTCATCAAGAGAATGCAATGGATAATTATCCTTCTCAGAGGCCTTATTTAAATTCCTAAAATCAACACATAATCTGATTTCACCATTATTTTTGTGCATTGGAACTAAATTTTCCACCCACATACAATGTCTAATTGGGAAGATTATTCTTGCGGATAGGATCTTTTGCACCTCCTTCTGGATCAGAGGCTCAATCAAAGCATTGACTGGGCATTGCTTTTGATGAAAGGGCTTGTCTTTTGGCTTAAGAGGTATGGCATGTGTGATCACTCAAGTGTCAAAGGTCTTCAATTCATCATACCCCCAAGCGATGGCTGCAATGTTCTGCTTCAAAACTTTGATTGTTTTTTGTTTGATTCCTTCTGGACAAGTCTTCCCTATGAGAAAATTTCTATCAGGGCCCGAGTGAGTCAGATTGATAGATTCATATTTCCCTCCATCATCCTCTATGGGTACCCTTTGACGAGCCCATGGTTCAGAATCAAATATTCTCTCCAAAGCCACCATCCCCTTTGGAATACTATTTCTTTTCAGATCTAGTATCCCCTCTGCATCACCATTCTTAGGATCCCAATCTCCCTGATCTCTTTCAGATTCATCTATTATCTACCCTTCAAAGACATCTGAACTTTCCAAAAAGGCCAATATATGTTGGTCATCATTGAAAATCTAAAAATTCTGGACATTAACTGGGACAGTTGGGACTGAGACTAGTTCAACTGAAAATTTCTTTAGCTTAGAATCTTGCATAGGTTCCAAGGTGCTAGCAACAACAACAAGTGCATCTGCAATTTGATTAGCTTCTCTAGGGATCTAAGTGATCCCAAAAGCATCAAAGTCTTCAATTAAGTTCCAAATTCTATTTTGGTATGTAGCCAATTTTTTTTTTGACAAGTATACTCGCTACGTACCTGCTTTACGATTACCTCATAATCGCCCATTACTCTGAGAGAAGTGACCTTCTTTTGATGGGAAAACATGAGCCCATGAGTGAGTGCCTCATATTCAGCCACATTGTTTGTGCAGCCAAACTGCAAACTATAGGATGCAAAGTAAATCTTCCCTTTTGGGTTGGTTAGTTCAATCCCTGATCCACTTCCTGCTTTGGACTCCATAATTGGTCTTTAGCTAGGATATCTTTCCCTTTTTTAATGACAGGAGATGACTGGCTTGGGATAGGTGGCAGCTCGGACTGTTGTTGGCCACCGAGAGTTGAAGGTGATTGGGGGCAGGCATCAGTCAATGATTCTTCTATACTTGAAGCCTGTTCAAGAATCACTTCCTGAACAACTTATTGGATTAAGTTGTAATCAAATTCCCCCTTTATCAAAGCCTTAGGCATTGGTAGATTATCTGGGGCAGGGGTATTGGAGAAAGGCTAAGACACCTCAATCTCCTCCTGAAACTTAGAGCATAAAACTAGAGTCTACTCAAATTGTGAGGGCTCCTCCTCTTGAGCAAGATTGGTTCTAGTGAGGATGGTAGTGCCCTTGACTTCAAATGGGAATTTATTGGTGGGTACATGAGGTTGATCTTAATAAATTGATTGAGGCTAGCCTATATGTTTTAACATATCTATGCAGGGTTGGCATGTCAAGTCAGAATGGTTATGATAATGTATCCTACACCAATTATGTAGTACCAAACTGCCCAAATCAGTCTCCTCTCCCAATACCAACCTATCTCTTTGCAATTTTCTCATTAGAACCTACTGGTTGACCAAGATCTTTGGGTCAGTCTGCTCAATGGGAAGAGTATCATCAGGATTGAGGACAGAGAAGGTCATGACCTCTTCTCACTTGTACACTCCTATTTCAGTTTCAAAATATGCTACTTCATTAGGAGAATTATATTCAGCACTCATGTGTTTGAGCCTAGGTTCACTCTCAATCCTAATCTGTGTTGCTATCCCCTTCTAGGGAAGCCACATGTGAGCAAAATACAAAGACAAGTAACCCCCAATACTCTTCATTAGCTCCTGGCTCAAGATCATACCATATGTTTTTGGGATATCAACCACTTGGATATCTATGTAATTTTGAATCGTTTGGTCCAATCCAACCTATACATGCATACTTTTTAGTTCCCCTACCACATTAACCTCGGTTTTGTCTAATTGAATCACTTTCTTATTGGTCTAGGTAGGACTTAATCCTAACTTCTTACAAATTGAAAAGGGCATAACATTACCCAATGCTCTAGAGTCCAACAAACAATTATGCAAATTCTTTCCAAAGATCCTTAGACTCAAAAGAAAAGGTGGGGTATTGGTCTTACCTCCATAAATGGTCGCATTTGTCTCCTTCACTAGAGTCACTTTACCTTTCCCTTTTGAATGATCTACCTCCTCCAGAGCTTTCAACACAACCTCCCATTGAGTCAGACACCATTTCATAATTCCAAAGAATGACAATGATGTCTTTTGTCTCTATAGTTCTACAATGAAATCAAACTCTGAATCATTCCTAGCTTGATATTTAGGAAAGGAAGGTGGATTAACTTCGTTATGAGAGTCAGAAGGCCCCTTTGGTGGTGGTGGGTTATTATCTAAATTTTGATTAGGTGGGACCATATTGTTTGGGGGTGTAGATGTAGTGAATGGGCCCTTACTCTGATTTCTTAGGAAGTGACCACCCTTGGAATGGAAGGCTTGGGAATCATACACATCCTCTTCTGGTTCATTATCTCCTTGCATGGGAAATTGTTATTGTTCCTCAATGGTCTCATAATTCATAGCAGTACTTACTGACCCTCCATCTTGATTGGAATTTCCTTGTGGAGGGTGAGAATCAGCTTGCACAATCTTTACTACCTTTTCCATTTCTAGGCAGTTAACCTCAAAATGTGTTGCAGTATCATGGAGTCTACACCAATTAGTCATGAAGTTGAGATCTGCAACATTAGCAGTCTGTGGTTTATCTTCACCAGACTGATAGTTATGGGGAACTCCCTCATTGTTGGGTCTAGTGTTCCACTGTCTGTTGTTGTTGTTGGACCTCTAATTGTACCCTCTATTCTAATTTTGATGATTTTGGTTAGAGGAGTTTTGATTTTGGAAGTTCCTATTGGTGTTCTGATTTGCATTCTAATTAAAGTAACCACTGTGATTGTTATAACCTCCCTAATTCTAGTAATTTTGACTTTGGTTATGTGGGGGGTTAACTCTAAGTTGTTCCATGTCATTGGACATCTGCGCTTGAGTCTTTTTGAGAGTTTCCAGCTCATTGGTTAGTTGAATAGTGCATTCATTTTGCATAGTCTACCCTACAGATGGAGAGTGAATAATAGCTGACCATCCCCCTTGCTGTTGGTAGCCTTGAGGTTGCTGGGAAGAATCCTGAATGCCACTAGTGAAAAAGGGAATGGTAGGTGAGGCTTGTAACTCAGAAATAGGTCCATAATGGGAGGAATACATCCCTTGGACCATATTGAACAAACGTGGATTAGGCATCTGATAACCCATGGGGGGAAGGACTCCTGCTAAACTTCCTGATTGCAGACTTATCTGTTATTGCAATTTAATGGCTAGGTGATAAACTTTTGACAAGGAGTCTATCTCATTGAGAGCATAGGTTCTCTGTAAAACTAATCCAATAAGGGGATCAACAACCCTCAAATATGCCATAATGGAAATATTTGAGGCTATTAAGTAAGGGTCTTGTAACTTGCAGAACATCCTTTTGAATCTAGTGTTGAATAATGGCAATGGTTCATGAGGTTCCTTCCTTATGGTAGCGAATTGATGGTATAAGATGGTTGGGTTTACATAGACGTGGAACTAATTAATGAAGGCATTTTCTAAATCTACTTAGCTAAGAATAGAACCCTGGGGAAAATTTAGATACCAATTGTATGCCATGTCCACCAAAACATAAGGAAAAAACCTACATACCACATCTTGGTGAGCCACTTGAGCACGAGTATAGGAATCCTTGAATGCTTGTATATGTTCCTCAACACTTCTTGATTCTCCATGCATGTACTTGGGGAAAAACCTTTCTGGATTTATTCGGTAGATCATGTATTCCACCAGGGATGGTCCCTAGTGGAGAGGGGTTATTCACAAAGTAAGCCATGGGTGGAGGTGATGTCAGTTGAACTAGTGGAGATATTGGTCGAACTAGGGGTGGTGTTGGATTAGGTGAAAATCCAGGTGGAGTAAGTGGTGGTGACAATGGTGGGATGAAAGATCCACGAGTCTAAGGTCTATGTCTGACCGGGGTTTGAAGTTCAATCAATGGTTCAGGTTTAGCAAAGGATCTGAGAATCCTCCCATATTTATCTAGTGAGAATGACCCAATGTGAGCCAACTTGTTCCTTCTGCCCTCCTTATAGCACTAGATCTGTTGATGGTGAAAATGACACAAACAACGTTAAACAAAATATTTCTACTCTATTTCTCCTGAAAAAGAAAGACAACATATAGTATCCTAACTCCCATGGTCCTGGTATTTGGTTCTAAACTGTCTTGTGTCACTCAATTGGTCCATGCAACTGTAATGTTCAAGAGGCCTTTTTTGGTAATGAGGAATGCAAGAAACAACGAATTCATCAATCTATACTTAACGAAAGGTGGTTTAAATAAACAAAAAAAGATAGGTCAAGGCGTAAATCAGTAAAACATGAATAAAATTCTCTAATATCTAGATATATGCTTTCAACAAAGAATGCTCCTTCAATAGATCAAGAAAACCATAACATGATGCAATTTACAGAACAATCCATACCATTTCATGCATCTACAGTGCTTAGTTTAACCATCACAATTACTCATCACAATACTTTTAAGATATAAAAAAGAAAAAAACCTTCATTCGTTGCTAATAAAATAGATCAACAGACATGTAAGAATTCCATCCATAGACAATTTAATGAAATAATCTTTGAAATATGGTTCCTTCTATTGATTCTCATCAAATAAGAAACAATTATGCTTCAACAAACTCACTGGCATATAGATAGATTATGATTCATTAATCTCATCCAGTAAACTCAATTCCAACATATCACTATATAAAAACTATATCTAAACCTTACATTAACTAAAACAAGTATCTCTTCTCAAAGTTGTAAAACAAATCCTATCTACTATCACTGGTGGCCAAAGAACAAGGGAATGACCAAACCCTACAAACAAGGCAAAATGCTCAATTTATAGAACACCTGCTTGCATGAACCAGAACTAGGGTTTCAAAAATGCGTGGCCACCAACCAAGAACGCCATGAAAACTTACAATAAGTTACCATCCAGCCATGAATGCAATAAGAAACCACATCAAATCAAACTGGGATAGACAAAGCCAGGGTACAACACCTCTAGCCACACCTGCCATCAAAGCTCCATATGTGTGAATAGTAATGTGCATGAACCAGTAAGAACACGAGTCATCGCTCGGATCCACGCCACCAATGAGCAACCCAAATTGAACCAAGCCAGGATAATCCCATCACGTCCCACCTGCCCACCATCAATGCCCCATCAGCCCAGAGCAGAAGAATTGAACCGAACACGTGAACCCAACCTACCCATAACCACCATAGTGTACTCAGATCCCACAAATCCTGCCATATCCTCGAAACATGCACACTCCATCCCCCTATTTATAATAGCACCAACCCGCTTGATTCAACCTATAGAAAAAGATTCATCATTAATAATCAATACATTATCAAAATCCAAGTCAGTCACAATAGGATAACCAAGACCAAAAATTCAAAAAGAAACCCAGGCGGAGGTCGAACAAGAAACAGGCAAGAATAGAGCCAAAATAGGAGCAAGAACGAAGGGGAAGACAGGAGGAAGCAGGGATGGAAACAGAACCAACCCGATGGAATCAGAGCCAAAACAGGCGGGAGTGGAGTCCAAATGGGAATGGGAACCAAACCATGAACTTTGTGAAAGTTCAGAGTTAAGTCCCATTCTGGTCCCAGCTCCGGCGAAAGAAAGGAAGACCGAAGCAGACCAAACGAAACCAACCCCATAGTCGAACACCGTAAAATGACAAAGACACGGGAAGTGGAGTCAGAACGGGAACAGAAACCGAACTGTGAACTTCATGAAAATTCAGAGTTAAGTTCCATCCCAGTTCTGCCTCCAACAAAATGAGAGAAAAGAAAATCGAGGAAAAACCTAAGGCAATCAACCCTTAGGCCGAAAATGAGCAAAGCAACGAAGAAAATGAGAAGGCGGGAAGCAGATCTGGAACGGGAACGGAAACCAAACCGTGAACTTTCACAAAGTTCAAAGTCTAGTTCCATCACGGTTCTGTCTTTGGTAGAACCAAAAGAAACAAGGCAAACAAGGAAAACCTAAGGGAGGAAACCAACCCTTAGGTCCCAAACAAAAAAAAAAAGGAAAATAGAAGGCAAAAGGGAACAACCAGGAACCCAACACAAAGGCCAAACCCAAAACCCACCTTAAGGCCAAACAATCAAACCAAAAGGCGGAGGTGGAACATGAAAGAAAACTAAATCGCAAACTCTAGTAAAGTTCAAAGTCAAGTTTCATGCCAGCCCCGACTCCGGCAAAGACAGACAAAAGAGGTGAACCAAAGACAAGCGAGATCAAGAATGGGATGGAATCCTGAAAACAAGTTCCAAACTTGATTCCACTCCAGTTTTAGTTTCGCCAAAACAAAAGGAAAACAAAGGAAAACAAGGGAAAAAAAAGTGTTTGAAGAAAGAAAACATTCAAAACTTTGTTGAAAAAAAAACAAGGACAGAAAACAAAAAGGGGGACCCATTTTGACCAAGGCAAAAGATGGGGTGGTTATGCAAGGCATAACAGAGCGAATGGTTAGCATTTTTTTGGGGATAACTGAGTATTGGTTGGACCTATTTTATTGGATGACCTGGGTGAGGGACCAGAGGCAACTATGGAATATGATTCATAAGGGGAGTATGATTAATCAGAGCCTGATTGAGAGATTGGACTTGGCCTGGGTGAGTAGTAGGTCCCAGAGATGGAAGGGGTCCTGACAAGTGTTGTCTCAGGTATGTGCTGACCTCAATAGCCTTTGTATAGGCAATGAGCAAGGTAGTTGGAGGGTTAGTTCTCCACTTAAGGAAGGTGGATGTGAGACTATCCAGGGCTTCAAAGTACATCTCTAAGGCAGAGGCATCATCCCCAACATAAGGTGTTTGCAATCTAGTGTATGCATGATGGAACCTATTGTTGAATGATGCTATAGGTTCATTAACCTCTCTCTTTACCCTAGTAAATTGCATATATAGATCTCATTAGCACTAATAGGAATCTTAAACTTCAGCAAAAATGCAGCCTCAAGTTTAGCCCAGTTATGGATGGATGCAGTAGGTAAATGATTGTACCAATAGAAGGCGTCCTCTCCTAGAGAATAGGGGAAATGTCTGCATGCAACATACTCATGATTAATCCCCTTATCCCTCAGACAAGTCTAAAAGATCCTAATGTGCTCTTCTGCTGTCCTATTTGGATCACTTGTGTGAAACTTAGAGAAAAAATGCTCAGGATTCTTGGGCATAACATTGTAGTTGTTGAAGGTTAGAGGGGATGAATTATTTTCCAGGAAAGCCATCAGTGGAGGTGGTAATGGTTGATGGGTGACTGGTTTGGAGTGTGGAATGGAACCATTCTCAGAATCAGATGAAGATGAAGTGGATGAAGGTGAGGATGGTGGAAATGATGGATTGGATGATGATTCCTCCCTTATTATGGTCCTTCTTGATCTGGTTGGGGGTGGCGGTTCTTGAAACTCTTCTTCTCTAGGTGTAGATTTGGTTCTCCTTCTAAGCCTCTCAGGAGAGATGGTGTTAAGAAAATTATCCACCTTGCTTCTTCAAGCCCTTCTTCTAGTGCCAATCTTGTTGTTTGGTGTTTTCTGCACAGCAACAACTCAGACAAAATAAATGTTATCCTATCTCTCTTGAATTTTTGATCTCTATGAACAAAGAGATAACTCCAAGGTCTCTCGGGTGTTGGGTCTTGACAATGCAGTGGAAAGAACTCAGTGATAAATGTGAAAATACCGATAATCATAAAGGGACCTTACGAACAAACACTAGAAGCTTTAAACTCATCAAATTTTAAGATATGGTGATGCTTAAATTTCTAGTTCTAACCAAATAATAAAAGAAACAGCAAAAGATGAGGGTTTCAGAAGTCCTAAGATTAACGCTACTCCTAAGATTAACCATGCAAATGATGAAATATTTGGAATGGACCAATCCCTTTAAACTAATTCATGTTCAACCTAGGCTATACCTGCAATCTCACAGAGAACAGTGCAATCTTCTAAGGTATTAGATATTTTCAAACTATGGGCATTCATTCAATGCAACTGAATAAATTCCTATAGTTGAACTAAGCACAAAAGTATCAGGTATAGGTTGACATTGCAAAAAATTCCCATAATCAAGAAACTGCCCAAAGTATGAACCGAAGATTGCTACAACACTCCAAAAATTAAATCACAAGCATTATTAACTAAACCTAAGATACATTCAAATGTTTCCAAGCAATTTAAGAGATAAAACAAGAACCATGCAAGATTATTCAACCCAAAAGAAGGCACCAATCATAGCACAATGTCTTCACTTTCTATTAAATCACTACATTAGAAACAATTTTGGTTTGTTACAACACTTTCTTGAAATGTAAAACTAGCTTCTAATCTTCTAAAATGCTTGCCATTCTACTACTAAATCTACTGCTATTCAACTACTAAATCTACTCTTTACAAGTCTTCTGACTTAATCAGCCAATGGAAGAACCCTTTATGAACCTAACTCAACAACCCTTTCAAATGAGCCAGAATGCCATTCTTATAGAATTCACACTCAGTGTAAACCCCAAGCTAGGGTTATGAAGAGAATTGATCATCAATCAGATCGGCCCAGATTTCCTGCAATAATTTGCCACCCAACATTGAATGCATGAAATGCTCCTTCAAATCGACTTGGGATCCCAAAATTCATGGTACAATCCCTCAAGCCATGCCCACCATTAATGCTCTATCTACCCGAAGTAGAAGAATGAAATTGCTTGAGAAAGCTTAACTTGTCTTCAATCGCAAAGTGTACTCAGGTGAATCTCATAAATTATGCAACATCCTCGAAGCATGCACACTCCATCCTTCCTCATTCATGACTGCAACAACTTGCTCGATCTAGCTTGCATGCAAACACCCATATTTAGAAACTAGTGTAGCACAAGAAATCAAGTCAGTACGTCATGAAAATAATGTCAAATCATCAAGGAGATCCATCAGGGTAGTTAGAATTCATTGGGACATCGTTGAAACATCATCTTTCAAAGTTTAGGATTTTCACCCCTTCGCGGATTTTAGCTCAAGAAGGAATTTCAGAAAATTTCGAGCCAGGTAGACTGCAACAAGTGAAGCACTAAAATGGATCAAAAGTCAAACATTCATAAATTAATTAGTCATGAAATGCTTGCATGTAATGTTAAATCATCGATATTCATCACAGAAATGCAAGGATAATATCACTCAGGTCATGAATTCCTTCGAATCCTGGCAAGCAGCAAACCTTTGGAAAAATCCGACCGGGCAAGAAATCCCCAAGCTTGGCAAAACATAGTAGGAATGGACATCGGGATTTTCTTAAGGTGGCAGACTCCTATGGAGTCAACGCCAATCCAAGTCGGTCCAACGCATCCGAGCTAAGGTGACCCCCACCAAGCTCCCCAACACGACCCCTACACTATCACGAGCTCACTGAGTCGGACCCACGGTAACGCGGTTAACCGCACCACCATGAGCTACCCAGCAGATTGGCATAGTACTACAATAAACCACAGGACCATAGAGCTAGACTACCACTGCACCACCATAGGCTACCCAACAGATCAACATGGTACGGCAGTAAATTGCGGGACCATGGAGCCAGACCGCCACTGCAATCTACCTAGCAAACCGGCATGGTACCATAGTAGACCACGGGACCATGGAGCTAGACTGCCACTGTCCCACCACGGTGAAGGAAAAGACTCCTTGCGGCATGGTGATGAACCGAGAAAACAATGAAGGCAAGGAAAATTCGGTAAAATCCAGGAAGGAAGAACAATCCGCGGGGAAGGGAAATTCTCGAAGGCGATGAAATTTTTGAAGGACAAGCTTAGTCGGGAAAACAAAAAAAGTGAAGGATAAACGAAAGAATCTGAAGATGAAGGAAATTTTTGAAGGCAGTGAAATCCCTGAAGGTAGTAAAAGGCCGGGAAAAACAAGCAACCGAGGAAATCTGGTAGGGATGGAAAATCCCAAAATCAGTTAAAAACCCAGAATTGACCCCCTAGACTTAGAATTTTCAAAGTGTTAGCACAATGAGGGCATTTTTCCAATCAGATAAGCTTCAAATAACATGGAAAAGGTAGAAAATATGCAATTCGAAGGATAAGAAAACACCAAGGATGAAAAACTCAAGATTTTCAAAGACAAGTGCAAGGAAGGCCACAAAAAAGAGCTAGAAGACCAAGCAAAAAGAGAGGGTCCCTACTTTCAGTGGGGTAGGTGTGCAAAACTGCACAACATAGACTTAGGCTCAAGCTCACACACAGGCCATGACACAGTTATAGGGACAGTTGGCATCTACGCAAACATAGATGGGTATATTGATAGCTGAGAGAGACAGTTCCAAGTAGATTATAGAGTAGGCTCAGACGACTACAAAGAGATTACAATGGATTGCCGATGGTACCACTATATCTGATTATATGAGAGGTTGAGTTTTACAAAGGTCGTTATCATGATGCAGTCCTTGTCGAGTGGAGAGTGAGTTATTCCCCTTCACGATCAGGAAGGACACACACTAGGATTGTTAGTGAGGGTGTGACTCGACCGCCCTGCAAGGATCTAGGAGGTATTGGTTCATCTGGTGGAGGAGGTATTGGTCCCATGATGCCTAGACTATCTGGTAGCAACAGATCTTACTTGTTTGATGTGATTTTGTGATATTTCTAAGACATGATGTACACTTTGATACAACCAGTTTTGATGATATATTTCTTTTATTTCAGACTTCATTGTATACTTGACATTGATATTTTATATTATTTATATGATATGTAGTAGACTATTATTGATCTATGATGGGTTTTATTATGATTCTATGATGGATGCATTTATTTTCCATGTTCTATATGCCATGTGATGATTTAATTTATTCTAGATGATCATGTGATATGCTATGGTTTATGATGTTCTATAGGAATGAATGATGTATGGATGTATGTTTTTATGTTGATACAAATGTAAAAATAGATGATGTAAATAAATAAATGATAATGATGTATGATATAAATTATGAATTGATGGAAATGTAATGATATGATGTAATAATGATAAATGAAATGATGAATGATATGGTGCAATGAATATAATAATTTGATGGATGAATTAAAATAATGTATGTTAATAATGTATTGATAATAAAATGTGAATGAATAATGACTTGATGTAATAGATGTAATTTGATGGATGAATGAAATGCAATGATATGATTTAGTTTTGAAATTTCCCTTTAGAAATTTTATATGATATGGAGAAATATGATATGATGAATGAAAAATGATTTGATTAAAATGTATGAATGATTAATACACAATGCTTTCTAATGTGAAATTTTTTGATGCAACTACATTTTTATGATGATGTTTTTTTTTATGTCAAGTATACTCAGTCTTTTATGAGAAAATGATAATCATCAATTTGAATTTTTCACAAATTTTTGTAACAAATACTTTGTAGATGTAAAAAAAAACTATTTATGAATGCAATCTAATTTTATCATGCAACTATATGTGAAATATTGGCATTTTAATAGTACTTTTTGTGCTTTGTATCATCATAGAGCTTTAGAAATGTTGAAAGTGAGTACAAGCATCAAAGGTATATTTTAGACCAATGATGACTTGAGTATTACTCTCATGATTTTTGATATTGCAAGCGAACACAAGCATCTAGGTATAATTGAACCAAGATGACCTGAGCATTTCTTACGTAAACAGACAAGGATCAATCATTTTAGTGTGTGAATTCCGAATGTCATCAATGATACATTTGTAGTGCACATCCCACGACAATTCATAGATTAAGTAATTAATTCACAAACAATAGACAAATGAAAATACCATTCTTCTTCCTAGCTTCTCTAGTTCAATACATCATCAAGTTACTCCAAAGAAATGATAACAAATAATCAAACTACGACATACCCATTCTTTACTTAAAGTGTTCCAATCATTATTCAGATTAGATCATTCATCCCGATTTTGTGATGTTTTTGTTATTTTTTGAGATTTTGGATCCAACCTAACCTAAAGACCTATCCTAGGGACCTCGAGGGCTGATCAAAGATTAGCCTTTCCTACGTTATACACGTAGAGACCACGTAGTTCGACTAACACAAACTCATGTTTTTGACTTTTGAGACTGACTCTTTTGACTTTTTTTTTGGATTTTATATTTTGAAATGGATGTCTGAATGTGTTTCTGATGGTGATTGATGTTCTAGTTAGTTGTGTTTCAATCATTGTTTTTGTTGCAGTTTTTCCAAGCTCGATGTTTTATTGCCCCTAGTGATGTGTAGATGTTGCCTCCAAGCTAGGATGAGACATGAATATTTGCAATGATATGATCATGGATGCAAAGTGATGGTGAATTAATGACCATGACATGTATCTAAATAGATGGAAAAGATGGTTAAATCACAAATAGCACCTGTTTCCAGGTTTTCACTATATGTTTTTATTCCACTTTTTCATATTTTTTTGATTTTTTTGTATTTTTATGTTACCAAGATGCTTGTTTGCCAGGTTTTCATCAAGGAAACCATTTTTTAGAAGTTTGAAATGTGCACTAGGTGATTTAGGTGTAGAATCTTCTGAGATGGATGTTGTTGAGAGGTTCATCAAATAAATCCCCTTCAGGTGTTGATAGCTGATAAGCGCCTGATCCATAAAATGATATGATAACAAAGGGACCTAGCCAATTAGGTTAAAACTTCCCTTTCTTTACTCTGTCTTGTTGATTTCTAGGGTTCTCTTTTAGGACCAAATCACCAACCTAAAATAGTCTAGGTTTTACCCTATGATTGTAGCTCTTGGACATTCTTTGTTGATATTTCGTTAGATGATTGACAGCTTGTTGACGATGCTCATCCAACAGTTTGAGTTCTTGAAGCCTAGACACTCTATAATCCTCATCTAAAATGATTCCCTTTAGTGATACACACAATGATGGAATCTCCACCTCAATGGGTAGAATGGCCTCTGATCCATATACTAAGGCATATGGTGTAGCTCCTGTCGGTGTTCTAATGTTGGTTTTGTAGGCTCAAAGTCTTGGATTAAGATGAACATGCCAATCACGTCCAACATCGTTAACCATTTTCTTGAGTATTTTTAGAACTGTCTTGTTAGAGCCTCTGCCTAGCCATTTCCCTTAGGATAATACGGTGTTGGGAAATGATGTTGGATATGAAATTTTTCACACAATTCTTGGACATCCTGATTTTTAAATGGTCATCCATTATGAGTGATGATGGACTAAGGTATTCCATACCGAAATATTATGTATTTCAATATGAAATATGAGATCTATTTTCCAGTGATGATTGTGAGAGGAACCGCTTCTATCCATTTTGTAAAGTATTATGTTGTTGTGATTATGAACTTGTGTCCATTGGATGAAGATAGATTTATCTTTCCTACTAGATACTATCCCATTGACAAAAGGGCCATGTTGATGTGAATGGGTGTAATTCTTGAGCTGGTGCATGGACCAGATTACTATGAATCTGACACTTTTGACACTTATTGACAAACTGATAAGATTCCTTCTCCATACTTGGCCAAAATTTACCCCAAACAAAGGAGTTTCTTTGATAGAGTTATCCCACTTGAATGAGTTCCACAAATACCTTCATGAACCTCATGTAATGTTGTCTCAAATTTGTTATGTTCTAAACATTGGAGAAGAGTACCATCTAGAGCTCGATGGTAAAGTATGTCAGGCAGATTCGCGGATGAAGTTGCATTTTTGGTTTCTAGAAAGATCGGGAGGAAGGATGTTATCTTTTAGGTAAGCGTAGGTCTTTCCATAGAATGAGGATTTAATGGCATCTAAATGGCTTATGGTTTGAGATTCGGGATTATCATAAGCAGGATTTGACACTTGTTCTACCATAAACTCATAATGACCATGTTTTTCTGGCAACTGCAAAAGTGAAGCAATTGTTGCCATAGCATCTGTTGCTTTGTTTTCTTCCCTTAGAATTTGCTCAAATTTGATATCCATAAAGTAATTTTTGAGATCATCAATCAATTTCTTATATGGCATCAACTTCTCATATTTTGTCTGATATTCATCATTGACTTGATAAATGACTAATTGTGAATCACCATATACTTGTAGCTATGTTACCTTCCATTCAATTGCTACCTTCATGCCAATGACTAGTGCTTCATAGTCAGCTACATTATTGGTACATGGAAACATGAGTCTATAAGACCTTGGGATGGTGTGTCCTTGAGGTGTAACAAATAATATTCCTACGCTAGATCATCTTTGTGTGTATGATCCATCAAAATAAAATCTCCATTGTCATAGGATGATCATCAATTAACAGAGCTTTGACTAATTGTTCAGAAATCACTTGACCCTTGATGGCTTTTCTTTCCACATACTAAATATCAAACTCACTTAAAAAAATGACCCATTTGGCTAGTATACCTATTATAGCAGCCTTACTGAGTAGATATTTTAATGGGTCAATCTTTGCTATGAGCCTAATTGTGTGAGTCAACATGTAATATTGTAACTACTGGGTAGAAAATACCACTGCCAAATAAGATTTATCAATGAAGGTGTAATTTATTTGATAGCCATTCAAAGTTCTGCTAATGTAGTAAATGGATTGTTCCCTTCCTTCATAATCTTCCTATGCCAACAATGCTCCTAAAGAAATTTCTGTTATTGCAATGTATAATATTAAAGGTCTTCCTTCTGTGGGTGGCATGAGAATAGGTGGCCATGACATCAGATATTTCTTTATTTGATTGAAATTTGTTTCACACCCTTGATCCCATTTGAACAAAACATTCTTATGCAATAGATGATTAAACAAGTGACTTTTGTCTGCCAACTAGGAGATAAATCTCCTGGTTGATTGTAGCCTGCCTTGTAGTGACCTTAGTTGACTGATATTCTTGGGTGGTGGCATTTCCATTATTTCCTTTACCTTTGTTGGATCCACTTCAATACCCTTCTCTGAGACTATGTATCCTAAGAGTTTTGCTGATGTAACCCCGAAGACACATTTCTTAGGGTTTAATCTAACATTGAACTTTTCTAGCCTTGTGAATTTTTTCCTAGGATATCTAAATGTCCTTCTTTGGAATATGCCTTTTCTAGGATATCATCCGCGTAATCCTCCATAAAGGTATGCATAATATCATGGAAGATAGTTGTCATTTCTCTTTGATAATTTTCCCCAGCATTCTTCAACCCAAAGGGCATGACGTTCCAACAAAAAGTTCCCCATGGACATGTGAATGCAGTTTTCTCCTAATCTTCTGGTACTATCTTGATTTGGTTGTAGCCGGAGAAACCATCCATTATTGACAACATGGCATGCCATGTTGTTAAGTCCACAATGATGTCAATATTAGGCAAGGGGAAATCATCCTCGAGACATGCCTTATTTAGATCCCTGAAGTCTATACATATTCTGATACTATTGTCTGACTTTGATACAAGGACAATATTGGATATCTATTCGACATAATCAATAGACCTGATGAACCCTCCATCTAACAATTTCTTCAACACAGCCTTTACCATCAAGGTGATATGTGGATGCAGTTTCCTTAATTTTTGTTTTACAGGTTTGATTCTAGTAGGTAGAGACAAATGATGTATTAAAAGATTTTATCTAGAATTGGAATAGCGAAGTATGACCAAGCAAATTTAATGCTTCTTTCTTCAAAGAACTTGATAAATTTAGGTCTTTCTTGTTCTGTCATAGATGCTGGTAGATGTTAAATCTTTGCTTTTTCTTCTATGCCAATGTTTACAGACTATGTAGGCTCCACCAGAACTGATGATCTTTCATGATAATGTTCTGGAAGGGTGTCAAATCTCCCATCTTTCAGAGCCTCAGAGAGGTTTTCACCATCCGATGCATTCTTTATTTTTACTTTTTCAAGATCTAATGCTGCCATTGAATGGTTTTCACCATTTCATCCATTATTCCTGTGTTCAATTTTGCAACTGGAAGATTTGACACCCTCCTATCGAACCACATTGTTATGAGATTTATGAGTAGAACGTGTATCAGGTTCATCACAATAAAGGAAATTTATGATAGCATCATCATTTGCAAAGATGGGTACATTTATAGATTCAATTGGTTCCCAGTTGATAAGTTCAAGATGGATTAAGGGAAGAAACTCAACAGATTGACTTGGGTCAATGATGGTAAGGGGTTAGATAGTTATTTCATCAGAGTTGTCATTAGGGATGTTGAGGTCTATGATGTTACTTCCTCTAAATTATCTAGTTCACTCAATGTCTATTCATCCTCAATTGAGTCATCGATATTTTGTGATTCAGATACAAGTGGTCTAGAGCCTGAGCTCTATCCCTCCTCACATGTAGGTTCATATTGTTTTATGACATCAATTTGGACATCTGTGTAAGATACATTAGAATATAGATCCTATTCATATTCATTAGAATCTATTTTAGAGCCATCTCTCATTTGAAGGATTCTTTCAATTGCCTTCTTAGTCATTTCTTGTTTTGCTTCTTCTGAGTAACCCATTCTTGTCTTATCCTTTGAATAAAGAGTGACAGGTTGAATGGGTTCTACGATGCCTTCTTTCCTTTCTCCAATAGATCCCTATCCTTCATAACCCATTTTCTCTAAAATAGCCTTTCCTTTGCCATAATTGTTTGTCTTGATGCTGATGTTTGTTGAATTTGATGCTTCTTCATATTTGTACAACCAATCGAGGATAGCCTTGTCTTCTATTTCATCTTCTATTACGGATTTCACAAATATTTCCTCTAGAACTATGGTAGGCTATGATGGTTATCATGTTATCCTTGATGGTTGTCCATATGACTTTGGAGATGGAATCAATTGTGCCAGATTAAGAGACTGCTCGATAGAATATTTTCCCATCCCTTTGTCAGTTATGTGGACCTTTTCTTGAAATTATTGGGATAGAGAATTTAGAGGATCCTTATTGTCTATTAATGTAGATTCAACAACACTTGTATCTTTTGTTTGACCCTTTTTCTCAACCCACTTGGATGTAATATTTGGAATGTTTTCACCATCTGATGAACTTTAATTGAATGCTTCCCTATTGTGAGGCACATAGGTGTCTTGAGTGGTTCTGAGTGTGTTACAATGTTGAGGATTGTTATAATCTACTGATATAGTCACCTCTTGTCCATTAACTAGAAATTTCAAACATTGGTGATAGGTCGAAGGTACCGCCAACATTTTGTCAATCCACGGATGTCCTAAGAGTATATTGTAGGTTAACTCTTTTTCTAGTACCTGGTAGGCTATATTTTTCACCATTGGTCCCACTTGAATGGGCAACAAAGTTAGTCCTTTAGATGATCTCTCTTCTTCATCATAAGCCTTTATTGTCATTTTTCTTCAGGCATCAATAGCATTATCTGAATACCCTAGTGCATGGATTAACTTTAAAGTAACAATGTTTAAACCAACTCCCCCATCTATTAGGACCCGTTTAACACGATGTTTTTGGATCAAAACTTCAATATGAAGGGTGGTGTTATGTGGATGATTAAGTGACACATCATCTTATTTAGAGAATGATAGACAGTGTGGCATGGTCAGATGTACCACCATAGCTTGGAATTGACAAAAATCTAGATTTTTGGGTACTGTGGTGGCTACAAGTGCTTGTTCCAAAACCTCCTTATGGGATGGTGATAGTTTAAGGAGTTCAAGTATTGATATTTGTGTTGGTATATTCTGAAGTTGGTCGACAATGTTGTATTGAAATGGAGGGGGAGTGGTGTTTTTAGATGCAACTCCTTTCAAAATTACCTTAGATTTCTGCCTTGTCATTATGTTGACGGGTTGATAGTCTTGTTTGTCTCTAATTTTTAAAACATTTATCTGATTGTCAAACGTGTCTATGTTCAAGATCAAATCCTGTGATATAATGTCATTGGTTCTGCTATTGTCAATTTGATTACCAGGGACAGTATCATTTTCCACTTTAGAAAAAGAAAATATCATGCTATCGTAAACGTGGTTGACATTTTTACCTAAATACTATTTGTAGAAGATGACTATCCCTTTTTGTGATTTGGTAAATGATCTTTAAAGGCATTATGATCATTTTTATTTTGATGTCCCTCTACGTATACCTTTTTGTTGTCAATTAGATTTTGGACTAGATTTTTTAATTCCATACAATCATTTGTCTTATGTCCCTTATTTTTATGAAAGTTACAATAATCTTTGTCATTCCACCATGGTGGTTTGACTTTTGGATCCCAAAATCTTGCTTCTCGTGTAGTGATAAGACCACTTGCAACAAGTTTCCTCATTGTTGATTCCAGTGTTTGGCCTAATGGTGTGAATCTACGCTGGTTTGATGATTTTTGATATGTTTGTGGTTTTGATTCTCCATTGTTTAGATTATTTTTTTGATTGATATTTGACTTGATGTTTTGGTCACTATTTTGGTTTGTCTTTGGATAGAGGTCGTCAAGTTAAATACTGAATTTACATTTTGTAAGTCATTTGTGGTTTCATTGATCCCAATATTTCTATTCTTTTGCCAAAATTTAGGCTTGTCATTGTTGGCATAATGATTTGAGGAGTTGGTGTTGTTTGATTTTTCATTGCAGTGTTTGATCACCCCTCATTTGACCAAAGCTTATTCAATTTTAAGGCCATTTTCAATCACTTTTTTGAATGTCGGAGGACATTGTAATTCAAGCCTATAGCTCATTTCATCAATCGGGTTGTTAATGAACAACTCCATTTTCTCTTCCTCAGGTATGGAATGAGGATACATAGCAAATAGTCATTGCCATCACTATAGAAATGACAGGAAGGTCTCACCTTTGTTTTTCTTCATGTTGTAGAGGTTCTTTATTGTGACGTCATGTTGACTATTAAAAGAATATTGTGATATGAACCTATTGATGAGCTCTTCAAAAGTTCATATCCCTAGTTGTAGTTTGGAAAACCATTCCATACATTGACCTCCTAAGCTTCTTGGAAATAACCTCATTAGGTAAGTTTCTTCTTGCACAAATTCTAATCTCATGGTTGATTGGATCAGTTTTACCATTGTATTTTTCATATTTCGAGAATTCTCAATGTCTAGGGAATGGTATCATGTCCACACTCAGGTCAAAAGGATAAGGAAAAATGTATTGTAATGCATAAGTTTTTGTGGTTCCCTTTTTCATATCTTGAATTTGTTGTTGTAAGTTTTCATTTGTTGTGTTAGGGCCACAACGTGATCTTTTTTTGGTGTATGTTGTGTGTGTTGTGGTGTTTCAGTTTCATTTTCTCTAAGTGTTTCTTTCAATCGATTGACATAGAAATATTTTGGAAGTTTGGCACTTGATTTAGCTAGCATTAAGAGATATTTTTCCATGTATTGCTCTAAAATCTTTTCCATAAATTTATGGAATTTTGGATCATGTTGGGTTGTTTGTATGTTTTTTGTTGTTATTTCATTCTTGTCATTTTGATGTAAGCTATTCCAAGGATTTTCTTCTGCCATGATGTTTCAAGTTCTTTTTCTAAGATTCTTTGTCTTTGTAACCTTGTGAAGATTGGAATACATGTGTTTGTTTTTCCCACTAAAATTTTGATCTTCTATGTTTGGATTAGTGTCTAAATGAATCTTAACTAATTCAAATAGGATGATATATCATATTGATGAGACTAGGTTTAAAATCTTATTATTATGCCTCGTTTCATGATAGTAGGATGATAATATCCTGATGAAGAAACTGAGCCTAATAATCAAGATTTTCATTTTATTTGTTTGACACTTTATAGTTTGCAAGATCTGGGTTCAAGTTTGAAAAGACTTTTAACTTGTAGGAACCTATCTATTTTTTGGTTTTACACACTATCTATATTGAAAAGATACTTATGGCTGATAAAAATCCAATTTTTAGATGTTAACCAATCTGACAGATGTGTTTGGAAACTCTCTATTTTTCTTCTTTTTGGAAGCACTAAAATAGAGTGTAGAAGTGCTAAAACAGACTGCGCTATGACAGTTTGCAAAAGTGCTATTTCACATAAATGCTAAGGTAGCGCTTGGAAGCACCAAAATTGAGGGTGTAAGCGCTACTTTGAATTCAAAAGAGCTAAAACATACCTTAGAAGCGCTAAAATAGACTTGAGAAGTGCTATAATAGAGTGTATAAGTGCTAATTTGGGTTCCAATAGTGATGTCTGATTTTCTACCCATGAGAGATTGATTTTCAGGAATTTTGATTTTTGAGAAGATACCTTTTGAGAAGATACCTCCACTAGTATTTTTCTGATGTTGGATGACAAGCCTAATGATTCTAATGTTTTCTCTATTGTAAAAATTGATCGAGCATGTTGGAATATTCTATCATTGGTTGTGGTATGGAAGACTGACGAATAGGTTGACTGCGATTATGATATTGTGACAAGGCTCTTCTTTGGGAAATGGATTGTCAATAGAGAGGCTCTAAAGCATAATCATCAAAATATCCTTGAGAAAAATCATGAAATCTATGGATGAAGGTTCTATGATGAAACAAGATTTTTCTACTTTGATACAAAAAATGTCTTCTTTTCAAAAAAAAAAATTGTAACTAAGTTGTTTTTTTGGTTTCTTGACTCTTGTTTTGATGGATTTCTTGAAAAACTTTGTGGATTTCCAATCTCTAATCATAAATTTCACTATTTGGTTTCTTTTGACTCTTTTTGGTATTTTTATAGATGATCTTTATTTGAGTTTTTGATTTGAGAACACGGCAAGCAATTGTAAAACAATTTTTTTTGATCCTAGAATCTAAATAGATAGTGTATGTTCTAAGAACCACGCATGGTTCTATTTTCACTGGATTCTTTAAGAAGAATACACTTCAGACAGACTCACTCTTAAGATCAAAAAGGTCATCATTATTCTCAATAGCCCACATCTTAAAATTGTGTTGACTCACATAGTCGTGTCACCCTTTAGAGGGTGCCCATGTTTTTTCATTTCAAGGCACGTACTCAAGGTTGGATTTCTCGTCCCTTGAGAAAATGGTCCTTGGAAATTATATGGTGAGTGTCTTGGGCCCAGATTCTTCCCTCCCCTTGCACTACAAGTATTACAAAGTCTAGTTATTGACTCAGTTGGATACTACACTATGGTTTTTAGATAGGGTTTTCGTGCGATGCGGAAAATGATAAAATCCCTCAAGAGACCTCCCAACCTTTAGAACAAAGGCTTTAGGGATGGTTATCTTTCTCACTACCATCGAGTTGGACTTTCATCAACAACTCAGATTTGTTTAGAGTGGGTTGGAATCCTTGGCTTTAGGCATTCCCACTTAGGTCGTTCCCATAGGGTGAGTACTTTTTCCCACTACGGTAGACCTTCTAATGGATTTTAAAAAAGCATAAATTTCATGAAAAATAAAGGATGAGTCTGGCATTTTGATCACCCAGTTAAGGGGAGAGCATAAGCCTATTTACCACACAAGCACAACAAATAATGATTTATTTTAAGCCCAAAAGACAATGTACTAAAATCAGGCTAACTAATTTAACTAATCCAACAAAAAATATGATGACTATCCTACGATTGGTGTATTTTAAATTAAGTGTCTACCCTAGGATTGATTCTTTTTAGTCCAAAGCATCAAAATAACATTATGGCAGTGGTTGCATCGGATCCAGATAAAAAAATATAGAAGCACTGAAACAAAGTTCAGAAGTGAGAAGCGCTATAATTTAGATCAGAAGCGCTACAATATTTGATCGAAGTGCCATAAAAGCACTACAAAAATTTAGAAGAATAGAGACCAACTGTGTTGTGAACGTCGGACTGATGTGCTGAAACAAATCATAGAAGCGTTATAGTTTCCTCATTAGAAGCGCTAAATAATTATTGAAAAATGTTATAGTGTATGTTGAAGCATTGAAACAGAGTTCGGAAGCGATATATTTTTCATCGAAGCACTAGAAAAACTCTCACTCGCGCTAAAATAAACATGCCAGAATCCTGTACGAAAATTTTCAAAGAAAATTTGTGAAATATGGGGTTATGCCCCACGGTGGGCGCCAAATTGTAAGTGTTAATAAGTAACAAGTAAAATACACTTCTTAATGAAACATTATATCAAAGATTCAACAAATAAACTATTCTAAAGCAAGAATCTACTGAAAGCATCTCATTGTTGCCTATCTCTAAAGATTTATTAAGTCAAGAAGCTCTCAAATTTAGTAAGACACTATGATTGTTAAAATGCCAATTTAAAGAACGAAATGATGCTAGATACAGTGATCTAATCCTATATGATAATATATAGATGATAAAAGGAAGCTACTTTAATTCTATTGTTGACATGAAAACTATGATGAAAACTACAGTATGCAGTCATGACATGAAATCTATTGCTATTGCTAAAATGCTTGATGCTTGATTGCTTGATTGCTTGATACTTTCCTGTAGAGTAATTTTTCACAAAGATGGGATCCATTTCTTGTATTGAAAGGCTATATTTATAGATTTCCCGATAGCACATTTGCACAGGGGTAGCAAAGTAGAGGCTTGGATTCAATTTGGAGGATTGAATGGTGAGAGATGGAAAGGCTAGAGCTGATCATGGGAATGGTTCCTCCCCATGAAAACATCAGGCAAGGAGATAGGAAAGATCAGAGGGAGAAGATTGAGAGGATTGAGAGGATTGCCTGTAGGCTTTCCCATGAATGCCAGTTGTATTAAATTAGACATATTTTAGACATTTGATGTCTAATTTGATAGGTGAGTGAAAATAGAGGAATATGTTTTTATTTAAATATTTTTTTATTTATTTAAATGAACAAAAGGGGAATTAATAATTTATGAAACAAACTATAGAAGTTGTTTATTAAATTAAAATAAAAGAATTATGATAATTAAACAATAAGTATTTAACCTTTGTTTAATTAATGATGTGATTAAGATAGAATAAAATAGGAGAATTTGATAATTAAATAAAACAAAGTATTTAATTTTGTTTATTTAATTAAGATAAAATAATAGAAGAATTAGAAGAATTTAAAGAATAATTTAAACAAGAACTATATAAATTAATATTTCTATTTATTCAATAGTAGAGGAATTTAGTATAATTAATCAAATAAGTCGTATTTAAATAATTAGATTCTCCATAGCATTTTTAGGTGTATACAACACCATTTTAGGTGATACACTTTATCATCATGGGTATGATGGAACCATCCTCAAGTGTCTAAATGAGATTGAAGCCCTCATTGCATTAACAGAGGTACATAGTGGTGTATGTGGGGCCCATTCAAATGGTATGGCACTAGCTAAAGAATTCTCAGGGCTAGTTACTATTGGCCCATATTGGAACATGATTCTTGTGAATTTGTGAAGAAATTTCTACCCTATCAACAACACACAGATTTAATACATGCTCCTGCATAGGATCTCTAACCTCTCATAGCACCATGGCCCTTTTCTCAGTGAGGTTTCAACCTAATCGAAAAGATCTATCCCCCATTCTATGATGGCCATACATTCATCATCACTGCAAGTGATTACTTCACCAAGTGGGTGGAAGCAATACCACTCTCACAAATCATAGGTACTCAAATTTCCAAATTTATCCTATTCCATATTCTCTACAGATATGAAATCCCATCCACCATCTTAACTAATAATGGAAATCCTTTCAAGAACCAAACCATGAAACACCTTTGTGAAACCTTCCACATCTAACATCATTGGTCCACATCCTATTACCCTCAAGGAAATGGATAGGCGAAGGCCACCAAAAACACTCTGATTGAGATCCTCAAAAAGGTGGTCAATAACATTGGTCGAGATTGGAACCTTCATATCCATCCCACCCTTTGGGCTTATCGTAGCTCCATCCGTACACCTACCAATGCCACCCCATATTCTCTTATCTATGGTGTTGATGTCATCTTTCGGATTGAGGTAGAAATCCCATCACTGAGAATATCCTTGAAGAATCTTATCAGTGATGAAGACACTTGGGTCGCAAGACTCAGCCAGCTGGAACTCCTCGATGGAAGATGGATCAAAGCGTATGACCATCTTCGGGAATATCAAAATTGTTTGAAAAGAAGCTACAACAAGAAGGTCTGTCCTCACCAATTCAATGTTTGTGATTTAGTTCTTAAGGATAATCAATGTACTCAGCAAGATCGAGAAAAGAAGGGAAATTTTGAAGCAAATTGGTTGGGCCCTTATGTTATCACATAAAAATATGGATCAAGAGCATACAAAATTGCTACACCTAAAGGAGAGCCCCTAGAGGAGCCCATTAATATCATGCACCTAAAAAAAATTTACACTTAAGTCAGCTGGGCTATCCTATCCTGCAAAATCTAAAAAATACAAAAAAAGTATAAAATTGTCAAAAATACAAAAAAGTCAAAAAATCCAAAAATAGTAGAGAGAAATAATTCATCCTATGGTGAAAACCACCCTTGGTGGTGTCTTGGATAAGTACATTTGGTGAAAAATTTTCCATAGGCGCCATTCGTACGAGGCTTAATCATTATCTACCTTGTGTCCTAGTTATTTTATTCTTCCACCCATCCTCATCTCATATCCTCATCATCCTATCGATCCTATCCTTCCATCTACATTCATCATCTGGTCGCTTGGTATATTTTGGTTAAGCATTGGATGAACTTCATCGGCTATCTATCATCCTGAGCTTTTATACTAATCTGAGCTTTTGTCGTTTATCTTGTCATTTTTCCCATATTCTTCTTCCATCTAGGTTCTTTCATCGTGTTGGTCTTCATTTAGATCCCATTATGTCATGTAGGTCTTTTTATCCTTTTCGAACTACGTTGCCCCTACACTTTCACGTAGTCAAGGTCGATCATTTGATTTGCCCCCAGGAAATTCATCCATGATCATTCATCATCTTTCCCCATTGTTCCCTTTTTGCTCATATCCCTCATTGGTCTTTCATCCTTTTTGAACTATGTTTCCCCTGTGCTTTCACATAGGCAAGATCTATCATTTGATCCACCCCCGGGGCTTTGTCTTTGATTTTCTTTTTCTTTTTTTCTTTGTTTTTGGTCAGTTTGGTTTATGTCCATCATCTGTCTTCATTGTCCTCTTTCTGCTTTTACCCATAGTCTTTTCTTGAACTATGAGGGCTCTGCACTTTCACGTAGGCAAGGCTAATCCCTTATTAGCCCTCGAGCCCTGACGTCTTTAGGGTGTGTCAGTCTTGTGTACCATGCCTTGTGTCATGTTGCCAAGTATGTCCTTATCTAGTTGGTTCTTCACAAATGGGATCCATTCATATCATGAGATTCAATTGGTTTTGGAGTCTCCTATGTCATAATCGATCTTTTAGTTTAGTATCCATCATTGGTCTCAATAATATGTATCCTTCCTAACAGACCTCATCAACCCCATCCATCCTCTCGATCCTATGGAAAAGGATTTTTTGAAATTGATTGCAATATTTTGATACTTTTGGCTTCTATTTATCATTTGAGCTCTGTATCATCACTTTTCAAGGCTGTTATGATCTATCATATTATGGTTTGTTTTGACTGGTTAACATAGGGGCATATCTTGATCTTTTTTTGTTGTTGTCTTCTTGGTTGTCCCACGTAGTACCCACCAAGACCCCTGAGGTCTTGTGTTACATTGGGGCATCCTTTTGTGGTTGTGGTTATCCCAATACCTGGCCCAACCAAATTCATCGTGACTTTGGGTGTTGGGATAGCCTCCTAGTTTGTTTTTTTTGTGTATGCATTAGACACTAATCTGCCTTGGTTTCACATACCATGGTACCTGGTGTCTTTTGCTATAGTAAAAATCAATGCTCTGAAAATGGAAAATTGTATTAGGATTGCATTTCATTTTCTCTTCCATTTCATTGCATATATCCTTCAACCCTTCTTTCTCCAACCCATGACTTATGATTTTGGTTGTGCAAACATTGATTCCTTCCATTTTCCTTTCTACTCGGGATACCTATGGTTCTTGACAGGTGCAATTTCACACCCATCATCTCCTTTATTTTATAAGCTAAAGCAAGCATGATCCACAAATAAATTCAATGTGCCTCCATCATTATGCAAGCCCTTGTTTACACTCATGTTCATGTTGCATTTCATTTACTTATTAGCATTTGTAAGGAATTTAATTGCATTTCACCCCACATTTTAGGCTCATTAAGTTGCATTATCATGTTACAATCATTTTAAGTTGTTTAGATTAATTTTAATTGATTAGTCTACACATCTTAGATTAATTCTATTCTTAATTCATTAGCATATTCATCTTTTTCCATATCATCAACATCTCCCATACATCGTCACCTGCATCACAAATTGTTAGATCTACATCCATAGCATATAAAATCATAAATTGTTCATCACATCCTGCATCATAAATGTTAGACATCATACATATCATCCATATTACCCATATATGCATAAACTTGTATTATTATCGACATATACATAGATTGCATCATAATGATCATCCATAATAAAACCATGAACATACACATATGCATAAATAAATCATCCATCACATAAACATCACATTGTGTCAATAAGGGTTGTCGCATATCATATAAAAATCAAAATACAATGCCCATCACATAGTCCATAATAATGTCCATCATATAATCAAAATACATATCCATCACATATATCATCAAATAAAGTACTAGTACAAGGATCTAACTCAACTTTGATCTTTTTTGCTCTATACTGTACACCCATTCTGCACCTGTCAAAAATGGGTATCATGTCACCTGTCCTCTCTACTGTGAGTTGCCCACATCCGACCTTTGTGGTGAATCTAGCACTCCTCTATGTGGAGGGATCTCTCTCCAACTACTAAACGCATGGGTATGTGTCCCTACTAACTGGGATGGGGCTGACATATGTGGCCTCGCTCAAACGTAGGTAGCTACCCATTGTCTTGGATTTGGCACTGTAGTAAAATAGGCACACATATAGTAGTTGGCCTCTCACATATACTCATCTCGCTCTGTAGCCTAATATCTAGCTGAATCCCGCTCCACCTTGTATCTATCCTGAAATCCACGTACGGATCTCCTCTCTTGTTCCCATGCATCTTATGCTAACCATAGATGCTAAACCTCTGCTCCCATCTGATACACCTGCTCTATAGCCCTGTCCCTCTCATCCTGCATGGCTTATACATGTGCCTACAATCTCTACACCTCTACTGCCATCTTGCCACCCTCACCCTATGCTGTCTATGCTTGAGCCTGTGTTGCATCCTCTCTCTCTCTACAACCTGTACTTGTGCCACTTTTGCATCCCTCTCATCTTATAGGGTTTGCACCTATTTTTTTGTGTGCATCTCTCTTTGTCTACAAGGTCTATACCTAGGCCCTCATAGCCTCCTCTCTCTCTTGCATCTATCCCATGTCTCCCACTATCTGACCTACTACCTTGACTCTGCTGTGGAGCTCATCTCGCTCCTATCTTAGCTTAGTCCTCTCTCTCAGCAACCCCTCAACTTGCCTCCTCAAATAATCCATGTCCCTCTCCGCCTCCACTAAGGTCTTTGTTGATACCTACCCTATAGCTCCTTCAGGATCTCGCTCTCCCCTCGCCTGCAATATAGTCACCACTGCTTCTATCCTATCTCACTCTGATCTCACCATTGTGCAATTTTTGCACACACGCCCCACTGAAAGTAGGGACCCTTTTTGCCTAGTCTTTTAGCTCTTTTCTATGGCCATACCTTTTGAGCTTGTCTTTGAAAATCATGAGATTTTGGTCTTTGATACTTTGGTCCTTTTCTCATGGGATTTGGTTACTTTGCATTGTTCCTAAATGCTTGTCTTATTTGTAAAGTGCCCCTATTTTGAGTTCCAAGTGGTCAAGGATTCTTGTGGATGTCCTCTCTAGAGGTGGGTTCCCTTTGCCTTTTGTTTGTCCTTGGTGTTTTCTATGGGTCTTAGGAGTTGTTCTTTTCCTCCTAAGACCTTGTTTCCTTTGCTTTGTGGGTTTAGGCACAGGATGAAACTAAACTCTGAAACTTCACAAATTTCTCGGTTCGCTTTTCGTTTCGGTTCTGGCTCCGCTTCTTGTCTCCTTGTTTTCTTTGTTGTTTTTCTTGCGTTCAGCCTTTAGGTTGGCTTCCTCCCTTGGGTCTTCTTTGTTTTTCCTTTTTTCTTTCATCTCCAGAGGTGGGGCACAGGATGAAACTAAGCTTTGAACCTTCACAAAGTTCTTGGTTCAGTTTCTATTCTGGTTCCGGCTTTGGATCCGCTTCTTGTCTCCTTGTTTTCTTTGTTTTTTTTCTTGTGTTGGGCCTTTGGGTTGGTTTCCTCCCTTGGGTCTTCTTTGGTTTTCCTTTTTCCTTTCATCTCCGGAGGCGGGCCACGGGATGAAACTAAACTCTGAACCTTCACAAAGTTCCTGGTTTGGTTTCCATTCTGGTTATGGCTTTTGTTTGGTTTTGGCCCCGACTCCGTCTAGTTTTGTTTCTGCCTCTGCCTTGTTTTGTTTCTGGCTCCATCTCGTTTTGGCCTCGGCTCCATCTGGTTTTGTTTCTACCTCCAATTGTTTTTGTTTTCAACTTCCGTCTAGTTTTGATCCTGGCTCTGTCTAGTTTTTTTTTTTGCTTCCATTTGGTGTTGGCCCCGGTTCCATCGTGTTTTGGTTCCGGTTCCGTCGGTTTTTGTTTCTGCCTCCATCTGGGTTTTGTTTTTGCCTCTATCTTGTTTTGTTTCTGGTTCCGTCGGGTTTTGTTTTCAATTCCATCGAGCTTTTTTTTCTGGTTCCATCTAGTTTTGGCCTCGGCTTTGTCTGGGTTATGTTTTTGCTTCTATCTTATTTTGTTTCCAGTTCCATCTAGTTTTGTTTTTGCTTCCGCCTGGCTCAAAATTCCCCGAAATTTCCTTCTGGTCTGAATTCCGCGAAGGGATGAAAACCCTGAACTTTGAAGAAGGGTGTTTTAATGATATTTTAAGGGATTTTGATTGATTATTTGGATTTCTTTGATGACTAGCATGTTGTTTATGATGGACTAACTTGGATTTTGATGCTATAATGGATACTTATTGTGGCATTTTCAGTGCAGGCTGGATCAAGCAAAGTAGTTGCTAGCAGAGCCAAGGAGATCAAGCTAGATATCAAAGGTTAAGTGACTCCAATTTCATGGGGTTTCATCAGTTTCATTCCCCACTAGCTCATGAAGGAGGATGAACATACTTTAAATAAGTTGCGAGATTCGTGGGATGTAGCCAAGTACACTTTGCGGCCGCAAGGCAGGTAAAACTTGCTCGTATACAGGAGGGTTAATTCAAAGAATGCTCGATGCCCATTCATCCAAGTTGGATGTGATGGGGAAAATTCAAACAAGCTTGACTCGATCTGGGTCATTTAAATGCCCAGCTCAGCAATTGATCAGCAGCCCATATTCAAACTCACATTGCGCACTCGTTGCAATTCTTTTGCTTCACGCGGGTGAGACATTAATGGCGAAAGTGACCTATAGGGTGTATTCAGTTTGAACCAAGATTTGTAAAGATCCAAGGCCGATCTGAAGGGGTGCCTCATGCATTCAATGCAAGGTGGCGATTTATTGTGAACTATCCAAGGCTGACCTGGTTGGTTGCTGACCTGGCTTTCTAACCCTAGCTTGGGTCGACATGGTGTTATCTCTATAAGTATGGCATTTCATCTCTTCTGGAGAGGGTTAGTCAGTTAGTAAGTTTGTCAGTTAGAGAGTTCGACTAGATTTAGTCAGTTAGAGAGTTAAACTAGAGTTAGACAGGCTATAGAGGATTAGATTTTTAGAGCAGAAAGCTAGAATTAGGAGTTATTTTTATTTTCAAGCAAGTGTTGTAATAAAGAATATCAGAATTGTTGCTAGTATTGGTGATTCAATACAAGTGAAGACATTGTGCTATTATTGGTGGCTTTTTTGGATTGATTTTTATTTGATGGTTCTTATTCTATCTTTGGAGTTGCTTGAAAATAACTCAATGCATTTTAGATTTAGAGTTAAATGATTTAATGGTGCTTGTGATTTAGTGCTTGGAGTGTTGTAGCGATCTCTGGTTCATACTTTGGGCAACTTCTTGATTTTGGGATTGTTGTGCAAGGTCAACCTATACCTGATATTTGTGTGCTTAGTTCAATTATGGGCATTTATCCAGTTCAATTGAATGAATTTCCATGATCTGAAAATCTCTAATTCCTTAGAACATTGCACTATTTTTGTGATATTGTAGGTATAGCCTGGGTTAAGTAGAAATTAGTTTTGAGGGATTGGTTTGTTCCAAGTGTTTAATCATTACTATTGTTGATCATAGGAGTAATCTTAATCTTAGGATTTATGAAACCCTTATCTTTTGCTATTTCTTTGAACTTTTGTTAAAATAGGAATTCAAGTATCATTATATTGCAAAATCTGATAAGTTTAGAGTTCCCAGTACATGTTTTTTAAGGTCCCTTTGTGACTACCAAAATTTTAACACTTATCACTGAGTTATTTTGTTGCATTTTCAAGACTTGGCATTAGAGACCTTAGGGTTATCTTTCTTTTAATAGAGATTGACCTTTCAAGAGAGATATGATACTATATATTTCGTTTGAGTTGTTGTTGTGTAGAAAACACCATCAAAATATTGGTGCTAGAAGGAAAGCCTGAATAAGCAAGCTGGAGCATTTTCTAAATGCCCTTTCTCTTGAGAGACTTAGAAGGAGAACTAGATCTACACTAGGAGAAGAAGAGTTTCAAGAACTGCCACTTCCAACTAGGTCAAGAAGGGCCAGAAGAAGGGAGGATTCATCATCCAATCCATCATTTCCACCATCTTCACCCTCATCCACCTCATCTTCATCTGATTTTGAGGCTGGTTCCATTCAATAGCCACCTATCATGAATCAGCCTTTACCACCTCCACCTCCACCAATGGATTTCTTGGCAAATAACCCATCACCTCTATCCTTCAATAACTACAATGTTATGCCCAAGAACCCTGAGCATTTATGCTCTAAGTTTCACACAAATGACCCTAATAGGACAACAAAGGAGCATATTAGGATTTTTCAGACTTGTCTCAGAGATAGAGGGATTAATCATGAGGATGTTGCATGCAAAATTTTCCCTTATTCTTTAGGAGAAGAAGTCTTTTATTGGTAAAATCATTTACCTACTGCATCCATTCATAATTGGATTGAACTTAAGGTTGCATTTCTGTAGAATTTTAAAATCCCTATCAATGCCAATGAGCTCTACATGCAGTTTACCGAGGTTAAGAGAGAAGTTAATGAGCCTATAGGGTCATTCAACAATAGGTTCCATCATGCATACAATAGATTGTAAGCACCTTATGTCGTAGATGATGCCACTACCTTAGAGGTCTATTTTGAATCCCTTGATAGTCTTACATCCACCTTCCTTAAGTGGAGAACTAATCCCCCAACTACCTTGCTCACTACATATACAGAGGTTGTTAAGGTTAGTATAGATCTAAGACAACACTTTTTAGGACTCTTGCCATCTCTAGAACCCGCTGCTCACCCTGGGCAAGTTCAAGCTCTTAACTAGGCTCTGACTAATAACACTCCCATTATGAATCCATCCTATAATTTCCTTTGGTTCCTCACCCAGGTCATCCAATAAATCAGGCTCACCCAATGCCCAGTTACCCACAACAAAGTGCCCATCAACCCCTTCATCCATAGCAATAGGCTGGTTTCCCTACATATTTTCATAACTCAGAAGTTTTGAATTAGTCTATGGGTCCTTGAGGAGTTTTAGGATACCCTCCAAACAATGTGAATTCAACGCCTTACAGCAGTCCTGATAAGGAAAGGTTAGATGAGCTAATCGAGCAAGTGAAAAAACTGAATATGGAGGTAACCTATTGAGGAACTAGAACAACCAAATTCAAGTTGCTCAGAAGATCATGCAATCAAATTACAATAGGGAGAACCAAGATGTTGCATGAGGGAGAAACTTTTACAAAGGGCAACATTCTGACAAAATTCAAAATTTTGAAAGAGAACAGCAAGGTGGACAAGGTTTTGAAAGGAGATAGCCACCTAGGAATAATAGGCCATGGAACACCGGGCTTAATAATGGAGGTTTACCTACACTAGATCAACCTGCTAATCAAGAGAAACCTCTAAGTAGTGTATATCTAGTTGAAGCATCTTTGTCAGGGTGGTGCAGGCTCCATAAGATAGGTCAGCACTCTAAGCTTGACTGTCTTGAATTTCAATCTGTTGCTTCCATATTTTAGTATGAAGTTGAAAACAACTCCATTGGTCAGGAGTTGGTACCTTTTAATCCTTATGATTCCCTAGTTTTGGTGTTGAATCATGCTCCTTTCCTGAGGGATGAAGAGGATTCAAGCAAACAGAATGAGGAGACTGAACAAGTGTTGAATGAGGATGAAATTTTTTATTTATTCAATGAAGGAACTGAGAATGATAATGGTCCCTTGGATGAAGAGGAAAGTGGTGTTGAAGAAGTACAGATGTTTTAGCAACCTACAAGAAAGTATGATTTGAGGAATAGGCCTAATAGGAATCCACCAACTAGAGTCCCATTTACTACATCTATTCCTTCAAACAATTTTAACACTCCACCAGACCCACATGCCAATAATAGTCCATCTTACCCTCAGGTTCCAACATAATACTTTGTAAAAGGAGGACAACCTAAGGCATAAAAAGGAATAAATGTTGATACATCAAAAGATAAGAAGATTGATCATTCTAAGGAGACCCATGTCAACATGAATGTGGAAAAATTAGGCGAATATGTGACAGAAGAACTCATGAAAGTAAAGGTGAGTCTTTCTACTTTTGAGTTGTTAAGGGTTCTTGAAATTAGAAATATAATCCTAGGGTCTTTTAATTCAAGTACATCACCACAAGGAATAGCAGTTAATGAGGTAGTTTGCAGGCCTCCTAGTTCACAGGCACCCAAAGGCCAAATTCAAGCACCACTTGGAGATGGAGGTAAAGAAAAAGATAAGAATCAGGTTGCACAAGTTGACACTCAGTTGAGTTTGTTCCAGGGCAAGATGGAAACCCCTCCCTTCTTGATTTATGTTTGTATCTTTGGGAAGAAATCTGCACAATTGTCTTCTAAATTCAGGAGAATCTATAAATGTTATGCCTTTTGTTGTTTGTAGAGCTCTAGGTATTACCCCTATAGCCTCCCAGAAGAAGGTCACCCAATTGGACAAGACAAAGGTAAATATAGTGGGATAACTGAACATAATCCCCATGCAAGTTGCTTCAGATCCTAGAGTACAAAAAGTACTTAATATTCAGGTGGCAGATATTCCTGACACTTATGGTTTGATCTTGGGTCAAGATTTCACCAAGGCACTAAATGGATACACATCCACAGACCATTCTCACATATGTCTCCCCTTGGAAGGAGTCCCAAATCAAATCAGAATTGAGAGAGAACCCAGAATGAAGTATGTGATCATTGAATATCAGAATACTTCAAATGAGATATTGGTGTTAGAAGTCAACATGGGGAACTATGTACTGGCTACCCTTGTTTCAGATATAGAAGAATTCTTTATGTTGCAAAGCTACTCTGATGAATCCACATCAGAAGCCAATAGTTCTGAAGCACTGCTTGAACAAACAAAGGAACTTGATAACCAAGAATATAGACAAATCAACTTGCTAGATAATTTCCAAGAGTTTATTCGGAAGTGCATGGAGGATCAGATCCAGCTGGGAAGAATATGAATTTTAAGGAATTGATGCTCCCTAGTTGGTGCAAAGTTCACAATGCTCCTCACTCTGAGCTGGAATGTTGCCTGTGCCAAACTATAGTGGAGAAAATACAAAAGTGCATTAATCGAACCCAAGCTGTCAGGCTGGATATACAAAGCGTTCAAAATAATTCTAAAGGGAAGAGCCCAATGCCTCCTGAAGAGCCTTCAAGCAGTAGCAAGGACAAGGGTAGTTCAAGGAAATCAGGAGTTGAGGGTTTTTGGACATTGAGATTTGATGGATCCAAAGGGGTGCTAAAGCAACATTTGAGGTGATCAGCCCAAAAGGTAAAACCTATTTTGTTGCTCATAGGCTCCAGTTCAAGTGCACTAATAATGTAGTTAAGTATGAGGCTTTGTTCCATGGATTATTAATGTTATTAAGGAAGAAATTTATGATCATGCAAGTGTTTGGAGATTCTGAGCTGGTGGTTAAACAAGTAAGGAAACAATACTCATGTCATGATAGAAGGATGACCAATTACAGGCATAGAGTGTGGGATCTCATTGAAGGATTTGATGCGAATCAAACTACAAATTCTATGGCACAAGAAACTAGTACACTGCAGCCCTTATCGCTTTCAAGTTTGAAGAAGTTCACTATGGAGCTCACTCTAGTACCCTCAGTGCCTAACAATGTAACCAATTTCTAGGTGTTTGAGGATGACAAACATATTCTTGATTTCATCACCGGCTATGATGTGTTTGCTTCTCAGGTGATTGATGAGGTAGAACCTCAAGAAGCTGAAATGGACCTAGAAGGGTTCATTAACCTGAAAACTAATGCTATCCTAAGAGGTATGGTGCATTTGGAGAGAATATTTGATTTGGATAAGATAAAAGATCAAGAAGAGCAAGTGAAAAGGGATTCCCTCAGTAGTTAATGTGAAACATACAATATGAGGACCCAGGGTGGTGTGAAAAATGTCTTTATTGGTAAAGTGTGCCCTCCAAAGGAAAGGAGGGGATTTATTGATTCCTTACACACATATCAAGATGTGATAGCCTAGAGTTATGAGGACTTAAAGATATATGATACTTTGATCATCACACACACTATTCCCTTGAAGTCAAATTTCAGAACATTCAGGCAAAGACAAAGGCTAATTAATGCTCTGCTAGAACCCATCATTCATAGGGAGGTGCATAAGTTACTTTCAACATGAATCATATTTCCATTGAGACACTCAACATGGGTTGAAAACTTGGTTCTAGTAAGGAAGAAAAATGGATAAATTAGATTGTGTGTTGATTTCACGAATCTTAATAGGGCATCAGAAAAGGATAATTATCCAGTCCCTTCACTAGATGAAGTACTTCAGATTTTCAATGGATCTTAGATGATGTCTTTTCTAGATGGGTACTCTAGATACAACTAGGTTATGGTACAATATGAGGATATGCACAAAACTTCCTTTACTACAAAATGTGGAGATTTTGCTTACATGAGAATGCCCTTTGGATTAATCAATTCTAGAGATACATTCTAGAGAGCAATGGATATTGCTTTCAAAGACATTATTGGTAAGTGCATCATTATCTATATGGATGATTTGACTATTTTTTCTAAGAAGAGAGATGATCATATAATAGATTTATGCAAAGTAGTCCAAAGATGCAGAGAGTTTGGCATCTCACTTAATCCGAAGAAATGCATCTTTGGAGTCATCGAGGGAAAATTGTTAGGACATGTTATTTCAGAGTAGGGTATTGTTATTGAATTGGAATGAATAGAGGCTATAATAAAGATTCAGCCCCCTACAAGCAAAAAGGAGATGAAGTCATTCTTTGGGAAAATTAACTTTTTTAGAAAGTTTATCATTGGATTTGCAGAGCTAGTGAAGCCCTTGAATGCTATGCTGAAACAAGAAGCAAAAGTTGAATGGAGCGTAGAAGCTAAGGATGCATTTGCATAAATTAAGAGAGCTATTGTTGAGGCTCTAGTATTGGTAAGTCCAAATTATACCAAGCCTTTTTACATATACTCATTTGCTTTTGATCAATCCTGTGCTAGAATGTTAACTCAAAAGTCTGATCAAGGCGATGGAAAACCAATAGATTTTACGAGTGCTCCTTTAAAGGATGTAGAACTGAGATATCCCAATGTGGAAAAACAAGCCTATGCCTTGGTCTGAGCTATGAAGAAATTCATACACTGTATCTTGAGAAATAAGGTCTTTTCCATAGTACCTGATCCTGTGGTTAAGTTTTTGTTAATGCAAAATGAATTGGGAGAATGCAGAGCCAAGTGGGTAACTATGTTTCAAGAATGTGATATTGAGATCTAGCCCATGAAATTGGTGATAGCGAATGGATTGATAAAGAAAATGGTTGATATGGGTCCTGACCTCATAGCTCACCAATATCACCTCCAAGAAGTGTCTCTAGGAGAATGGTATGATGAAATTATCTACTATCTATTGAACCAACAATGTCCTAAACACCTTAATGCATTACATAGGAGAGATTTGCATCTAAAGAGTGATAGTTTTATGATGAAGGGAGTTGTCCTGTATAAGAAAAATCATGAGGGGGTTTATTTGAGATGCCTAGGAAAGGAAGAAGCTGGGAGAGTGATGACTGAATTTCATGAAAAATATGGCACAAGCCATGGCTCAACACCTTCCACTACAAATTAAATCCTGAGGGTAGGCTATTATTGTCCTACCTTGTTCAAAGACACACATAACCATGTGAGGACTTGTCATGTATGTCAGATTGCATCAAGAAAGGAGAAAAATGCAGCCCTTCCACTTTAGCCTATTATAGAGGTAAAACCATTTGCACAATGGGGAATGGGCTTTATAGGTCCAATCAATCCACCTTCCTCTGCAGGCCACAGGTATATTCTCAATGTAACTAATTATTTTACTAGATGGACTAAGGCTCATGCATGCAAACAATGCACTTCTGAAGTGGTAATCAATTTCACTGAGTCATGTATTATTAATCGCTTTGGATGTCCATTAGATTTAGTTTGTGATAATGGTCTTGCATTTGCATCATTGAAATTTTCTAACTGGGACTTTGATCATGGAATTTTCATAAAATTTGCATCTAATTACTATCCACAAGGTAATGGTTTGGTTGAGTCTTCCAATAAGAATCTTTTAACAATCATCCATAAGCTACTAGAAAATAATCCCAAGGATTGGCACACCCAGCTTAGATTTTCTATTTGGGTAGACCGTACCAGACAAAAAACATCCTTGGGAACCTCTCCTTATCACTTGGTGTATGGTTTGGAACCTATATTTCCCATCCAGCTGAAGATCCCTACCCTGCAATTCATTAATGAATATTATGATGGAGAGGATAAGTGTGAAGCCTACTTGACTGAACTATTACACCTTGAAGAGAGAAGAGATAAAGCCCTAGAAAATTTTTCCAAACATCAAGGTGTAGTGAAAAGATGGTTTGATAGGAGAGCCAAGGTAAAAGCCTTTAGAATCTCTGACTTGGTTCTCTACTGGGACAAATCCCATCACCGAAAAGGGGAGCATGGAAAATTTGAAAAACTTTGGCTCGGCCCTTATTAGGTTGCAGAGATTCTGGGAGACAATTCTTTTTGTTTGAAAACTCTCACTAGAGAAAATATCCCAGTGCTTTTCAATGGGCAATATTTGAAGCATTATTTTCAGTCCTGAGTTGTTTACAGCTCTTTCCTTGTACATAGGTATATTAGAATTTCTTTCCATTTTTCTATTTGTGCTTTGGTTAGATTAGGGTTTCTTTTGTTTGTCTTTCTCATTTTCTGCTTTTGGTTAGAGTGGGTTTTCTTTGCTTGGTTTTTCTTTCTACTCTGCTCTTGCTTTGGATTTTCTTGCTTTCTTATGGGACCGTTGCATCTGTATAACTCATTGCTTGTCTGGGGTTGTTCTGGGGATTTCTTTTACAAACTCTAATCATCTTTTTAGATTTAATTGAAATGGTGGAATTTCTTTATCTGATGTTGCATATGCTTGGAATTGGAGTCACTTGATTAAGTCGAATTCTAGAATGTATTTGGGTCTCATACTTTCACAAAAATCTTAAAGCTTCTGAGGTTGCATATGGTCCTTATGAAGTCTGACTAGGTGAAAAATCTTATATTATGCTCTAGCGCCACTGTGGTTCTCATCCCTGAGTGTGGGATTCATTACTTGCAAGGTGAAAGGGAAAGTTTAAAATATCTCAAAGAGAATATCAAAAAAAAAAAAGAGGAAAAAGAAAATGTTGAAAATCAAAAGAAATTTTCACCTTATCAAGGGTATCCTAGTATCTCTACCGAGGCTATGGATGCCTGGCTAGCAATAGAGCTATGCTTCGGAGGATCACAGTGATAACTTCATCTAGGCAATGGATGCTTGACTAGCAGCGAGGCTCTATCCAAGTTGCTTTTGGGGTTGGAATCTTTATGTAGCGTGGTCAAACTAAGTTTGGTTAGTTTTGCAACTAAGGAGAAGGAAATGAATTCATGTACACACACTTTGACCCAGGTGCAGGAAAGGTTTGCTTGTTTTTTATTTTTGAAACCTTGTTCATAGGGTGACCTAATGTAAGGATTGAAACCAAAGATTTTGGGTTCCTGATTCTAGTTTTTCATTGAAATGCTCTGGAGAATTTCCCCAGCGGAATCGCCATTTGTTGTGCATTTTTTGCACACATGCCCCACTGAAAGTAGGGACCTTTTTTTCTTGGTCTTTTGGCTCTTTTATGTGGTGATACCTTTTGAACCTGTCTTTGAAAATCATGAGATTTTGGTCTTTGATTCTTTGGTCCTTTGGTTGTGGGATTTGGTTACTTTGCACAGTTCCTAAATAGTTGTCTTCTTTGTAAAGTGCCCCTATTTTGAGTTCCAAGTGGTCAAGGAGTCTTGTGGATGTCCTCTCTGGAGGTGGATTCCCTTTGCCTTTTGTTTGTCCTTGGTGTTCTTTCTGGGTCTTAGGAGTTGTTTTGTTCCTCCTAAGACCTCGTTTCCTTTGCTTTGCAGGTTCAGGCACAAGATGAAACTAAACTCTGAACCATCAAAAAGTTTTTGGTTCGGTTTTTGTTCTAGTTTCGGCTCCACTTCTTGTCTCCTTGTTTCCTTTGTTTTTTTTCTTGCGTTCGGCCTTTGGGTTGGTTTCCTCCCTTGGGTCTTCTTTGGTTTTCCTTTTTTTCTTTCATCTTCGAAAGTAGGGCATGGGATGAAACTAAACTCTGAACCTTCACAAAGTTTTTCATTCGGTTTCCATTCTGGTTCTGGCTTTGGCTCTGCTTCTTGTCTCCTTATTTTCTTCGTTGTTTTTCTTGTGTTTGGCCTTTGGGTTGGTTTCATCCCTTGGGTATTCTTTGGTTTTCCTTTTTATTTTTATCTCTAGAGCTAGGGTGTAGGATGAAATTAAACTTTGAACCTTCACAAAGTTCTTGGTTTGGTTTTTGTTCCCGTTCCGGCTTCCATCTGGTTTTGGCCCCGGCTTGATTTGGTTTTGGCCCCGGGTCTATCTAGTTTTGGCCTTGGTTCTATCTGGTTTTGGCCCCAGCTCTATCTTGTTTTGCTTCCGGCTCCGTCTACTTTTGGCCCTGAATCCGTCTCATTTTTTTTTCGCCTCCGTCTTATTTTTTTTTCAGCTTTCGTCTGGTTTTGGCCCTAGCTCCATCTGGTTTTGTTTTCTCTTCCATCTAGTTTTGGCCCCGGTTCCGTCGCATTTTTTTTACGGTTCCATTAGGTTTTGTTTCCACCTTTGTCTGGGTTTTTTTTTTGCCTCTATCTTGTTTTGTTTCTGATTCCGTCAGGTTTTGTTTCCGGTTCCATCTAGTTTTGGCCTCGAATCCGTCTGGATTATGTTTCCGCCTCTGTCTTGTTTTGTTTCCGATTTCATTTGGTTTTTTTTTCGCTTCCGCCTGGCCCAAAAATCCTCAAAATTCCCTTTTGGTCTGAATTCCGTGAAGGGATGAAAATCTCAAACTTTGAAGAAGGGTGTTTTAATGATATTTTAAGGGATTCTGATTGATTATTTGGATTTCTTTGATGACTAGCATGTTGTTTATGATGGACTAACTTGGATTTTGATGCTATAATGGATACTTATTATGTCCTTTTGAGTGCAGGCTGGATCGAGCAAATTAGTTGTTGGCAGGGCTGAGGAGATCAAGCTAGATATCAAAGGTTAAGCAACTTCAAGTTTGTGGGGTTTCATCACTTTCGTTCCCCGCTAGCTTACGAAGGAGGATGAGCATACTTCAAAGATGTTGCAAGATCTATGGGATGTATCCAAGTACACTTTACGGCCGCAGGGCAGGTAAAACCCGCTCGTACATGAGAGGGTGAAGTCAACAAATGCTCGATGGCCATTCATCCGAGCTGGATGTGACGAGGAAAATTCAAACAAGCTTGACTCGATCAGGGTCGTTCAAATACCCAGCTCATCTATTGATTGACAACCCATATTCAAACTCACATTGCGCACCCATTGCAATTCTTTTTCTTCGCACAGGTGAGACATTAATGGTAGAAGTGACCCACAGGGTGTATTCAATCTGAATCGAGTTTTGTAGAGATCCAAGGCCGATCTAAAGGGGTGCCTCATACATTCAATTCAAGGTGGCGATTTATTGTGAACTGTCCAAGATTGACCTGGTTTGTGGCTGACCTAGCTTTGTAACTCTAGCTTAGGTTGGCATGGTGTTATCTCTATAAGTATGGCATTTCACCTCTTCTGAAGAGGGTTAGTTGATTAGTAATTTAGTTAGTTAGAGAGTTCAACTAGAGTTAGTCAGTTAGAGAGTTAGACTAGAGTTAGACAGGCTATAGAGGATTATATTTTTAAAGCAGAAAGCTGGAATTAGGAGTTATTTTTATTTTCAAGCAAGTGTTGTAATACAAAATATCAGAATTGTTGCTAGTATTGGTGTTTCAATACAAGTGAAGACATTGTTCTATTATTAGTGGCTTCTTTGGATTGATTTTTCTTGCATGGTTCTTATTCTATCTTTGAATTTTCTTGAAAATAACTGAATGTATTTTAGATTTAGAGTTAAATGATTTAATGGTGCTTATGATTTAGTGCTTGGAGTGTTGTAGTGATCTCTGGTTCATACTTTGGGCATCTTCTTGATTTGGGATTGTTGTACAAGGTCAACCTGTACCTGATATTTGTGTGCTTAGTTCAATTGTGGGAATTCATCCAGTTCAATTGAATGAATGTCCATGATCTAAAAATCTCTAGTTCCTTAGAAGATTGTACTATTTCTATGAGATTGCAGGTATAGCCTGGGTTAACTATAAATTAGTTTTGAGGGATTGGTCTGTTCCAAGTATTTCTTCATTAGTATTGTTGATCTTAAGAGTAATCTTAATCTTAGGATTTCTGAAACCCTTATCTTTTTCTATTTCTTTTAACTTTGGTTAAAATAGGAATTCAAGTATCATTATATTACAAAATCTGATATGTTTAGAGTTCTCAATACTTATTTTGTAAGGTCCCTTTGTGATTACTAGCATTTTCACATTTATCGCTGAGTTGTTTTGTTGCATTTTCAAGACCTGACATTAGAGACCTTGGGGTCATCTCTTTTTCAATAGAGATTGACCTTTCAAGAGAGATAGGATACTATATATTATGTCTGAGTTGTTGTTGTGTAGAAAACACCATCAACAGCTGCCACCCCCTCCTCATGCTCTCTAGACACCTCTCCCTCAAGCCAAGTCACCTCAACTCATAGACTATCCCTCTCTACATGTATCTCCTACTCATGTCGCGGCACTGCCTCAACTACAACCCTGAAATCCCTCTCACCCTTTTCCTGCACTCTAGTTACCTCTACTCACAACATGCTCACCGCAGCCTCCATTTTGCACCTCACAACCTCTATATCCCTCAATCTCTTCTCAATGATCTTTAATCTCACCATGGCCCCTCTCAACAGTATAGCCGAATCCTTTGCTATAGGTGGTACCATGGCCAATGGGGGAATATCATGAACATCAATATCCATCGCCTCTACCTCTACCTCATCTCTCTCATCCATCACCTTCACCTTTGCCTCATCTCTCTCATCTATTTCCTCCACCTATTCCTCATCTCTCTCCTCCATCACCTCCACCTCTGCCTCATATCTCTCCTCCTCTACCTCGATTTGCACCTGGCCTCTCCTCTGCTATCTCCTCCTCCTCCTCCTCACCCTCCTCTGCTGACCTCTTGCCCCATCTCTCTCATCCATCCCCTCCACGATTTCCTCATCTCTCTCCCCCTCTTCCTCGATCTCCACTTGGGATCTCCTAAGTTGTCTCCCTCTCCTCCTAGCCCTCCTCTGCTAACCTCCTGCCTCAACATCCTCTTGTCCCCTCCCCTACTGACCTCCTACTCTGGCTACCTCCTGCCCTCTCCTTTGTCCCACCAGTCTCAACTATCCTCTAGCCCAAATCGTAGTGCCTCTGTAATCGACTCCTTTAGTGTAATCCATGGGCGTCAATGATGGGCATGCCACACAGTGAATTTGATTGTCACTCCCGCCTTTGCTCTCCCTTTGATCCTACCCAGATAGGGTACTAGTTCCAGTGTCTCCCAATGATATCTTGCAAACTTAGGTGTAATCGGCTCCCCCCATGGTCGCTCTCACAAGATCAATCTGAAGCTCTCTGGTCCGCATGGAATTTCCTACGGCAGCCCAAAATTTTAGGTCACCTTGTCCGGCCTATATGACTCCACTATCCGTGACTCCTTCCCGACTATATAGCATTGAGTATAGAAATATCCTTTGTGCCTCTCCTCATCTCTCCTCCATTTTGAAAACCGTTGTGTCATGTATGGCCTCCACACTATCTGGTCCTCCTATAGATCATCTAGTAGCCTGCTCCATCTATCCAGATCCCTGAAGCCCTAGTAACGCCACACCCAGCCATACTTTGTACCAAACCAATATGCCACTAGTAGGGTCTCATCCTCCACCCCTGCTCTCATCATGTCTGGCCTGGCCATGCTAATGTGCTCCCAAGCCCATACCTCTAGCAGTGTCACCTGTGCCATGCTAAGCGCCTCTCAGTAGCACATAATGTGCATTTCTATGTATAATTGTGCCAAGATTCATGGACCCCATGCAAACTCCCCCTCTCTCCCCTTGATGATATGTCGAATCACATCCATGTAGCTAAGGTTGCAAAAGCGTCTACTCATGTCTAGTATCAGCAATCCGCTAATCAATCCGCACAAGTATAGTGATAGCATTGGTACCCCCAACCCTAAGCATTTGTCCATATCCAAGCCCTACATTTACACAAGAAGGTCCTCCCATCCAAACATGATCCATAGCATCTAATCCAGTACTGCTCCCTCTGATCTCATCACGCTCACCAAGAAGCCTGCTATAGGTAGCCTCAATATCTGCCACACGTCCTCCAAGGTCATTGTCATCTCCTCTATCGGGAGATGGAAATTTGAGCTCTCTAATCTCTAGCACTCTATAAGGGTTGTCAGCATTTCTTGATGCGCTCTAATCATTAGGTATCCTAAAAAATACAATAGTCTCACTCATGACATGGCCTCATGCTCCGCTTCATTCATAGTTGCTCTCGTTGCCTCCAACACCTCTAATCATCTCTCATGTGTCCAAAGAATGTCGAACAACTACATCCATATCACACAAACTATCAACCATCTCACACTTTCTTTCATCTATCCCTCTTCTCCATTTCTCGGCCCTGGGTTCTCTTCTCACTAATTTTTTCCCCTCCCCTCCCTTGGGAAAATTTACTCCATTTTCCCGAATTCATTTTCTTTTTCTTTTTGTCCTCCTTTCTTTCCCCCTTGCCCTCTTTGGGGTAGAGCCACCCCTCTTCGGAGTAGGGCTGCCCCTTTTGAAGCAGAGCCACCCCTTAGGGGGCATGGCCACCCCTTTTTTGGGTGGGGTCGCCCCTCAAGGGACGCAGCTACCCCTTTTTGGGTGGGGTCGTGCCTCACAAGGGCACAACCGCCCCTTTTGAGGTGGGGCTGCCACTCAAGGGGCACAGACGCCCATCTTTGGGGTGGGGCCAACCCTCAAGGGGCGCGACCACCCCTCTTTGGAGTCAAGCTGCCCCTCTTAGGGCATGACCACCCCTATTCGGGATGAGGCCACCTTTTCCCAAGTGGGCAACCCTAACTCATTTACCCATCTATTGGGTGGATCTTCCCTCCCTTCCCCACCAACTCTAACAGGAAACTCTTCCTACCCAATGAGTGAAATTGACATTTCACCTTCTACCCATTTTTCTAAACTATCCTACTCCCAAAACCCATATTTTTAAAATGCATAAAAACTCAATGATAAATCCAAAAAATGGTTAAACTCACAAAGCGGGTTTTGGACCTAACTTGGCATGGAACCACACGCTCATGAAAGAACCACCACAGCTTGTCCCCTCGATGGATGATGTCATCATCATAGCCTTCTGGCATTTTTCATCTCCTTCTTATCCTCTCTTCTCTCTCACTCAACTGCCAGGTGTGCAAGTGAGGAATAGTAATTTCTAAAATTACTATATATAAATTTTCCCTCCTTTTACCCTTTTTAAGTTAAGGGTATTTTTCCCCTTTATTTAACCATCTTTTAATTCAACTAATCCTCTAACTTCCTGAGGCTGTCATTTGCACACCGTGTGTCCGTTTGACCCCATTCAAAATCCAATCTTAATGGTTTTTTTAGCTCTTTCCAAAGGTACATTTCATTTCCTCATATTGAGAAGTTTCCCAAGGCCCCTTTTTCTTCCCCAACCACCCTCTCGAGGGGGCATACCCTACCATTTTCATCCATTCCTCCTTCTTAGTCAGTTTCTCATGAGATCGGGGCATCTCCCTTCACTTCCCTCCATTTAAGAAGCTCACACAACTTCTCCCGTGTTGGGGCATCATTTTCTAGTCACTTCCTCTATAGAGTCATCTGCATTTTATTTTTCTTCGAAACACTGTTATTCTAATAATATTTCGAAGAGGGGAAAAATGTAGACATCCAAATTTGACCACTCCCATATGGTCAAATTTGTATCCTTTATTCGTCCATTTCATCAATATTAATAAATAACTTATTTAATTAATATTTCCCCTTCCTCTAAAGTTTCTAAAGAATTTAATTTAATAATTAAATACTTTGTCTTTCATCATTTCTTCTCTAAATTAAATAAATATATCAATTTATTTAATTTAGTCATTTTCCCTTTTTTGAATTTAAATCAATTCTAAATTCCTTCTTTTCTCTCTCCTTGTCACATCTTCCATAATATTTTTCTAATCTGGATTAGTTTAATTAATCCATGATTAGTATGTGAACATCCTTAATCAGGATTAATGTCACATCCTCCATATTTGGCCACTTGTCTTTAATCCTCCATTAATCTTCCAAATCACATGTTTGCACAACCTTAATCTAATCACCTACCATTTCTGGTATGTCCTCCAAGTCAACCTTTCATAAGTACTTTCTTTATTAGGCATTGACCTCTTTCCCGTGTGAATTTAAAATTCACATTTATTCATCCAATGCATCTCTCTTCCCTATGAAGGTTGTTGGGAAATTCTAAATCCCCTCATAGGTCACATTAGTCACATGGGACAAGGGCCTCCTTTATGAGGACCTTGTCTTATCCTCAAGGTACTCCCCAATCATGTGAATTTAAAATTCACATTTATTCCCTCAAAAAATTCTCTCATCCCCATGGTGATAAGAGAGGACTTTCTAAAATTCTTCACTTGTCACCATCACCCTCATATGGGGACAAGAACTTTTTTTTGAGGAAATCCTCTCCTAATCCCAAGGTACTTGCAAGTACCTCCACCTCACATGTCCTCTTTCCACATCACCCATCCTTTTCACACCTCATCTTCCACATGGCACGATGTGAAAGCTTGTGAGTCCTCAACTCACCACAACCCTCCATCTTGCCCATGTTGGCTAAATCCTAGTCATTGAATTCTCTAGAGACTCTTCCCTTAAAATGGAAGATTTGGTCTTATTTTCATTCAATTCACATTCAACACATTCAAGCATTCAAGAAATTGAACTTAGCACTCTTAGCACTCTCAAGCACTTTCATCCTCTATTGTTGCATCCTTGAAGCTTTCATTGCATCTACATTCAACACCCATCCAAATACCCACTTGCACCATTTCATTCCTCATCAATTGTACTGCATTTTACATCCATTTTTAGGTCATTTTTCATTGAAGGAGCATACAATCAAGCATCAAAAAGGTCCAACCAAAATAATCAATTCAAGCAAGATAAAAGGCTCTATTTTCTTGGCATTTTATTTGAATTCATCTTAGGCCAATCTTGAGTGTTTGTTAGTGTATACATCTAAAAATGGTCATTGCAAAACCTGTTAATTAATTAAACATGAATTATATAATTAATATTCTAAAATTCATCTACATATAAATAAATTTAATTATTTATTTATATTGTTCATTTTTCTAATTCTTCTAGTTTAATTAAATAAATAATTTTATTTAATTATTAGTATCTTCCTCTTAATTGAATTAAATAAATTTCATAATTTATTTATATTAATTATCATATTATTCTAAGTTTGAATTTTTATATTCAAATAATGGAATATTCTTCTAACTCATCCTTCACTTCATTTTAAATTAAATATTATAAATATTTAATTTAACACCTTTTTTTCCTTCACCTCTCACATAATTAAATGTTGTAAATATTTAATTACACATACCTTTTTCATCCCTCACATAATTAAATATTAATTATTTAATTATGGAAGCTTCTAAAATCCATGTCACATGTAATTAAATAAATTTATTTATTTAATTAGGAATTTATCCTCAACTTTCAACCAACTTTCATAAATGAAATGACAAATGGCATGATTGTCTCCATTTTTGAATGAGGGTGGTTCTGTGGGTTGAAAACATTCTCCATTATTCTCTCAACCTTCCATCTTTCTCTCAACCTCTAGAATCTCTCACTGTTCATCTTGACAAGTTCGAATTTGATCGTTGATCTTTGCCAACTAGATTCTTCCCTCCAAAAACCTATAAATACAACCCTTTAGTGAGTTGAATTCATCCTAGATTTTTTGAATTTAGCGCAGTTACTATAGTTGCATTCGAATCAACATTTTAGCATAGCATTTCAATTTCATAGCAATTTAATTTCATATCATAGCTTAAATCATTTAGCAATGGGCATGCATGTTGCATAGACTCATTCTCTAAGTTGTCATTCTGCCAAAGTTGTTGCATACACCAATTGAGAGCCAACAACTTACAATAGATCCTTGGAGATAGAGGACAATGGAATGCTTTTGAAGGAGCTGTTGTTTAGATTTTGTTTCTTTTAATTAGTTTTCTTTGATTTAATGTTTCATTGGTGTGTTAGTTTAACTTATTAGTTGTTCCACATATTCACACACACATTTTTGGCACAATCATGAAAGTTGTACTCAAGTTATCACCGGTGCTAACATCCTTGTTGATTCTTGTACTAAACTTTCAACATATCAAAAGGCTCAATGATGAAAATTAAGCGCAGAACTGGTTTATAGAATGACAATAGTGAAATGGTTCATTTAGGCATTTTAGGATTGCATGATTCATTTAGATTGCATTCATTTTTGTTTTTATGGCTATATGAAAGATTTTTGGAGGTTGGAAATAATGCATATCTCTTTTTAAGGCATCGATTGAGTACACTTGGATATTTATTATATCTCATTTTACTTCATCATATCATTCACATTTTATATATCATCATTTAGGTTATCATGATCATTTTTTTCACATCAATTACATTGTACATTTCCATTTATTGACTTTCATATCATTTTCATTATCATTATCAACATCATCATTATTAGTTACCATTCATTTTCATCATCATAATCATTATTCATATCACATTTTCATCATATCATTTGCATATTAGTATTGACATATACATCATTTTCATATCATATCATTTTCATCATCATTTATTCTTTCATATCATTATCATTTATTATTATCATTCATCTCATCATTGTTATGTCAAATTTTCACCTCATTTTTATATCATTTCATGTATCATCTTCATAATCAATTTACATCATTTGCATAATCATACATTGAGAAAAAGGAAAATGCATCCATTGCATTCATTACATACATACTTCATACATCATGTAGAACTGACAAATCATTTACATTGCATCATAATTCATGTCATATGCATCCATTAGCATATCATCATTCATAAACATGCATAATCATAAATGGCATAACCTATAGAAATAAAAATACATACATAACCATTCATCATAAAATCATCAATGACACATGCATATCAAAAATTGCCACTGCATATCATAAATCTCATCGAAAACAAATGTCCATTGGTACAAGGATATCAAATGTCTGAAAAAGATATATAAGTACAATACAAGGGGTGTATACATAATCATCACTGAGGGTTATCTGGATGGGGATCATGACTACTATTGCCTCCGGAGGTGGTAGTTCTCTATGGATCTCTGCTGCCTAAAGCACCTATCTCTTGTCTGATAGGTTGTGGCACACTCCTAGTAGTACTCCTAGTATGACTATGTGAGTGGGAATGTGATCAGGTTCCTGACTATGTATAGGCTATCCTCTGCTCAGTGGGTATTGCCTCAAAATATTTCATCTTGTGACACTCCGTCTGGCGAGTAGTCTCTAGTCCCTCTGCAACAACATCTCCAATATAGGTACTCTCAACTAATCTTAGGAGTCTCTCTGCTACCCCCTCTACCTGTACACACTGCTCTATGAAACTATCTCTCTCTATAGTAAGTTGGGCTATCTGTGGGTCAAGAGGTGGTGGTTGTGCTATCTGTATCTATAGCTCACTGATGGTGGCATGTGTATGTACTAGCTGGCTCTAAAGAGCCTAGACCTATGTCTGAAGTGTGTCAATTTGTACCTATGATGGAGCCCTAATAGTAATGTGTGGTGCTTAATTACTCAGATTCTCCACCATTCTGGTTGTACGAGGCCTAGTCTTGAAGGTTACATCAAATAAATATATCTGCTTGTCACCTTCACCACCTCCATCATCATCAGAGTTGTCATCATCCTCCTCGTCAACATCCACAGCCACTCCACCTATATCCTCCTCTCCTCCATGTAGTTTCTTTGCCTGTGCCTGTGACTACCATTATTCCCATCGTAAAACTACTCCACTTAATAGTGGGGTAGGCTTATCTAGGCTGGTCAATATGGGAAATGGATGAGTATAAAAATATGTAGCATAATCATCACTCATATGTGAATCTATCACCTTTGGATGGATGGCCCAAAACTCTAGTTGTAGCTCAGTGTACTCTTCTTTGGCTGCCTCAAATGTGATAAAGGGACCCCACTCTGCAACATCCTCCTAATGCCTGACATAGTGAGCCACACCTTGTGGCATCATTTGAACTTGCCCATATTGTCTGAGTACCCGCATAACCAAAAATTGGTCAATGATAAAGGGGGTATGACCAATCAAGTATCTTGATATGCCACAATAGGGTAACTCTATTTCATCCTCATCCCATGCCTCAAAGTCAACATATGGTCTCTAGATGACTATATCCATGTCATCTAGCATACGTCACAAGTACTCTAACTTGCCCAACATAGGCTACACAAGGGGACCTGTATATGTATACACATATGGATGGTTGAGTGGATGATCTCTCTGTACAATAGGGTGAGTATTGGTGATGTGATCTCATGCCTAGATCTGTAGCAGTGTAACTTTGGAAGATATACTCTTCCCATCTATATATACCACCTGATGAATATTTTGGTATAGATGGGAAAGCATGCAGGATCCCCATGCATATCTAGTCTGATGAAGGATCATGTCCTCTAATATCCAACCCCAACCTACTGATAGTCCCTTTGACCTGTGATCAGGACAAAGGAAGCCACCAATGAAATGTGTCAAAACTAATGGAAGTGGGGCATAACCCTCTACCATATCTCTCCATGCAATCTCATAACCACTTGCATGTGGATCCTAGAAGACTCATCGCAAGGAATTTGTACCTCCGATCTCCTTGTGATCATAAATCACAAGTGTGCCAACCACGGGGATGCTTAGAATCCTATACACATCCTCAAGTGTAACAATGATCTCTCCAGTCGACAAGTGAAAATTATTATGCTCTCTATGCCATCTCTTGGCTAATGTAGTCAACAGTGCCCTATTAACCCTATACTGAGGGATCCTAAGGAGGGAACCCAACCCACATCTAACAATGACCCCAATCTCTAGTTGGGTCAATCTTGGAATCATCTCCCATGTGCGACGGAATCTCTCTCTAATCTAGAGGATTTTAAAATCCTCCTATAAACATCAATTAATCAAATCATCAACAAGGAATATCAGGAAATCAAGCAAATCATGTCAATCAAGCAAGTGAATCATATCAACATTAGCAGCATATCATTACTATTTATTCTTCAAGCAGGAAGGAAAATTTATCAAACTATTTATTTTTCAATCATGAAAGCAAATTTATCAGAATCATCATCTTACTATTTTTTTCAAGCACAAAGACAAATTTATCAAATCATCATCGAAATAAAGTTAATCTATCCTTGGTGTTATTCAAAATCATCAAATTAGTTGTCTAATAAAGCAACAATCATCAAGCAAACATCACATCAGTCTCAAATTTTCAAATGTAGCAAAAATTCATGGATGTGTTAAAACAGTCTTTCAATGCACTAAATCAGTCAATGTGTTACTTTATCCATGGATGCGCTAAAACATAAAACCAAAGCGCTAAACTATCAATGCGCTATTCTATCAGGTGTATGCGCTACATTATCTCGCCTATGCGCTATTGTAGCCTATGCACTAATCAAGCATCAGATGTGTGTGGTCTTCATCTATATGCTAATCTATCTATCTTATGCACTATTCTAGCCTATGCGCTAGTCTATTTCATCAATGCACTAATTTGTATGTGCTAATCTAGCTAATCTATGTGCTAATCTATAGCTTGCATGTGCTAAATCAAAATCCTATGTGCTAAAAATGAAATCTGAAAAATAAAAAAGTGCAAAATTCGTAAAAAAATCACTAAAAATTAACAAGGAAGGATCGTGAGATCTTATCGGGGGTCTGTAAGCTGCTGGTCTCTGATGACGGCGGGCTCGCTCAAATCAGTGGTGCTCATAGTGGATCGACATCTCTAAATTCTCTCTTAGAGCTCTGAAAATCACAAAAGGCTAATGTTCAAATGACAATGACTTTTTACCTTTTCCACCTTTTAAGGGGGTAAATAAGGTACGCTTACTTTTATTTTTACCCTACGAAGTGCGATTTCGAGAGATAAATCGACAAATCTCGCTTAAAATCATTTCAATTCTTTTAATCATCATCAGTATCATCCATCGATGTAATTTATCTCCGGAGGGGGCATCTAGCATCATCAATTAATTTTTCAAAGTCAGGGGCAAATTTTTGAAACCGGAATTTTTCTTTAAAGCAATGCATAAAACACATCATTTCAAAGAGGGGCAAAATGTATACATCTAAAAATGGTCATTGCAAAACCTATTAATTAATTAAATATGAATTATTTAATTAATAATCTAAAAGTCATCTACATATAAATAAATTTAATTATTTATTTATATTGTTCATTTTTCTAATTCTTCTAGTTTAATTAAATAAATAAGTTTATTTAATTATTATTATCTTCCTCTTAATTAAATTAAATAAATTTCATAATTTATTTATATTAATTATCATATTATTCTAAGTTTGAATTTTTATATTAAAATAATGGAATATTCTTCTAACTCATCCTTCACTTCAGTTTAAATTAAATATTATAAATATTTAATTTAACACTTTTTTTTCCTTCACCTCACATAATTAAATGTTGTAAATATTTAATTACAAATACCTTTTTCATCCCTCACATAATTAAATATTAATTATTTAATTATGGAAGCTTCTAAAATCCATGTCACATGTAATTAAATAAATTTATTTATTTAATTAGGAATTTATCCTCAACTTTCAACGAATTTTCATAAATGAAATGACAAATGGCATGATTGTCTCCATTTTTGAATGAGGATGGTTTTGTGGGTTGAAAACATTCTCCATTATTCTCTCAACCTTTAGAATCTCTCACCGTTCATATTGACAGGTTCGAATTTGATCGTTGATCTTTGCCAACTAGATTCTTGCCTCCAAAAATCTATAAATATAGCCCTTTAGTGAGTTGAATTCATCCTAGATTTTTTGAATTTAGCGCAGTTACTATAGTTGTATTTGAATCAGCATTTTAGCATAGCATTTCAAGTTCATAGCATTTTAATTTCATATCCTTGGAGATAGAGGACAATTGAACGCTTTTGAAGGAGCTATTGTTTAGAGTTTGTTTTAATTTTAATTAGTTTCCTTTGATTTAATGTTCCATTGGTCTGTTAGTTTAACTTATTAGTTGTTCCACATATTCACACACATAGTTAGTGTTTTCCGTTTTGCATTTCATTTTTTCTTGCATCTTAAGATAGGAAAAATCACTTGCACACACGTATATTCTCTATAAAGAAACTTTTTTTTTATTGCAATGGCTTTGTTACATAGTTTATTTACTTGCAAAGTGAAAACTTAGGAATTTTTACTTCATTGAAGGGTTGGCATGTTACAAATAGACTAGATGGAGGGTCTTGAAATTGAGAAGGTTGGAATATAAGAGTTATCAATAGTTCTTCACCTTTGCTCAAAATTATCTTCTAGTTGTTTTTCTTACATTTTTCTACTCTTCCACTTGTTTTTTCAATTTTATCCAATATCTTATTAGCTTCTACAATGGAAATTGCTAGATCTTCATCTCGAGTCTCTTCCTTCTCCTTGGATTTTCTAAGACCATGTCCTCTTAATTTTTTGTTGATCAGATCATCCTTCTCATCTTCTTATTTTCCCTTGACTTGGCTAGTGGCTTCCTCTTTCTTAGCCTCCTTATGCTTTGGCCCTACTTTGTTTGAACAATTTCTTCTTTATCTATTTGACCACTTAGTCAATATTAGGTAGAAAAGGATATTTTTTATGGGTAAGGGAAAATGAGTGCTATAAGGGGGAACAGTTTTTTCTATATGGTCCTTGATATTTCAAGAATGAAGACTAGTACATTCAATGGTAATTGGTTCAAATGGCTAAGGAGTTGAGAGGTACATTTATTTATAGGAGGAAGAATGTTTCCAAAAAATAAATAAAATGTTTTCTTGAGGAATGGGGAATAATAGTTTGTATATGGTTTTGATAAATGGGTGGTTTTGTGGCTTTAAAAATTTGTTAGGGATGTTACCAAAAATGTTAAAATCATTCTTTGTGTTTGTTCTAGCTTGTGTCTATGACAATACTCACCGCCTAGGTGTTGCGCTATATCCTTGTTTTCAAAATTCATAATTTCTTAAGTCTATGAGTTAGTATTTGGTGGCTCTTTTGATAGTTGGATAACTAGTAAAAATGTTGAAAAGGTTATTAACTTCTCGTAGGTGCCGACATGAAGTGCCAACAAAGAAGAAGTAATTGGGATGACAAAAGTTTGAGGTGGTTAGAAAACTACCTACTTTCGTCAAGAAACAAAGAAAACTTTGGTTGTGTTAAAGTTGTCAATGCATTGAGTAGGTTCTAAAACCTATGTCAACTCCTGAAAATGTTTTCCTAACCTTTTCAGATGTAACAAGCCTTTTATGACTTCTGATGAAAAATAGATAGGGCATTTTTTTTGGCTTTGTGGATGATTATGTAAGTATTCTAAATGCTGACAAGGTTTAAAAATGTTTCAAATCTATGAAGTGACATGGAGTAGTTTTGGACACCCGGTGGTAGATCTCTAATGTGGTTTTATAACCACTTGGATTTCTCGATGGACCTCCAAGTGCTAACAAGCAAGGTGAAAAGGAGAAGGAATTGGTTTTTGATGATCATTAACCTTTTGGGTGATTCTATAACCACTCCCAAATGTCAAAAAGTTTTTTTTTCCCTTCTAAAACTATGAATCATAAGGAATATGATGATCATTGACTATTTGGGGTGGTTTTAAAACTTCCCCCAAATGCCAACATATAAGGGGCATTGATGTATCAAAAGGATGGATCTTGTAGTTTTTTTAAGGGGTAAAAAATAATTTTATTCAAGAATAAATAATATCATACAAACCACAAATATTTCTAGATGGCCATTGCCAAAAAGCATACATCATACAATTAATCCACTAGGATGGAGCTCATAGTTAGTGTTGGATTAGTGAAGGGGTTTTTGACCTCATTAAAGTGCCAAAAAACACAAAGTGCAGCTTGTTCATCAAAGATATGACATGGTTTTCTAATTGGAGGAGAGGTTGACAAGTCTTTAGGGAGGAGATTGTTGAGTTCATTAAAGTTTTTTAGTTTTGATTCTTTTCCATAGTGTTGATAGGCACTCAAAGAACCAAATAATTTAGGTAGAGGCTCATGATAATGATGAAGGGAACTCGTATCATGTTATAATGGTTTTGAGTGCCAAAATTAATGGCATTGTGTGCTTTTAATCACCTACCTAGCTACCATTAATGCAAAACATTTCCCAACTACCCATAGTACTTAGTAGTTTCCTTTCAAGGAATTCCAATTTTGGGTGATAATTCTTGTAGATCCTTGATTTCATGATACTACATTGTTATAGATTAGGGTTTCACACAACTAAAGTTAAAGAAATAGTTTTAGTTTTTTTTTTTTTAGGATAGGATAGTACAAAGATAGAGGCGGAGCAAAAGAATAATTCAAAAATCATACAAGTTAGAGATAAATCAGTTCTTAGTGTAGCTACAAGGAGGTAGAGGCAATGTTAGACTATTGTAGAGGTTAGTGTGAAGCTATTTCTTAGTTTTATTTATCCATTAATGTATAAACCTATTTAAAAATATGTCTATTTTAGGAGATATTTATTTAACACGATTATTGTTGTGAATGCACATATTATTTGACTAATACAAAAATATTATAAACTTGTTATGATTGCATGTAATAGATCATTTCAAGGTTACATATTAATTTGTAGAACTCATTGATGGATTATTAAGTATCCATGGAAACTGATAATACTATATCTTGATGCAATTAAATTCTTAAATCAATTGGTTTTTGGCAAGTTTTCTAATGCATTTCTCTCCCTGACATTTGTGACTCTATTGCCTTTGGATTGAGACTAATCTAGCATGTGTTTGTTTCAATCCCACAAAATCAAACAAGTAAAAGAAAAAATAGTATTTTTAAAAGTATTTTCAATTTTAGTGTAGCTCATCTTTCATGGTAGAATAGGGTAGAAACTCTTAGGATTTGTTATTAATTTATCGTGTGGATTATGTCACTTTCCCCCTATAATACATTCATTATATTTGTATTCATATCAACTATAGAGAGGTCCTTAATAAAACTATTTTTATTTTATTTAGTGACAACATTTTGGGTCAAGACAATAGAATGGCTTTAGTTATCACCAATTTTACTATCCATTTTTTTAAATTAAACCTTTGTGAATACCCTCCCAAATCTAATTTGAGTTCAAAGAGCAAGAGATAAAACCTATTCTCCTCAAGTTGGCCTTCAACCCTCCATTTTACGTGGATGAGTATGTTTCACTTTTCATGATGACAATCCTAGACTTGAAAGTGAGGATTTTCTCTAGTAAGTAGAGTAGTGGTTTTAGGACCCAAAAGAATGACATCATTGTTGAGGAGAAATTGTGATTCACCTAATTTTATTGCAAAATCATAAGGATTTGTATGCTTGCGGTTGTTAGTTTAGAAGCAGTGTAATATTATTGAGAAAAATAATATCTTTCCATTTTGGGAAGTGGTGACTATTAGAACTAACCCATTTTCAACATTATCTATCAAACCTAGTCATGGATTGAAGAAGACAATGTGTATATCAACTTGCACAAGGATGTAATTTAGGTAATTCAAGAAACCAATGTTCTAAGAAGAAAACAAAATATGGAAGTGGTTCTTCTAGATAAAATGACCAAGAGCAAGTAGGCACCTTAGGTAGAGGCAATGCCTTTGTTGACTTAAGAGATCAATATCAATAAACCTCTAATGATTCAAATGGTCAATTTCTTATAATTAGTAAAATGGTTAGGGCTTAGCCTAAGAATTTAGATGTAAGAACATATAGCATGATTTATAAACACATAGATGCACACCAAATTGTCCAACAACAATTTTCACCCGCTAGTTCTCATAGTTCTCAATTTGATCAAACTTTCCATGATGTTGATTAGTAGATACAAAGTGATGCTAATGAAAGAGAAAGAATTTTATATGAAGAAATGAAATTCATTGAGTAGGATTTGAGAAGGAGATAGGAACTCTAGGATTAAGCTATTCAAATAGCTTAGGCTCATACTCATGTTGCACAAAAGAAAAATTTAAATCTACAGCATGTGCCTAGGCATCACAAATAGAATGTTCAAAACCAACAAGGAGTAAAAAACAATGCCCATCATGTGCTCATAGCCAAGTTCAAATATTTTCACCATTCAAACAACCATTAGAAGCATAAAAGCACAAGCAATTGGATTTTTTTGACATTCCAAATTACCCTAACCCTATCTCAAATGAGATTAGAGGAAAGATTCTCATTTTAGGGATACAATATGGTGATGTGAGAAGAGAATTGAGGTACTTCATCAACATCACTAATGAGTATGAGCTAAAGGATCAGTATGTAATAATGAAATGATTTGTACATTCTCTAGAGGATAGTGCAAAAGAGTCATACAAGAATCTATCTGTGAACCCCAATCCTAGACCTGCACAAACATAGCAAACAAACACACTATTAGATCCAAATGCAAGTTAGAACTAAGATTCCCCATGAAATTCATCTACAATGTTCAAGATAAGAAAGAAATGAAGAAAAAAACAAGAAAATAAATTAAGTCCTATTTAAGCATGCAAACTCTCAATCCCATGGGGGAATTGGTGCCAATTTAATGTGTAAATTGGCCCTTTCCCAACTCCTTGTGTGGTTTGATGATTTTTGATCCACTTGATGATGAAGAACAATGCGATTCCTTGATAAAATATGCAATGACCTAGCTATGATAATGGAAAATGCTTATGGAAGTGAATGAAATTTCTCTAAATGTGAAGATAGTAACTTTTCTCTAAGTTGTGTCTCCCAAATGAGAAGAAGAGATTTCCATTTATATAAAGACAAGATGGAGGAATGAGAAAAATGAAGCAATGTGGGATCATTCAACATACAATGGCCAAGTGCCACTTGTCAAGATATGAATGGAGGAAGCTTGAGCACATTTTGCTGAATGAGCCAATAAATGATATTAGGTGGATTTTGAAATTTATGAAATGACTTGTTGGAGAGGGAAAGAAAATGACTTAAATGCCACTTGGCTCAATGCACAAGGACATGTAAGAGGAGATAAATGCTTTGTTGGAAGGACAAATCCACTTGGAGGGATTTTAAAACTTGGAGAAATATTCCCCTAAAGATGGCATGTTGAGAGAAAATATAGATTTAATAAAACAATTAAATATATTTTCATGTGCAAGTGGCAAAATCTAGAGAAATTAGGTGATTAGGATTAAATTAATAAGGATTTCATAAATTTAATAGGAGAATAGATGATGTGATAATTTTGATTTATATTTTTGGGTTGATTTAAATCAAAGTTGAGAGGAATATGACTTACACTTTAATTAAATTAAGATTTTGATTTATTTAACTAAAAGGGGATGACGTTAGATTAAATTAAATAAGGTTTAATTTATTCAATTTAATTGGATGACTTTAGAGATTTAATTAAATAAAATGAATTATTTAATTAACTAAAGACATAGGGTTAATTAAATCAGATTGATTAATTTAATTAACAGGAGAGAATGACTTAATCAGATAAATAATGATTTATTCAATTAAGAGATGAAATGTGATGACAAGCTAAGAAGATGATTTAGGACAAAACGACATTAGTAATCAGGATTAAGTGTGTCAGTATATTTTTCGCATCTATATTTTTCCCCTCTTTGAAGTAATGTACATGTTGCATTGATTCAAAAAATGATGCCGCCAAGATTGAAATTACAAAAATTTCTAATTTTTTTAGATGCCCTAATGGAAGGAAGTACGTTGGTACGTTGCCCCCTTGAGAGATTGAGCAAAAAGTTCAATTTGACGGTCGATCTCATGACAAAGAGGTTCAAGATGGATGTATGGATGGTTAGACTAACAAATCTATATGATAATTATGATGCAATTGAGATGTTTGTAAGATGCTTAGAATAACAAATCTATATTAAATCTGAAACAACTTAAATTATTATGCAATGTATGGATTATGTATGATGACGGATGATATTGTTCTATGATGATATGACATGATTATGAGACTGTGGATGTTTTATGAATGTAGGATGGATGCATTGATGAAATGATACTATGTTAGCGTGAAAGAGGATAGAAGAATGAGAGGGATCAACCATTGAATCCAAGAAGATGCCAAAGTCCAACCATTCTATGAGTCTTTTGAGACTTTATTAGATATGATGGTGAATAATGATGATGTATTGCTTATCCAGGGATGGGAGAGATAAAGAGCATAACTTTCCTTATGTTTGATAACACACATAGGTATGATGCATCAAGGTATAAAGAACTAGGATGGCGTTGCACCTAGTGTGATGGACTTTGACTTGAAAATCAGATAGGAGTACTCTTGTTCATATCTGACATACGAAACCTTATTCAGAATGCAGTTCAGATATTCTAAACATCTCAAACCAAAACATAGAAAAGCAAGCCTTCCTATGTGGTCAACAAGACATCTAAAACACCTTCCCTACAAACCAAAAAAGCATGCATGACCAAGTTATATCACAAGAACATCCAACAAGCACAGTAGATAAAAATATAATGATCATTTCCCCATTCCTTTCTCGCTAAACCATTTTGATTAGGCATCATCAAGAGGTCATTGGAATGAGCGCAAAATAAGATAAGTCAAAAAGACAAAGATAAAGTAAACAAACAAGCTAATGTTCTTCATACTGCTAGCCAAGACTAAACTATGGTGATGCATGATATTGATGTCCATTGTAGGAAGGATGCATCCTAGGACATGTTGTGATCAGGTGATGATGATATTTGACTGGATGATAAGCTATTGATACCAAGAGTTGACCAACTTCTTTACTTACTGACCTAGACTTGAAGCTTTGATGATTGAGCTTTCACTTTTAAACCTGCTAGACTTTCTTCCGACTGACTTACCAAAGGATTAAAATGATGATTGATTTATTATGAATGGATATTATTTCAGGTGAGAGAGAGATGAGATGGGTGCACCATTTTGGGTTTTTCTTCAAATATTTGGATGTTTTTGGAATTTTGAAATGTTTTGAGGTTGTTTTTGGGATTTTGAGATTTTTTGGATTTTCTAAGATTTTGACCAAGAACCTAACTTAAAGACCTATCCTAGGGGTCTCAAGAGCTAATAAAAAAATTAGCCTTCCCTACATTATACATGCAGAGACCACATAGTTCGACTGACACATACCTGATTACCAATGAGATAGATGGGCAAACAGATTGCCATTTTATTGTGACGAGCATCTAAAGGGCTGACCTAAAATATCTTGGGGGATGATCAAAGATCAACCTTTCCTACATATAAGCTCAAAGACGACGTAATTTGATATGATGACACCATTGATATGAGTTTTTGAGATTTTTTGGATTTTGGATGATTTGGATTTTTGATATTTTGATGTTTTTGGGTTTTTGATTTTAAGGAAGATCACAAGAATATACATGAATCCGATCTGATGCAGGTACAAGAACATGCCCCTAGTGTGATGTGATATAATACTTTGATAAAGGTAGGAAAAACTAACCTTGGGAGTGTGCCAAGTAGTACTAGGGTGGAACATGATACGAACACAAGATCAAGCTATGGTATGGATGTGAATGGATGGTAGAAGGATAAATGGAATGTGATGGATGAATGGTAAGTGTGCAGGATGAGTTGTGAAGATCCTAGTGGATGGAGAGTGCTTTATTTACACTTGGTGCCTATTTTCCAGTTTTTCACCAAGGTACTTGCCCAAAGTGGCATCGAAGTGGTTTTCACTAGAGGATAATTTTTTTTATTTATTGTTTTTAATCCTTTTTCTGATTTTTTTGGAATTTATATTTTTTGATTTTTTGTATTTTTGGTTTTACCCTTAAAATATTAGGCGTAAAACTTTTTGAGATGGGAGTTGTTCATGGGCTCCTGCAGAGGCTCCCCTTTGGGCGTTGATAGCTGGTAGGATCCTGATTTATAGCTCATAGTGATGATGAATGATCCCAACCAATTGGGCTCAAATTTTCCCTTGCTATTTGGATTTGGCATGTTTTTCTAATTTTCCTTCAGTACTAGTTCATCAACTTGGAAGGTCTGCCTCCTAATTTTCTTGTTGTAGCTTCACTTGAGGTGATTCTGATAGACTTGCAAGTGGTCTAAGGCATCCATATGCCACTCATCTAGTAGCTCTAGCTCATTTAGTCATGAGACATAGTTTTCCTCATCTGTAATGAGATTTTGCAGTGATATCCTCAAGGATGGGAGCTCGATCTCAATGAGGAGGATGGCTTCAGATCCATAGACCAAGGAGAAGGGGGTGGCACCTTTTGGTGTGTGGATGTTGGTGTGATAGGCCCATAAGGTGGGATTTAGCTACAAATGCCAGTCATAATCGACGTCAGTAATTGTTTTCTTAAGGATTTTCAAAATGGTTTTATTAGTGGCTTCTACTTGGCCATTGCCTTGTGGATAATACGGAGTGGCAAAGAGATGTTGGATGTTGAATTTTTGGAAAAGGTCACGAATATCTTGATTTTTAAAAGGTGTCCCATTATCTAAGATAATAGCTTGAGGGATACCATATCGATATATAAGGTAGTTCAGGATGAACTTGGATATCTATTTTCTAGTTATGTAGGTCATGGGAATGGCTTCGACCCACTTCGTGAAGTACTTCATGGTGGTGATGATGAATTTATGGCCATTGGATGAGGTGGGGGTGATTTTACCGATGACATCAAGCCCCCATTAAGAAAAACGTCCAAGGTGTGACAATAGGGTGGAGCTCCTGAGCTTGTGTATGGATGAGGTCCCCATGTTGTTGACACTGCAAACATCTTTTGACAAAGTCATGCGCTTCTCTTTCCATCGTGGGCCAATAATATCCTGTCCTTAGCAATTTCTTAGCCAAAGTCATACCACTTGAGTGTGAACCAAAAATTTTGTTTGTGTACCTCAGTTAAAGTAGTCAAGGCTTCCTCAGTATTTAGGAAACATAATAGGGTCCCTTTGATGCTCCTATGGTAGAGGTTTTCTCCTAGGATGACGAAACGTGAAGAATTTTTGATAAAATCTCTTTTGAGGTTTGGGTTTATGTTAGCAGGCAAGACTCCTATTCTTAGGTAGGTGTAAATGTCATGGTACCAGGGATCACCGTGACCAACAATTTTGAACATGAATTTAGACTCTAGTACTCAAATGCTGGTACGAGAAGCTGCTCTACAAGGAATTCCTATTTTGGGACGTTGTGCAGGATTTCCAAGAGTGATCCAATTGTAGCCATTGTGTCCGCTACTCTATTGTTTGCTCTGGGTAGTTGTTCAAATGTAATATCAATGAATGACTCCTTGAGGCTCTCCATCAATTTCTTGTGTGGAGTTGATTTATCATCCTTTGTCTGATATTCATTGTTTACTTGATTGATTATGAGCTAAGAGTCTCCATATACCTTAAGGGCCATAATCTACCACTGCACCACAATTCTTAGCCCTATGACAAGAGCCTCATACTCTGTTGTGTTATTCGTGCATGGAAATGATAGCTTGTAGGATTTGGGTATGCAGTCTCCTTGAGGAGTGATAAAGAAAATTCCTTCTCCCGATCCATGTTGTTGTAGGATCCATCAAAATACATCTTCCAGTGGTCTGCTACACTTAGGCTGAAAATTGATTCATTGGGGAACTCCGAGAGAAGTGAATTTTCTACATATATAGGTGCCTCCACCAATTGATCCAAAATTTCTTGTCCTTTGATGGCCTTGCACTCTACATATTTGAGATCATGCTCTATTAGGATCATAACCCACTTAGTTGTCCTTCCTATGAGAGTTGCTTTGGAAAGTAGGTATTTGATCGGATCAATTTTTGTGATTATCTTGATCTGATGCACCAACATGTAGTGTATGAACTTCTGAGCTACAAATACAACTGCCAAACAATATTTTTCAATAGGTGTGTAATTAAGCTCATTTCCTGCCATGGTCCTGCTAATATAATAGATTTCTCTCTCCCTTCCACTTTCATCATGCCAGGCTAAGAGAGTGTTGAGAGTTGTCATTGTTGCTAATATGTATAAGATCAATGGTTTGCCTGGAATTGGTGGCATTAGAACTGGCGGTGTGAGTAGGTATTCCTTGATTTTGTTGAATGCTTGGTCATTTTCTTCATCCCATTTGTATGCTACCCCCTTGTGGAGTAGATGAGAATATGGGATTTTTTTGTTTGCTAGTTGTGCTATGAATCTGCAGATAGACTGGAGTCTTCCTTGTAGACCTCTTAGATGTTTTAGTGTCCTAGGTGCTTCCATTTTGAGGATCAACTTGAATTTGGTAGGATATACCTCGATTCCTTTCATTGACATGATATACCCTACGAGCTTACCTGAATGCACTTTGAATATGCACTTCTTTGGGTTGAGTCAGACCTTGTACTTTTCCAACCTATCAAAAATGGAGCTCAAAGCTGATATGTGGTCTCGTCTTTTCCTTGATTTAGCCAATATATCATCCACATAATCTTCCACCATCTTATGAATCATGTCATGAAAGATCAATGTCATGGCTCTCTGGTAGTTTCCTCCTACATTCTTTATCCCAAATGGCATCATATTCCAATAGTAGGTTCCCCACGGACATTTAAACATTGTCTTGTGTTGGTCCTCCTTTGCTATCATGATTTGATTATATCCTAAGAACCTGTCCATTAGTGATAGCATCTCATGTCTAGCTATCATATCCACTATCATGTCAATGTTTGGTAGTGGAAAGTCATCCTTGGGACATGCTTTGTTCAACTCTCTAAAATTAGTGCAGATGCGGATGCCCCCAGTTGGCTTTGAATTAGGTACCAGGTTTGACACCCACTTTGGATATTCAATCAAGTGTATGAACCCTACATCCAAAATATTTTGAAATTCCATTTTGACTAACAAGGCTATTTGGGGATGCATTTTTCTTAGGTTTTGTCTCATGGGTTTTGCTTCAAGATATACAGCCAAGTGATGAACTATTACCTCTGGATCAAGCCTAGGCATGTCAACATAAGTCCATGCAAATTTTACCTTTCTTTCTTTCAAGAATGTAGCTAAGAGTTCATGTTCTTCCATGAGAAGTGACTTAGCATAAAAGGTTATGTGCAGTAGTTCTTTTGTTCCTAGGTTGACAGGATTGCATTGTTTTGCTAGGACCGCTGATTTTTCTTGATGTAGTGTAGTGAGGGGAAGATTGAATTATTCATCCTCTGGCACCTCAAAGAGGTTTTCACTATTGGATGTGTCCTTTATTTTTACTATTTTTGGGTCAGAGAGTGTCACATTGTGGTTTTCACTCAAAGACCTTAAGATTATTCTCAATTTCTCACTTTTGCGACTGAAGGATTTAATCGTCTCTCCATAATAGTCTTGAGTGTCTAGTGTGATGTCAAATCCAACCTTATGGTCTCCATATGGTACTATATCCCTCAATCCCATGAAATCTGAAAGTGTCTCATCATTTTTGAACGTGTCCAGAATCGATGGTCCTTATTGGTCATAATCGATGAGTTGGGGGTATACCAAGTTTATTTCATGGGTTTGATGGTCTAACTCAAAGGATAAGGTACTAATCATGAGGAGGGAGGAATATTCAAAAAGAATGGGTAAGTCAGTTATGGTATCCTCATCCTCACTACTACTAGACACATCGGTTATGTCAAAGGTAAAGTTATCTATGACTCGACCTGTAGATACGGGTAACTGGAGGGAAACTACCGATAGTTGAGGGGGAGTCCTGATTGCTTTAACTGGGGGACTTCTACCACATATGGTTACACTCAGAGGGGTACACCCAAGACCAAGATTTTTCATTCATTTTTGAACAATGATAGGTTCCAAATGACCATTGCTATTCTTTCCCAGACTTCCATTTTTGTTATAGCCCATACCCAACATTAATTGAAGTCCTCTATTTATATCATCCATAGGAAGGGCTAGTATGAGTCTTTCATCTTGATAGAGGAGACTGGATACGTCTTTCTCATCTACCACTTCTTGTCCTAGATCTCCCCACCTCTTGAATTGGGAGGGATCTACTCTAAAGGTTTGAGTTGTTGTATTAGCGGGTTGTGGCTATCCATGGGATCTAGGGGATTGAGGTAACTCCTCAACCACAAAGGCTCCCTTCTTCATTTTGTATTCCCCACAACCACTGTCTTGGATTATAAGCTTGATGTCGAATATATTAGGGATGGCGGGTGTCTTTTCCCTAGAAGTGGAGGTTATGTTGGATGGATCTATATATGGAGTTGAGGGGCCTTCATCATTCTTTGGGACCTAGGGGACCTTATAGTACTTGGCCTCCAGGTTCTTGCAATAGGCGAAGGGTTCAGGATCACCATAGATTGTAACCTCTTGGTTTTGGTATAAAAACTTGACACATTGGTGGAAGGTTGATGCAACTGCTTGCATCCCATGGATCCATGGACGCCCCAAGAGGATGTTATATGGTAGGTCAAGGTCAAGCACTTGACAGGTGGTTTCCATAACAGTTGGACCTACTTGAATAGGGAATTTAATAGTGCCTTGAGACACTCTTTCTTGATCATCGTAAGCCTTGATTGTGATACCCTTACATTTTTCAATGGAATCTTCAAAGATTCCTAGATTCTTTATAAGCTTGAGTGAAAAAATGTTGAGGCCTACACCCCCATCCACCAAGACCCTTTCGACCTTATTTTTGTGAACTGGGACTTCAAGGTGGAGTGCATTGTTGTGAGACAGTTGGGTGGGGAAGTCCTGATCAAAAAATGTGAGGAGACTTAGAGTGGTTATGTTACTGACCACAGCTTGGAATTGCTTTGTATCAAGGTTGGCGGAGACGATAGACGAAGCCAATTCTTCCTCAAGGATTTCTCTCTGGGCAGCTGAAATCTATAGTAACTCCATGATGGAGATCTGAGCAAGGGTTCTTTTTAATTGGTCAAGGATGTTGTAACTATTGTGCTTATTGCACACATGTCCCATTTAGAATGAGGACCCTCTCTTTCCTCTTTTTCTTGATGGGTCCTTTTGCTTTGCCTTGTTTTATGTGTCCATTTTTGCATCCTTAAAGGCCAACACATTCTCAAAAAGTCTCAATTTAGGGTTGACCTAATTTTGCCCCTTGGAAAAAAGCTAAATCTTGGCCATTTCAGGTTTTCCTTGTCTATCATCCCTTATGCTATCCATGGCTCCTCCCGGGCCTGGACCCTCAGGTTTCCCCTCTTGGGTTTCCATTCGGGTTCTATCATTCCAAATGGCAGCTACACAAGGTCTTTCAAGCCCTTCGGGCTTGACTTGTCGGGATTCCCTTCCTAGGTTCCTCTTTGGACTTTGTCATTCCAAATGGCCGCCAGCTTCCATCTTTCCGGACCCCGAACCCCGAAGCTCCCATCGCCGTTTGCATTTCACTTAGCAGATTTTTGAACGACCATCCGTCTGTATCTTTCTGGACCTCGGACCCCAGTCCTCCCGCCGTCATCCCAGAATTTGAACTTAGCTACCTCACCTGTCGCCGTACCAAGCATTTAATTGGATTTTAATGGCGCTGGGGGTTATATAAAGGAGTTTTCAACTATCATTTTCACATGTCAGACACGATTAAAAATCCCAGTGCTGCCCCAACAATTTCCACCATCGTGCCCGAACCTCTGCTTTGTTGTTCCTTGCGAATTCAGTAAAAGTCTTCTTCAGTGTTTCGAGGTATGTTCATTGTCCACGTGCCTTATCTCTTTTTCCTCAAAGTCATGGTTTAAATCAAGTAAAAACTCTAAAATGAACTTGAAACCTGGTAGAATAGTACCTTAGCCTAAAACCCACAAGATCAAAATATAAAAATCGATCGTTTCAAGGATGAAATTCAAAACCAGAGCTTCACCTCTCCGTCACTATTCTTCAAGACAGTCGACGGTGCCTCTTAGGCCTGGACCTCTCTGCGGTCGTCCGTGCCCAAACTTAAACTTAGAAAAAGTAACAACGTCCAAACTCGCCCCAAGTCCTAGCCTCCAGAATTCTCTTCCTGGGTTTCCATTATGCCTCTGCCATTCCAAATGGCCTTTCTCGAGCATCCTTCTAGACCTCGGACCCCAGGTGTGTGAAGTCCATCTTGAAACTTGCAAAATCAAATGTCCAAGTTGTCCCCAGACCCCAACCTCCAAAATTCCATGTCTGGAATTCCGTGTCATTTTCGCCATTTCAAATGGCTGTCCTAGGACGTCTTTCCAACTTCTAAACCCCGGTTTTCCCCTTCACCACATAAAATCTAAACAAAATCGAAACGTCCAAATGTTGCTTGAACGCTGGACTCTGGAATTCCATCTCTAGGATTTCATTCTGGTTTCACCGTTCCAAATGGCCGAACCTGACCATCTTTCTGACCCCCGGGCCTTGACCTTTGGTTCGTCATCGGGCCTTTCCTGACCAATGAATTCATCTCCAGGGATAACCTTTTGAACTTCTATCCCCCAGATTGCCGCCTGCATTTTGCCATTTTGCATGGCTGTCCCGTGACAGCTTTTTGACCCTAGCAACCTGAACTCTGGAGCCCGACACCCAGAGTACCATCTTCCCTGCACCGTTCCAAACGGCCATCCTGTAGCTTAAACCCAAATGCCTAAATGGTGGCTAAAATGGACTCCAAATCGAAAATGGACTTCGACCCACTTGCTAAAAATGAGCCTTTTTTCATGAACAACCTTTGTTTGATCAAATCCAAGAACGAAAAAGTCATTAGGAGTGCCTTGCCTTGTTTGCCCTTCGGGTCTGGGTCATCCATTTGCCTCCTAGAATTATTATGATCTAGTGTTGAAATTTTCTAAAATGATGATTATGGATCTAACCTTGTTGTGCAACGATTTTTCTGAGGCCGCTTTTCCATGATAATGTTGCTAATTCACATCTCTTTGTGTGGGATTTATCGAATCTGGTGCAGAAGCCTCTGGTGCCACCAAAGAAAAGGGGCAAGGAACTTGCAAGGCACCTCTAGGCAAGGAGGACAAGAATCAAATGAGGTACAAATTCCAGGGGGTGCCATTACACTCTAGAATAACCACTTTGTGGAGGGACATCACAGATACCAATATCGGGCATGTTGATATTGACGAGTTTACACAAAGAGTCAAGGTGGACCTGAAAATAGAAAATAAAAATTTAATCAGAAGCAGCGGACTTGCCAAGGCTACAGGCTTCCCGCCAGCTTTGGTGGCCCCCGAGCTGGTAATGGCATGCCAAGAAGCATATCAACCTAAAACCAGAACCATAGTGGACAGAGATGGAAACATCCTTGCAAATATGTCCCCTCTTGGGATAACTACAACTTTCCACATCCCCGCCTTTCAAAGCATGGAGACCCTAACTATAGAAGAATGCAAGGCGTTATGGGATCGAGATCCTATGAAATGCAAGAAACTGATTAATCAGTATTGGTTGAAGGATAAGCGGGCCAGTGCTGGCAAAGTCCCTCGGGAGCTCTTTTGCAGTGATTTCTTTGAGGATTACCATGACCTCATTACCCTACTGAGCAGAGTAATGGGCCTTCCTACTATGGCCTTCTTCCAAGAATGGATGTATTTTATGGAGAAAATCCTCTACGGGAGTGACAATGCCTTTTATTGGGGGAAATAATCAGCAATTGCTTCCATGAGCAATTCGTCCGTGTGAAGAAGATATCAAAGTTCTATAGGACATCCTACCTGGTCTATTCGCTTGCCAATCAGTGGCATTATCATGGATTGACTGCAATGCCCAATGAGGCACCAAGGAGGGAACTCAAACCCTATGACAAGTATCCATAGCTGCAATACAAAAACATCAAGAGGGACTATTGCAGGGTAAATAATGCCTTCATTGCCTACATCATCCAGCTGCTTGGAGATGATTTCGAGAGAAGAGTCTCCCACAGTTCTAGAGCCCTCCTCAGGAATTACGCCTTCCTATATATACAGTTCCCTAAGTTCACTTACATTCATGCCCAAGGATTCACAGAAAGGCCGAACAAGCTGCCCCGATACCCCAATGACCGAATCATACTATTGGAGTTGACTTGGTAGCTATAGCACATTCACAATGTTCTGAGTAGAAAACATCTGGTAGGGACACCTTATCCTATTGGCCTTGGCCAGGAGATGTACAAAATTCATACCTCCTAATGTGCAGGTAAATCAAAGAAAGAGTTGGCCGAGTATCACTTCAAGCAACATACAGCTCGGCCTCGAATGGACCCATATGATCATATCAAGAAGGCACTGGGACCTGAGTATGCCCACCTCCATAATGTTGAGGATTTTTGGGCCAACTGCAAAGATGATCTTGAAGTACAGTTATGACACTATATGCGCATGACTTCCCTCTATGTGAGAAGAGTGAACTTGTGTCCAGTTTCAGATCAGCTTGAAGAAGATGAGAGCACTGTGATCGATCTGGGATATAGTGTCATCGCCAATATGCCATTTCCCTTGATTGATTGGGATGAGCAAGAGGTTAATGACCTCGACATACTCACCAAGCCCATGGTGGCTCGAACGAAGGTGTGGATCAGCCAACAAGTGGCCTGACTGAAGCAATAGGGGGTCACCTTAACGTTCAAGGGACTCGAAAGTGAGCCAAGTGGCTCTAATGGTGGTGTGGTTGCTGCTACAACTAGGGAAACTTCCAAATCCCCACCATCTATCAAAAATAAGAAGAGAAAAGAAGTTAGTGAGCAGTTGCCTAACCTAAAGGCTTATGCTCGAAAGGCTTCAGAGGGTGAGCCTTCCAAAAAGCAAAGAAAAACAACTGGGGTTATGGAGATATCGGTAATACCTGAAGATCCCCTTCTCGAGGGTAGAGAGGAAGAGGCTGGCTCACCAAGGTCTCCATCTACTGCAATTATTGCTGGTATTACCACTATCCCACCTACTTCGCTTGTAGTAGTTGCTTCCTCTCTGCCTGCGGTGGATATCTCTATCCACCTTGCCTCCACTTCTCCAATCATGTAGGTCCTATCGGTGGATTCATCCTCTACCATGACCTCACCGGTCTCGTCATCTTCTATGTCTCCTTCCCTTCCGTCCTCTTCTGTTGCTGCAATGCCTATCCTCAGTCTCCTGGAGTCCTTTGTAAAGTATATGCAAAATGTGCCATTTGAGCTTTCAGGAATGCTTGTGAATCCCATAGTGCAAGCTGTGATTGCCCAAGCTATGGCTAATGCTCCAACTCTCCCTCCCCCTACCAAACCACCTAGAATGGAGGCAACAATGTAGATCTCAGATGAGCTTGAGCGACAATAGCTAGAGGCTGCCAAGAGGCCCAAAAATGAAGAGCTTGAATATCATGAGCACCCGATATTCGAGCATCGGGAGATCGATGAGGTGGCCTATGAATCCTCTAGTGAAAGCAGCAAGGAGTTGGACATAGAATTAATTCAAGAAATGGCTGACCCAGAGCTTGAAGAAGAATGGAACAAGCAACTCAAGGAGATCGAGGACCAAGAGGTTGCAGGTCAGCCTATGATTGAATGGTTTGCTGCTCCAAAGATTGAGACCAATAGGTCTCTAGTTGAAAGACATGATCAAACCCTAAAGCATGACGAGGAAGTATCCCTCCGTGAAGATGAACAAGAAGATAAGCTTGGGGAGCATGAGTATGATAAAGATGAAGATAAAAAAGATGTTGAAAGGGAAGATCCCTCCGACAAGAAATTTCTCACCAAGTCCCCTACCAAACATATAATAATCGTACAAGACTCTGACGAGGAGAAGGAGGATGCAAAGGTTAAGTAGGAGGGCCTTGTTGTCAAAGCCATTGAACTTAGGTTGGAGGGCAGCAAGGATCAACATGAATCACCCAAGGAGGGGCCCCAAATACCCGATTGGCTAGGGAATCAGCTTAGGCAAAAGACTCTCGCTCTACAAGATCCTAAGGTGAGGTTAGAGGCAATACTGGCCACAACACAGATAAGCACTAAGAAGGAGAAAATGCTAAGAATCAAATCGAAGGTAACCATGGATGCCTCCGGATCTAGGGCAGTACAAATAGCGATGCCGGTGGTTGGAGAACAAGGAGTAACTTATAATGTTTCCACCATCGACTTGGGAGTGGTCACTAGGGAGCAAAAGGTCAACCACCTCCGGGAATCGATCTCCATGATGGTACACCTTATCTAGTAGGATAAGGTTTTAAAGGAAGAACTTAAAGTAGAAGTGGTCAATCTGAAGGCCTACATTCAACAATGGTTATCCCCAGATAAGCTACCTACCACGTCGTCAGCCCCGCCACAGTTGTTGTCCCAAGAGAAAATCAATAAGCTGGAAAGAACTAGGAACTTGGATAAGACCATGGAAAATTGGTTCCGACAGGTCTTAGACATGGGGAACACGGGCATCAACATGGTTGTCTGAACAAAAAATAAGTTCTTGGAGCTGCAGAGGACCCTTGAGGGCACGAGGCGAATCTGCAAGGAGTTCCCAAAAAAGTACAGAGCTGCCTGCCCAAAGATCGAGGCTATCCTCGCGTTGTCAAGTGAGGTTTGGGAGAAGGACCTTGCCCTCAAGGATGATGACCACTAGTTAGTGGATGTGTGGAAATGGGATTTTGATCATTGAAAGGGAAGGCTGGAGCAGATCCTGGAATGAGTAGTTCCAAATATCGAATGGGCCAAGGAGGCCAAAGGAGATTGTGCTCGGTACCTCAAGCTGATGATGGGGTATGAGCTATCTGCTATTGAAATCAATCTACAAAGCATGAAGCCTCATTTCTTAAAGAACATGGAAAATGGGATGTCAGCTGAGGTTACCACGGATTTCATGAGCTTTGTTGCTCGATCCTTCACCCAGTCTGAGCTTTTCAAAAGTAATGTTTCCAAGTATGATGACAACTGGAAGAAGCTCGTTAACAACTCCCAAGAATGGAGTTACCAGGTGCTATGATTTGACATCATGGAGGTGGAAAAACTTCAGCCAATGATATTGAGCTTCATGGAGTATGCAACTTTAAAGAAATAGGAGGGCAACCCTATCATCGATGAGGAATTCCTAAAAGAGTAGCTGCAGTAAAGGGCAAACATAAAAAAGACAAAATTACTATAGTGCTGCCACTAGAAAACAAAATAGGGAAAAGGACAAAAGATGTTTTAAAAATGTAATATATTTGGGGGTAGGTGAGACCCTGCTATAAAGTGCATCTTGGCCACACAATAGAATTGAATCTTGGCCATTCATTTTTATTTTTGAAAACTATAAATAGAGGTCCCCTCCTCTCATTTTAAGAGATTTGAGTTGTTGTAAAGGCATGTTGCAGAAATTGCAATAGAAAATACAGTGACTTATTGGTGTATTTTGGATTTCTCCACATGTTTCATGATTCTTCTCCCATTAGTTAAAATCCTAGTTTAAAGTTATTTTTCTGTTCTAGTTTCCTTTTAGCTGACTTTGGTGGATTTAGTATGTTGTCTTTGGTTATGAAGTTTTCTACTATGTGTATGCTTTCCTTGTCCATACTTTTAGTCATTTGTTGCTGGTAGGTGACTGTGTAAAGTTAGTCTGGACTATAATTTCATAGCTGCTCTTTAACTTTGTCTTTGTTCACATTTACATGGTGAATGAATGATGAATATCTGCAGTCCTTAGAAGATAGCATAGATTTCATGACATTGTGAGAATTTAGATTAAGTGAAATCCTATTTAAGGAAACTATCCATAGAAGGAACCTCCATGATCACTGTTCATCAGTAGTTGCAGGTCTAGGAACCTTCCCTCTTCCCTGCCCTTTTTCCTCTTTTTTTAAGAAACAACCTGTGCTAAGGTATATTACACATTGTAAAGCCAAATCCAACGAAACAATGGAGTTCAAGACTATTGTTTGAACCTATAGCAAAGTGCAGTAATTTCCTATTCAAAGAACTCTGTTCACGAACCCGATTCCCCTACAGCTTTAACTCCCATAAGGCCGCCTTGTGATTCCAGCAAATCACACCAATCAACTGATATATTCCAAGAATCATCATGACTTGACATTTGAGAGACCTTGGGATATTGTTCTGCAATTTGATTGTGGAAAATTGTCTTTCAAGAGAGGTAATGCACCTATGCATTACCTGTGTTGTGAAGTGCATAAAAATGCCATCAATAGTAATGATTAGGGACAGATTTCTGATTTGAGGTAGATGTTCTAGGTGGTTGTGATGCCTTGACAATGGTGACCTTGCTGCTGCATGTGGTGACTCAACAATAATCTTTGGATCCCTTGATGCTAACAATCATGACCATTTCATCAAGGCATGCAACAACTCCTTCGTATACATGGATCACATTGCCATATTTTTTCTTCCCTTTGTTTTTTCCTTGGTTGTGATCGGGCATTAGATTCGTGTAGATTTTTAGATCTTGATTTCTAGCTGGTTGCTCAACATTTATGATTTTGTCATCAATGAGGTCTTGAATGACATTTTTTCATTTCATGCAGTTGGTTGTTGTATGCCCTTGAGTTTATGATAATCGCAAAGGAAATTTTCGTTGTACCAAAGTGGTTTCACTTGGGGCTCTAGGTAATTATCATAAGTGGGGATTTTGATGAGGTTCTCATTTTCCAACTTCTTCGTGATGGACTCGATTGATTCCCCAAGGACTGTGAATTTCCTCTTGGGGGGGTATCTATTTTGCAGAGGTGGTCCTCCTTGATTTTGGGGTCGTTGTTGGGTTACCACATTGGCTTGCATGTTATTGTGATTGTTATTTTGTAGTTGATGATGTGTTTGGGCATTCTGCTTTGGAGCACTTATGACAACCTTGACATCAACCACTCCATCATTGGTGACATTCCTATTTTTCGCCCATGTGCGAGGTTTCTCATTATAGCTGGTGGATGGGCAACTATCTTGATGTTCATGATATGTAGGTGTGCCCCCTTATGTAATAAGGGCCTTTTTGATGTTGAGTTCCTTGGGGATCAATTGGTCATATGTGGTGATGCACTGCATCTTTAGATAAAATGCCAAGGTCTTGTCCAGATTGGCAATGATAGTGCAAATTTGTTGCTCCTCTAGCATTGCCCACTTGCTTTGATTGGCCTTGGATCGCCATCGTTGTAGGAAGAAGGTGAATGATTCCCCCTTTCCCTATTTGAGCACCGATAATTCCTCTAGACTAACATTCGTGTTGATGTTGAATACATAATTCTTGAGGAATTCATCTATGATTTCTTGGAATGTTGTGATACCTGTAGGCAGATGAGAGAACCACTCCATGGCGGGACTAGCCAGGCTCCGAGTAAATAGCCGCATCAGATATGTATCATTGTATGTGACTTACATGCAATGTACTTGGAATTCCCTAATGTGATCTTTAGGGTTTCCCAACCCACGATATTGTCAAATTTGGGGATTTTGAATCCCTTTGGGAATTGTATCATTACAAGGCTCCTATCAAAAGGGTAGGGACACAGATTGTCGGGTGCCCTTATTGTTTTTCCTGATTGAAGATAAAGCACTTGTTGTGAGAGCACTTTTATTTGTGTCATCACATCGTCTTACGGATTAGGAGGTGGAGTCAACATGTTTTTAGGTGGTTGAGGTGTTTGATTGACGGGTGCAACATTGGTGGGATTTTTCTATAAGCTTTGTTGTGCGATTAATTCTTGCATTTATTATTCAGCCAACAACACTTTTTGTTGGTCGTGTTTTTGTTGTGCCAACAAAGCTTGTTGTTGGGCTTTTTGTTTTGCTCGATACTATTGTAGGGCTTGTTGATATGCTTGTTGTTGAGCTGCTTAAAGTTGTGCCTCATATTGATCTTGCACTTGCGCTTGCTGAGCTTGTGCATGTGCTTGTTGGGCTACTTGTGCAGCATGGGTAGCCTATGTGGCTTGAGTAACTTGAGCTTCTTATGCATCTTGGGCAGCTTTTTGTTGTTGTAGTAGAGCTTGGGCTTGGGCAGCCTGTTGCGCCTACTACGCTTGTTGTGCCGCTAATTGCGCTTGCACTTGCTAAGCTGCTAGTTGTCCAGTTTATTGATTTTGGATTTGCTAAAGTGCCTTTTGATAGGTAGCTTGTTGAGCTTCTTGTAACATGATGCTAAATGAGTTCTCCATGTTGATTTTTGATGATGGTGGTGGTGGATTAGGAATAGTGCTGACTCTCGTGATGAGCAGAACCATTGTATTGATGATTGGGGTTTGAGTGGTGGATGGCGTGATTGAGATTCTTGTTCCTTGGGAGACCATGTTTTCTAATACTTGGGGGATAGCCAATGTGTTGATGGGGGGGGTTGTTGGGATGGTTGCCACCTGTTGTTGCGATATTGATGGAAAGACGGGCGGATTCGGTATGATGCTTTGATTTATGATGGGGGGTTGCTTGGTAAAGGTTGAAGGCCCAACCCAAGGGGTGATGCAGATGTCAATGGTAATGGCATGAATGGTGGTGTATTCCCTTGGAAAAGTGATGATGAGGAGGGATCGAGGATTCCCCTTGCTCCAAACAAATCACCTTCTCCCTGTGAGGTCATGGGGAGAGATGTTTACGTGTCCAGAGGATAAACTAGTGTTGCATGAAAAGAAGATGAATGGGTAGAATCATGAAATGCAAGCAAAACATATGGGTGTAATGGATTTACTAGGACGGATTGGCCCAGTATGGTGTTTGCGTCCAACTCTTGGTTATTCACAAGGGGATGTGCTTGAAGCGCATGAAGCAATGAGCTTCCCTTTATAATGATTGGCGAATTTGGAGCAATGGATGAGGTGATTTGCAAGATGCTTTGAGTGATGATTTGATATGGAGGTATGGGTGGGATTGGAGGCATGATCTCAAGAGGTTTCTCCACAAGGGTGCTTATGTCATAGTTAGAAGGGAGTTTAGCCCCTTCTTTTTCCAATTCAAGCATGTATTGGGAGGGATATAACCTCATCATGGCATTAACAATTAGATTATTTTTTGGATTTTGCGCCATCTCAAGGATTTCATCTTGTGTCATCCCTAAGGCATTGTTGCTAATTTCCTCTACTTGACCCCCTCTTGAGGATTTTGTGATGGTAGATTTAGATTGCTTGGGGATTGCTCGATCCCATGGGATTTATTTTAGGAGCAATTTGACTTAGGTCACTTGAAGTTGATGTTTCTTTGTTGATTTCCATATTCTTCTTGTGTTGTGATCTAGTTTGCACCATAAATTAGGGACCAATTTTCAAGAATGTGTAGTCCTTTAGATTGATCTATCTTTAGGTACAAAACAGAGAAGAACTAAGATGATTAAGGATCAAAAGATGGGGATGAGCTAAATAGAAGATGGATGATGTGAATGATTGAACTCTTGAGAAACCTTGAAGGAGATACTAAACTTTAGGATTTGATTTGATTTGGTTGATTTGGGATAGTGAACTTGTAAACTCTAAAAGGTTGGTTGTTGTCCAAGAGTAGACTCATACATAAGATGATAATTTGACTAAAGGTGTAAAGAAGGATTCATAAAGACACCCCTAGTCAAACAAGATTATTTTGGATAATGAACTTATAGACCTCAAGATGTTCGATTTTATCAAGAGGTAAACTTGGTCACAAGGATTTATAATTTGATCAAATATTTGGAGAAGGATTCATCTACACATATCTAACCAAACAAAATGACTTTGATTTTCCAAAAGTCTAGCATGAATGATATTTTCAAGATTTTCAAGAGTTGTTGATAAGATGATTTTTGATTTTGATGGTTGAGAGATGGGTGAGAATTATTATTTTTATCCTAGATGAGACCTAGATAGAACTCCTCTCTACAAGACCTCGATATTGAAGAACACGCTTGATGCTTCCTATGTGAGAAAAGCAAACCTTTGAAAGAGATTGGGATTTTTCTGACAATAAAATTCATACAAGTTAGGATTGTTCCTTGAAGCTTTCTTGTCAAAATTGTAAACCAATCTTTCTCTTACCTCGTGAAGCCTTGAAAGACGTTCTTTGTGAGCTTTTGGACTAAGACTTTTGAACTTGGGTTTTCGGATTTTGATCATGTGGGAAATAATTTGGAAGAGCACATGTGTGGGGTTCAATTGGTTCTAAACTTTTCTTAATTACTTCCTTTTACTACAAATTTTTTTTTATTAAAGTTTCAAACTAGATGTCTAATGTCTTAACTTCTTCTTATCCCACAAAGTCCATTATGTGGAGAATCGAGGAAATTAAGGCAAAAGTTTCCTAATGTTGAATTTAGTGAAAACAAATGATGATTAAATCCAAATGCTTAGAAACCTCTAAGGATGAAATCCGTAGGGAAAGCAAGAGCACTTGGATTTGTCAAAGTTGTTTGTTCTCTCCAAAGGGTTTGAAATTTTTGAGAATTTTGTGAATGTTTGTTTTCAAACATTTTAGATCCAAGAATAGTATTTTGATCTCAAGAATATGCACAATCCTAGGATGAAAAGACAATATTTGTTGGGTTCTCACTTGGATAAATCCAGCTACGCATACTCTCAGTGGATGATTAGATGCTTGACCACACAGGCTCCCCCTTATAGTGCACTCGCTTCTTGGGTCAGCCAAGCATTAGTACCCATGAATCTCCCATGGCATACTTCTCATCTCTACTAAAATTCGTAAGAATGTAGGGTGGCTTTAGAACACCTATTCTTGCACCAACAAATAGTTTAGGATTTTGGCCTTTCTAAACAAGGGATTTTAATGTGGTAATTTTGTTCGTGGGGGACCATCCATGCGGCAAGATACCATTGCTTCCCTTCTTGTCGGAATGATCCTCATGATACTCAAACTTTCCTCAAGTACCCACACTTATATATCGGTTGTAAGCCACTTGGCTTTAGCCTGTTACTGGGTTTTGTTCCTTGGGGTGATTACTTTTTCCCACCAGGTAGGCCCTCTATGGATTAAAAAAAGTGAGCAAGTACATCCGTAATTTGATCGATCTTTGTTGAGAAACAAAGAGAGAACACTCACAATTCACTCCACTCACACTCCCAAGATTTGTTCAATTTTAGGAACCCAATTTGAAATGTGGAGGTAATCTCTTATACAACCTAATATCAACAAAGGACTTTTGATTCTCAAGATCGCTACAAAGCGTGAGAGAAGTGCATACGTCTTTTTGATGATATTGTTTTGTAAAATAGATTACAAAACATGAAAAACACAAGTTCATTTTAACCACAAAGCAATAGTATGGATTATTTTTAAGCACTAATTTGGAGGTGTGATAGTTGTTTGTTCATTGATTAGATCCCAAAACAAAATCTAGTGAGTTTTCCTATGATTTTTTTTAACCCTTTTTGTCTTGTTCTTTTTAAGCCCAAATGAAATTTAGTAATCCTAAAGCAAGAATATTAACACTCCTTAAGATAGATTATAATTTCTCCCCAAATTTTTTAAAAACACTTGATACAATGTGTTAATGATGACATGGAGAACCTTGATCTCCATCTTCTTTCCTCTCTTCAATCAAGCTAACCTACAAACACTAGTTAATACTGCAAAACAGAGACTAAAAAACCAGTTAGAGGTCCAAATAATCAAAATGGAAAAAAACACATGTCAAAATAATTAAAATTCTACCTTTCACCCAACTACAGCAGCACAATTCGCTAGTATGGCACAGTTTAGAATGATCATCAATGCAATATAGCACCGCTAATTACTGAGAGCGACACTTTGCAATAACATAGGGACCACAATTGCGGCTCTATTTGACAAGCGACGTTGTTTGGAATTTCGTGAGCCCGTAGTGGAGTTTGAAATTTGAATTTTTTGGGTGGGAAGACTCTAGCGGTGGACTTTGAAGATTGGAGCGGTGCAATATAGCCCCACTTGACTGTCAATGGCTGAGTTTCTTGTGAGATGCAAAAAAACACGAATTTTTCAAAAAATGTGATGAAATCCTTCAGATTTTCCCTCCTTCTAATGCCAAAGTGTGAACCCCAATCCTGGACTTGCACAAACATAGCAAACAAACACACTATTAGATCCAAATGCGAGTTAGAACTAAGATTCCCCATGAAATTCATCCACAATGCTCAAGATAGGAAATAAATGAAGAACAAAACAAGAAAATCAACTAAGTCCTATTTAAGCATGCAAGCCCTCAATCCCATGGGGGAATTGGTTCCAATTTGATGTGTAAATTGGCCCTTTCCCAACTCCTTGTGTGGTTTGATGATTTTTGATCCACTTGATGATGAAGAACAATGTGATTCCTTGATAAAATCTACAATTAACCTAGCTATGATAATGGAAAATGCTTATGGAAGTGGATGAAATTTCTCTAAATGTGAAGATAGTAACTTTTCTCTAAGTTGTGTCTCCCAAATGAGAATAAGAGCTTTCCATTTATAGAAAGACAAGATGGAGGAATGAGAAAAATAAAGCAACGTGGGATCATTCAACATCCAATGGCCAAGTTCCACTTGTCAAGATGTGAATGGAGGAAGCTTGAGGATATTTTGATGAATGAGCCAATAAATGATATTAGGTGGATTTTGAAATTCATGAAATGACTTGTTGGAGAGGGAAAGAAAATGACTTAAATTCCACTTGGCTCAATGCACAAGGACATGTAAGAGGAGATAAATGCTTTGTTGGAAGTACAAATCCACTTGGAGGGATTTTCAAACTTGGAGAAATATTCCCCTAAAGATGCTATGTTAAGATAAAATATAGATTTAATAAATCAATTAAATGTATTTTCATGTGCAAGTGGCAAAATCTAGAGAAATTAGGTGATTAGGATTAAATTAATCAGGATTTGATCAATTTAATAGGAGATTAGATGATGTGACAATTTTGATTTATATTTTTGGGTTGATTTAAATCAAAGTTGAGAGGAATGTGACTTAGACTTTAATTAAATAAATATTTTGATTTATTTAACTAAAAGGGGGATGATGTTAGATTAAATTAAATAAGGTTTAATTTATTCAATTTAATAGGATGACTTTAGAGATTTAATTAAATAAAATGAATTATTTAATTAAATAGAGACATAGGGTTAATTAAATCAGATTGATTAATTTAATTAAGAGGAGAGAATTAATTAATCAGATAAATAATGATTTATTCAATTAAGGGATGAAAGGTGATGGCAAGCTAAGAAGATAATTCAAGATGAAACGACGTTAGTAATCAGGATCAAGTGTGTCGGTATATTTTCCATGTGTACACTATCAATCTAGCATCATAACATCTTGGGAGGATTTTGTGGGTTCCTTAAGAATGTAGCATAAGGATAGAATAGACCCAAAAATTTCCATCCACAAGCTCATCACTATCAATAAAAACATTAATTGACATAACTTGGAAAACTTCAATAGCCAATTCATCCTCGCCACGATAAAGGTACCTCACCATGTCAAACCAAATGAGTCAATATTTCTTCTTTTGTATTGTGGTGCCTTCAATTAAAAATTAGACTTTTTAGAGACAAAAAACCTTAGACACTTATAGAAGACCATGTGTAACAACCATTAAAGAACTTATATAATGTTCTCACAACTAGATAGGGTTGTTGCAAAAAAACCTCTTTCAAATAAAGATAATCTCAATATTTTTTTGGAAACTATTTGAAAATCATTTTTTACCGTGTATAGAATAGAGTCTATTTTCTAAAATTGTATTTTTTTAAAAATTCTATGAACGGGTAAAAAATGAAGCCAAAAATACCATATGTAGGTTTTTGACAAAAATGGAGACACTAGAAAAATAAATCAAAGATCAAAACCTTAACACAATTGATTTTTTTTTAAAATCCATGGTTAGAAAGCTAAGAGAAATCTCAATGTTACTATGTTATTTTTTTAACAAGTGACATTGAAAGACATGCAAACTTGATGGAGAACACACTTGACATTGTGTCATTTCCTCATAATCTAAAAAAAAAATGCGTCTATGGGTGTTGACATGTAAGTCCAACCCTAAGGATTGGGAATACCAAAATAAATTAACAATGAGATTACATTATAACATGCTCACATTATAATGTGAGCATGCTTTAACATTTTTGCATTTCCAAGAACCAAAAATAGCTCGCTTTCTCTTCCCATCTATCTCTACCTCCTTATATAGCTCACACTCTCCCTCTTCCTCAGACTCTATACATGAAATAAATGTACAAGTGATATTTATATATGTACATTTATTTTCTTATACTAAGTTATAATTCATGTATAAGGTTTCAAGATGTTTGAGAATGGTTTTAGATCTCTAAGAGTTATGATACAGATTCTAGGTTTTGGAAGATCTTATGATTTTTAAAATAATCAAATTTTAGTAATCAATAGGCTCCTATCATCTTGCAATTATCTAAGAGTAACTTTGTAACTATTCAAAATAATAATAAAACCTCTCCTTAGTTATCTCTTTATATCTCTCCTACTTCCCTCTCCCCCTCTCTACCTCTCTCTCTCCATATCCCCCCTCTCTCTCTCCTTCCCTATCTACTTCTATCTATTTCACCTCCCCCTCTCTCCCTCCCTCATTTTATTTACTTCTCTCTATTTTACCCCTCTCTCCCTATCCATCCAAATCTCTCTCTTTCTAGATGTCTATCTATATCTCTCCCTCCCTCCTTTCTTCTATACTTCTCTATGTTTCACCTCTCTCCCCCCCTCTAGATATCTCTCTATATCTCTCCATCTCCCGCTCCCTATTGATCTAGATATATCCATATTTCTCTCCCCTAGTGATAGAATTTTGAGGGGCAAGATTTCCCACAACCCCCTTCAAGAACTAATATCCAAATATAGCTAAAAAAACTCTAAATCAAGAAAATATTGAGTCTCCATTACTAACAAGGAGAGATAAAGAGGATAATAGAGATGGAGATGGAGATGGAGATGAAGATAGAGAGGGAGGGGGATCTAGATAAAGAGAGGGGGAGAGAGAGTTATAGGAGAGAGGAATAAAGAGAGATGAAAGTAATAAATATATAGAGGGGGATAGAATGAGAGAGGGAGATATGGAGAGATAAGAAGATAAATATAAAGATAAGGAGAGATATATGGGTAAAGAGAGATGGAGAGATAAATAGAGAGAGAAAGATAGAAGGAAAAATATGGAGCGATAAAGATAGGGTAGAGAGATAGAGAGGCAAATAGAGATATAGATATAAAGGTCTAAGAAGAGAGAGGAGAGAGAGGGAAATAGAGGGGTAGATGGAAAGAGAGACATATCTAGAGATAGAAAGGGAGAGAGGAAGAAAGAGATGGAGATGAAGATAGAGGTGTTGTCTATTTTCATATTCATTACAAATCAAGTACTTGGCCTTAATACTTTTAATATCCTTAGTTGAGTCAAGATATTAAAAAAAAAAATTTAAAAGGAGGAGGGCATTGTTCTTTTTTGTCCTTATTTAAGTCTTGGTGGGAAAAGGTTTTGATAAACTTTTCTTGAAGTCCCATTTTCTACACCCAAATAAAAATAGTCAAAGCAAAAGAAAAGGTTCCATGTGCATGTTGGAAGGAGGGGTTTTAATAAAAACTCATTTTATTTCTCAATGTATGTGTCCAAGGAAAAAGGGAAAACTCTACGTTGCATGAAGAGAAAAAAGGAAAATATCTTGAAAGAGGTTTAAATTTTTCTCAGCTCGAGCTCCTCTTTCAGTTTTCTAGGGGTTAATCATGAGGAAACTATTCTTCCTTCTTGAAAATTTCAACAATGACCATCAACACTTTTCCTAAAGTTCATTGCAGGGCAGATTGGACTTGAAAATACATTTTACTATGAAGAAGTGAGGGTTTAAAGAGGTTGCAGAGCTTCTAAAGATTTCCATCCTTTAGCCATACATAATCATGTAAAATTTTGTACGTGATTTTTTCGTATTTCTTTTATTGAGATTAAACTCTTGTTCTTCGTTGAGTTTCCCATTTGGATTTATGCATGCATCATTTAAAATAAAGGTATGACAGTAATAAGGGTTCATCTATGCAGTGATAAAAAAAAATTTCTCAATGTCAAGGGTTTCAAAAATATAATAGAAATATTTATCAAACATCCAAAATATAGACATATTAAGGGTTGTTTGTGTTGGAATATTAGTCTTATGTTGTCATTGATGTCATCATGTTGGTATGTTGATCCGGTACCTTGAACCGGTGTGTAGAACAAGCTTATCTCATCTAGTATTTCATCTGGTGTTTTGGTCCGCATACTCTCTCCAATAATCACTGTGGTTTAAGGTTTTGGGAAAAGGCTTATGATCATTAGAAGAAGGTATATGTGTATTCCTGGATATTCATATGTTTGGATGATGTGTTGGCATTGGATTTTATGATTACTTTTTGTTATTAGGTTAAGTTGACCGACCTAATAATTAGTTAATTGTATTGCAACCTAGTTTTGGTCCAATCCGACATAATGTTACATGACACGGTTGGATTACTTTTGGAAGCCGACCTAATTGATGTAGGTGGATAAGCATGTATATATACAAGATGGTTTGAAGGTGAATTGGATGAGTATGCGAATAATGTAAAGCGAAGAAAAAGCAGTAGTGCAAGTGAGTACAAGCATGTGTTAATAAGTGAAGTATGAGAATTGGAGAGTGAAGTTTAGTCTGTTGTCATGTGAAAGAATACTTTGTGCATCAATAGAACTAAATCTGCACTTGTAGTGTATCTTCATCAGTTCAATTTTGGCAGTTAGCCATTTTGTTTATATAATCTTTGTAGGCAGTGAGCCTCCTTGTAAGCAGTGAGCTTTTGTATCTGGGCAATGAGCCCTTCTTGGCAGTAAGCCTCCTTTTTGTAACTGGTATTGATATAACTATTTATTGTGAGGTAATCCTCACTGTGGTTTTTCCCTCATTGGGTTTTCCATGTAAAACTATAGAGTTCTTGTGTTGTATAATTTTATGTTCTTGCTCTTTCTCTTTTCTACATTATACAAGTAATTAAAAGGTGTTTGTTCAATGAGTTTTAGAATATACTGATTCAACCCCCCCCCCCCTATTAGTATCTTGCATATTTAAAAATTGGTATCAAAGCTTTTGGTTCCTCTAGAGAAGTCTAACAGCTTGAGGGGGATCATGTAAATTGAAAAAATGGATAAAGAAGAGCTTCAGACTGCCCTTGAAGATCTTGACAAGGCTGAAATTGAAAACAAAGATCTGAAGCAAATGAATGTATCTAGAAGTTGAAAGAGAACTTAAATAAATTCAAAGAAATATACAGAGAAGTAAGTGAGCAATTGAAACAAGCAAATGAATAAAATACCACACTGACGTTGAAAGTAGATAAAAAGAAGAGTGTTGACGAGTGTCTAAAAATGGTGATACAAAGCAAGGATGATGTTTGCTCTAGACTTGAACAGGAAGTAATGAATCTGAAAGAAGAATTAGAGAAGGAAAAACTTTGTGAAGATGATTTCAGGACAAGCTCCACTAAGCTTGATGAATTGATAGTAGGACAAAAACATTTTCAAGACAAAGGTGGATTAGGTAATGAAGTTGATGAAAATATGTAGAACTCAGATCCTGTAAATAATCATAAAACTTGAGAAAAATGAAAGAAAAAAAGAAACTCTGGAAGGAGACCACCCATTAGACAACTAAATGCACAAAGGTACTCATCATTCAATGGTGTTTGTTTATGATGTAATAAATTTGGGCATAAGGAAACTGAGTGTAGGAGTAATTTGAATCAGTTTTCTAGTTCCTTCTCCGGACAATGTTATACATGCAAGAAGATCAAACATAAGGCTACTAAATGTAGATCACAAGGATGGTTAGTAGAGTGATGATGAACAGATTCAATAGAGGAAGAATAAATTAATCTTTTGATGGATATTGTTACACCTGTAACATGTTTGGACATAAAGAGAATCAATGTAGAACATGGTTTAATGAAATCAAACAAGACAGAGAAATGATGTTTGCTACACTGTAAAGGACTGAGACATATTTCAAAAGTGTGCAGAAGTAAAAAGGGAAAGCAGTTTGCTCCGGTGGAAGATAATGAACTAGCAAAAAAGATTGATAAGGAAGAGGTGAAGTAGGAAATGAGTAAGATATGAAAGAAAAAGGAAGAATCAGAGTCTACTGATGCATCTGTACCCTTATCCGGTGCAGATGAATCCTCTGGGAACTAGAACTAGCATGGTCTTAGGGGGATATTTATCATAAAATCAAGTAAACCCCTAGAAATATGATGTGTCAGATGTTGGCATGTGGATATATTGTAAATAATGTCTAGACAAAGCTAATGAAAAAGAAACTAGAAGAAAAAGAATGATCATGTTCTTTTGCGGAGTGAATTAGGATTTCTTCAGAAGAAGTGTAAGGAAATTTTTTTTAGTTTTTTGTCATTAATGTGAGAGGGGAAAATGATGGTGTATAAAGGAAATTTTACAAATCATTTTGATCATCAAAAGCATTCAAAGGAATTGTGGGAGCGACTCAGAACTATCTTGGAACAATTCTGAAGCATTATGGAGAAATAATTGTCATTCTGGAGAAATAATTGTGAACATTTGAAAGCAAGTAGCGAAATTTTCCTCTCGCATTCACAGAGGAAGGTAACTGAAGTTTTTTTGTTGAATTTGAAAATATTTAGTATTATAATGGAAACGTTTAACAAAGGATCGAGTGGAAATATCCCTTTGAAGTTAAAAGGAGCTGAGATAGATGAATTTGATCATTGGAAAATAAAGAAGATGGAGTTGGGGTTAGATTTGAGTGAATTACAGAACTTACAAACCGTAGGTTTGGATTTATGGGAAGAATTTCCCTAGATTGTTGACAGAGAATTTATCTTGTTTCTTTTGAGAAAATTCAAGGATGGAAGCATTGTACTGGATAAATCTTATCCCATTATGAAGGAAGCAATCGAAGTTGTTATTGGGTTATGTAGTGTTGGAGATCTTCCTGGAAAGAAAACTATGCAATACAAGGAAGTAGAGGAGCTAACGGGAGTAGATAAGGATCCTCGAGCATTGTTGATTGATACTATTTCCGATCCCTCTGTTAGGTATGTCGTGTATGGTATTTCTTATAAAATCTATTTCAAAAATCGAGATGGCTCTACTTTGGCCATTGTTGTGTTTTTGGTGCATAGTATGATGAAGAAAACAAGTAGTTTGATCTATGTGGGTTTATTCTTGAAAATCTTGTCGAAAACATACAAATTACATTGGCAGAAGGATACCCTTTTCGTTTTGGGTCCTTGCTTGGATGTCTAGTACTTTATTCTTTGAATGCATTACCAGGAAAGAAAGATGTTAAGTGGGAATCCGGGATTCTCGTGGCAAGACAAATATACAGGGACTTGGAAGGTCTAGAAGATAAAATGAGTGTGTGCAAAAACTTTTTCTTATCTGTGCAAAAATAAATGAGCTTTGATGAAGTTATGCCTAGTCAATTTGAGGAAGGTTCTTCCTCCGAGATGAAAGAATTGGAAGTTGATATCAGCGATTCCCCTCAGGAATTGAAGAAAAGGAAAGCAATCTCTAAAAATATCATTGTTATTCCTGAAGAGAAGGAATAATGAGAAGAATCTTTGTCGGGATCTGAATCTTTTGATCCTGATGACATCCGGAACATGCTAGTTAAAGCGAAAATGAATAAAATTGGTGAATTATGGAGTTTGGCCTCTCTTGTTGATAGACTTAAAATTGATGATGCTCTAGTTGAGTATATGCTTTTTAAAGGTATTGATATTTCAATTGTTTCTAATTCCTTGCCCAAAAATTTAGTTGAGGTAGTTAAAGAGAATGTTACTTGAAGGTCCGGAAGGACATAAGTTGGAAGCTTTAGTTGAAAAGAGATGTTATAAATCCAAGCAAAAGTTATCTGAACTTATCATGGAAATGAAGAAGTGCATAAAATAAATGATGGATACTTACAAGTATTGCCTCCAGTGGCCTGCTGTAGTTGATAATTTCCGAAGCAAAATTGAAGCGATAGAATCTGAGGTGAACAGTATTGGGAAGAAGTTTGATATTTTTGAGGACAAATATGGGAAGAAAAGGCTGAGAATTGGTGAGTTGCAAGATAAATTGATCATTGTGCAAAGACAAAGGGACGATGTAGTGAAGACCTTCTATATTATTAAGGAAATTGTTGAGGTCTGGTTAGATCATCTTTCCAGAATACTCTTTGATGTAGAAGACTGTGAAAGACAATGCTCATCTATTGATTGGTCATCCTCTTTCACATTGTTAGTTGTGTTGGAAAGCATAAGCACAAGAATGGATTATGCAGTGCTTGAATGGAAGAAATTATACCCTATCACAAAAGAAAGGTACAAGAAGGTATTTCAGGTGATAAGTGTTATTCTTGTTTGAAGGAATTTTTTAAAAGATTGAATAAAATCTTTGAAGTTTTGAGATTTTGATGATTTTGAAGACTCTAGGAATACTTAGATGAATTGGAACCTTTTTGAAATTTTGAATGTCACGTCATGTTTATATATTTTTTGGCACCCTTTGTCATTGATGTCAAAGGGGGGAGAATGGAAAAGAAGAGAGATTTGGGAGAGATATGGAATTTTTGAAGGAGAATGTTTACATGTTGCCATCAATGCCAAAAGGGGATATTGTTGGAAGATTATTCTTATGTTTTCATTGATGTCGCCATGTTGGTATGTTGATTCGATACTTTGAACCAGTGTGCAAAACAAGCTTATCTCATCTGATATTTGATTTGGTGTTTTGGTATGCATACTTTCTCCAATAATCATTGTGGTTTAAGGTTTTGGGAAAAGGCTTATGATCATTGGAAGAAGGTATATATGTATTCTCAGATATTCATATGTTTGGATGATGCATTGGCATCAACTTTTATGATTATTTTTTGTTATTAGGTTAAGTTGTCTGACCTAATAATTAGTTAATTGTATTGCGACCTATTTTTGGTCCCATCCGACATAATGTTACATGACATGATTGAATTAATTTTGGAAGCTGACCTAATTGATGTAGGCGGATATAGAAGGTATATATACAAGATGGTTTGAAGGTGAATTGGATGAGTATGTGAATAATGTAAAGTGAAGAAAAAGTAGTAGTGTGAGTGAGTACAAGAATGTGTTAATAAGTGAAGTATGAGAATTGGAGAGCAAAGTTTAGTTTGTTGTCATGTGAAAGAATACTCTGTGCATCAACGGAACTGAATCTGCACTTGTGTTGTATCTTCATCAGTTCAACTATGGCAGTTAGCCATTTTGTTTATATAATCTATGTAGGCAGTGAGCCTCCTTGTAAGCAGTGAGCTTTTGTATCTAAGTAGTGAGCTCTTTTTGGCAGTAAGCCTCCTTTTTGTAACCGGTATTGACATAACTATATATTGTGAGCTAATCCTCACCATGGTTTTTCCCTCATTGGGTTTTCCACATAAAAAGTTGGTGTTCTTATGTTGTAGAATTTTATGTTCTTGCTCTTGCTCTTTTATGTGTTATACAACAAGTAATAAAAAGGTGTTTGTTCAATGACTTTTATAAGATACCGAATCACCACCCCCCCCCCCCTCTCAGTATCTTGCATATTTAATAGTTTGATAGGATGCTCTCTCTAAACTCAAATAGGATAATGTATCAAGTGGTGGGAATGATCAAGAAAAGGGAGCTATTTTTTTTAATCCCAAGCCATTAAAGGTTTAACCTGATTGATTGCATTTCTATAAAGTTCAAATATTGGGTATGCATATCAAAATGGTTAATTTTGTATATGTAAAGTGTTTGATGTCATATTCTCATTGGTGGGTAAAAAGAAAACTCCATAGATAGCAGTACCGTGGTAAGAATGAAAAGGGATGGTCACCATGGCATTCATAACTATAGATAAATGTCTAGCCAATATAAGAAGACAAACACAGTCTTAAAAGAATAGAAATAAAACATATGAATGAGTATAAACCATCTTTCGTTTTCATCATTGAGGGTATTCAGAGTATTATTGACTAGAATAAAGTGTTAAGACATGAAAGCAAAGACGGCTCACTCTTCCTTTCTCCCTCTGCAACTACTTATGCTCTAAGAGTCTAATGTATACCATTAGATTTTGGTAGGTCTGAGATATATGAGCAAGGATCCCTCAAAAGGCACCTCGTGTATAGTCCTATTAAGATTATCAGTCCATAAATGGATAGTGGTAGTCAGTAGAAATAAAGAATCATTGAAGATGGATAGTTTCATGATCAAAGGGTAGTTTCAGACATAAAACAAATATGGGGACTGCCATAAGAAATATGAATGAGGAGAAGACAATAATCACTATCCAATAACCAAGGGATAGTCCTTTTATCAAAAAAAGCATCACATGTTTGAGAATAATAGGTTTATGACAGTCCCTTTCAAGGTGACAGTCAATAGATCAAAGGAAAATAGTCTTATATTTACCATGAAGAGGACAGAGTAGGAAAATGATCTTCAAGAAAGAAAGGATAGTCTGCAAAGTTGAGGAGCAAGGTAGTGACTTCATCACAAAGAGAACAACAACAACCAATGGTCAGTCACTATCAATGAGGAAATTATGGGTAAGTTTGATCAATACATACATCATGCATTAGAAAAGATAAGGAACAAAGTGAAGTTAATATTTTTGATAGCTATAAATACATGTAAGGGAGATGAATGACATTAGGAAGAAAGTTTAATGAGAGTCCTTATGCCAAAGGGACAGTCACAATCATAAATATGATAGTTATAATTATCATAGGACAATCTCCGATAACGTCATTCAAGTGACAACCATCTAATGGGTAGTCACCCTAATGATAATAGACATTCAATTCAAGGAATATCTTCAAATGGGAAGGTACACACCATGCAATGAGGTAAGAATGGCAGTCATCATAAAATATCAACAAGGTAGTCACCTTTAGAGGATAGTTGGAGCAGTTTAAGAGGCACTAAAGAAATGCTATGAATTCAAAGAAAATAAAGGACAGTCTTTAACAACCATTGAAGAATAAAAAGGGTAGTCCCTTTCAAAAGGGGAGTTGTAATAAAGTGATTGTGATATAAACCCTATAATAGATAAATGGTAAAAGGCAGTGTATACAAGTACAAGGAGATAAATCACATGTAGGTGGTCACTTCACTTAGAAGACAGTGCAGTTAAGAATTTCAAAGGGGCGGTCATAAAGTGTAATAGTGAATACTATCAAGAAATTACCAACAGGGCATAGAACTGTTTTCCATTGAAATCCTACAACAACATTGAAAGAAGCTTGGTTTATTTAACCTTCACATGAGAATACTTAACAATCTACAAAGACATGGATTTTGAGGAATAAAGTACATATTGCAGATCACTCAGAAAACATGAGATTTAATAACGAGGATTGTCCTATGAATGAAGTTTAATCGTTCCATTGGGGCAGCTTAAGAGGTGACTCACCAAAATAGACCTATAAAAAAGAGATGGTGGTCAAGCTATGAAGGAGGTTTCTCAAGGTTCATGAAGTGAGGCAAAGATGAAGATAAGAGTCTTTTTCAATGAAGGATAGTCAAATGTCAATGGCTAGTGATGGATGGAACCTCATAAAAAATAGACAGGCATCTTGAGAAAGTATAGTCATTAGGCATTTAGCATAGGTTTCAAGCCTCTAAGAGAAGGATAAAATGTCATCTCTATTCATCACTCTATCAAGTTACTATGCTAAGGAAAAACCTAGGATAGTGAAGATATTCATGAGAATCAAAAGAGCAGAGTGAAATATTTTCAAAGGGAAACATGCATAAGAAGGATTAGGTAGTCAAGCAAAAGTATTCAATGGATAGTGAGAAATAGATCTCCATAAAAGGGTATTCAAGTCAAAACAAATAAAAACCTGGGGCAGCCAATAGAAGAAAAATTATGGCAGATTGAGATCTTCTCTGGTTATGACAGTGAGCAATCAAGACAAGGAGGCTTCAAGGGTTACTTTCATGTTGTCAAAAACATGTAAAGTGACCTTGTCAACAATTAAGGACTGTGTGACCTTGTTGTGATCAATGAAGATAATGATAGTGAAAATATATGACAGTAGCCTTGACTATGATCATAAAAGTAGCCTTGAATATGATCATGACATTAGCCTTATATTGTGAGCTCATGATAGTATTTTTGAATGTACTATGTAACTAAAGATGGTCTTTATGACTGTAAATGAAACCTTTATGACAGACCTATGAGCATCATTCATAATGAAAAGGACAATGCTTATGCATAGAATAGTAATAATAAATAAATGATAGTTGTGAACATAGGGTAGATTGACAGGCCTATGAAGAGGCAATTCACAAACATCAAAGGATCATGGACAAAATTTAGATAGGGTAGAGATTCTTGAGAAGAGTGAGCATGACAATCATGTTGAAGACAGCTACAGGTCAAGTGCAATGGTAATGTTGATAAGTGAAGTTACAAAAACATACCGCATTTAATGGTCTAAAGCTTCTCCTACGCCATCCTAAGGGTTTTAGTCTTCTTCAAATAGAATCCCTTACAAACATATCATCATGCATAGGTTTTCATGATCTTTCACATGTTAAGTGGCCTAGGACATTCAGTTTGGAGATGCTTTCAATCAGTTTAGGCCTATTTGAGAAGCCTACATGGGTGTAGCCTAAGTTAAGAGAGTTTGAAGCCAAAAGCATGCAATTTGATGCAGTTTGGGGTCCTAAAATAGAGGTTTTTTTTTCCTTGTATGCCAACAACCTATAGTTTCATGTAAATTGATTAAAGACATCAATTCCAATCAATTTCATGCATATTTGTGAAGATCAATTCAAGTTTAGTTGGGGGCACACTTCAAGGAGAATGCAAAGGAGAAGAGGTCAAAGTCAAAGTGAACTCACTCATCACCAAAGCTTTGCATGATTTGATACCAATTCAAAGAGAGTTCCACATCCAATCAACCCTCAACTCATCATGCAAACTAAACATATTCCACGAGGTTCAAATTCAGTTAAGTTGAAAAGGTTTTCATTAAATCCAAACTTTCAACTCTTTTCAGAGTTAGTTCTTTATATGCTTCTTTTTTTCCTTATGCAAGAGAAGAGATTGCAACTCATCTTTGAGAGAGTTTCTCAATTTACAATAGTTTTATGTATTTTCAAATTTGTACAAGCAAAATTCTTACTATTTCAATAAAAGCAGCATATGTGCCTTCTCAAAAAACTCTTTTGTTGAATGTCTTTGTATATGATTTGATCTTATTTTTGTGATTAAATGACAAATCCTTAAACTATATCTCATTACAAAATATTTTATACTACAATAAGCAAAACTCATGCAAGTTATAGTTGTGAAAAAAATTAGTTTTCCTCTAAGAACATGAAATACAACGTTCTCATTAAACACTTTTGTATGAGCTTATGAAAACTATTTTTTGAGAGAAATTGTGAGTTGAAACAATAGGTATAATTCTCGGATTTTAGGTGCATCACCTTCTAAGATCAAGTAATCTTTTCATTTTAGTTATTCTATCCCTTTTCCTCATCATGCAGTAGCTTATAGGAGTTCCATCAAGGGAATCGACCCTCTTTGTAGGTTCATCTTCACCATAGGCAACCCACAGCTTGAAGATGATCCCATGTTTCACAAGATAGCTAATTTTTACACTTATCTAGGTTGCAATCCTTGTGACAAAAAAAGGGAGATAGAGAAATAGATATAGAGATAGAGAGAGGTAAAGGGAGAGATAAATATAGATTGATATGAAGGTAGGAATAGAGAGAGGGAGAGATATGGAAGAGATAGAGAGATATAGAGGAATAATGAGAGAGAGAGGGGGAGGGAGGGAGAGACATAGAGATATCTAAAGGGATAAAGGGGAGAGATGGGGTATGTAGAGGTAGGTAGAGAGAGAGGGAGAGATATAGAGATATTTGGAGGGATAGGGGGGAGAGAGAGAGGTGAGATGGAGAGAAGTAGAGAGGGAGGGAGGGAGCGAGAGAGAGGGGCGAGGGAGAGATATAGAGAGATATCTAAGAAGAGGCTCGATGATAATTTTGAATAGTTACAATGTTATCCTTAGATAATTGTAAGACTATAAGAGCCTATTGATTATTGAAATTTGATTGTCTAAAAAATTATAGGACTTTCCAAAACCTAGAATCTGTATTATAACTCTTAGAGATCTTAAACCATTTTCAAGCATCTTGAAACTATATACATGATATATAATTTAAGTATATGAAAATAAATGTCACTTATACTTAAATGTTTATTTCATGTATATAGTTTAAGGAAGAGAGAGTGAGCTATATAAGGAGGTAGAGAGAGATGGAAAGAGGAAGAGAGTTATATTTGCTTCTTGAAAATGTAAGCATATTATGACTTGGTAGTGATCAAGTCTAGGCTCAGTTACTACTCAACCATAACATTAGTGTGTTATAAAGTGATCACACTAGAACTCACTTGTATAATGTCTTGTATGGGACCAAAAATTGGTGTGACCACTTTTGGCCCCCCATCTTTTTGCACCCACCTAGAAAGTCCTAAATGGAGGGAAATGAATTAGGTATCAATGCATTCAAATCTATCTCAAATTTTAATGCTTATAACTCATTATATATACCAAGTAGCTCCTTATATTTTCCCCAAATTTACTTAGGAGTTATGCATGATTCTATGTGAAATAATAGGTTATATCTAAAACATGCAATGCAATAAGAACCATGGCTTCATCCATATTGTTTTGGTATGAAAATATTTCATATTTCCAAGTGAAATTAGATGTAGTATCATTCAATATGGATCTTAGTCCCTTGGACATGAGCAATTTGGTCATCTAAGTTTTTCAAGTGTGATAGTTGTGTGGTGTAAAGTGCTAAATATAAGAGGTTTTTCTATACGTGTGTTTATTTTGAGTTTTTAAAAATTCAATAAATTTAGTTTTGATTTTTTCTAATTCTTTAAGGTACTTTAGGAATAAAATTTACCCCCAAGAAAAAACCTTTTGCAAATTTGACAATGAAAATATAAAAAATAAGAAAGTTCACTTTAGATTTGATCTTTGTGTACTTAATAATTAAAAAAAATGAAAAAAATCTAAGTACTATGTAAATTGTTGAACTAGTTTTACAACACCACAAGAAGCCTAAAAACTAAAGATCTAAGCTAAAATTTATGTGCCTAGAAGCTAAAAAGTAAAGAACTAAGCTAAAATTTATGTGCCTAGAAGCTAAAAAGTAAAGATCTGACTTCAAAATAAAATAAACTCACTAATAAAAATGTATGAAAAATATTTGGATAACACTAGAAAGTGCTCGAAACTAGATTTCTAAGAACTATTCAATAAAAAAAATAATAATATCATATGCCTAAGTTATGCTCAATTTCACAAAGCTACTTCAAAATGTCTTAAAAAGGCAAGATAGAGGCTAGACAAATAAGGCCTTGGTCGCTTGGAGACAACCTATTATGGTTGGGGGGTTGAAATATCCTTAGCTCGTATTCAATTCATAGTGCTTAAATGTTTGCATGAGTGCATATTGTTTAAATGTTTTTCAGGAGGTTTGTTTCAGAGCAAGGTTAATTTAATGCATGTAATAGTATCGTTTTATAATGAATTATAGAAACAATGTACCCAACAAAACTGTAGAATTTCAGATAATGTTATTGAACCCAGATACTACAAGTTCATATGAAATATGCGATTTATTTATGTAAAACTAGTAAATTCAACAATGGTCATGATTTTTGATGACAAATCACCTCCCTATAACAATCCATGATTTGCATGCATGGCACCTAATAACCTCTACGAATTTGACTACGAGTTTGATAGTACAACTCCTATTAATCTATGCAATTTCCATGACCAACCTTGACTAATTCCTTCAATTTGTATTCTGCAATGTGAATACTGTAATCCTCCAATGATCTAGGGTTTCCATCCCACTCATCTCAAGACCAGGGGTTTCATCCTAGAGAAGATTTTCTTAATAGCTCGATAGAGATAAAAATATCAAACTAAGTTGTGTAAAAGAACTTTCCCAACCCAATCGATGCCTTTAATATTTTTTATGATTCCAATCCACTCCTTCACAAAAATCCATCGAAACCCTTAAAAATATCTTATTTCCATATTAATAAATCACCCTTTACAATAATAATAGATAGGCATTTAATTTATTGATCACCTTGATAATTCGCCTAGTAATAATGAAGTCGACACTTAAAAGTGGCCCCATAATAATCAACATGAATAATTAAATATCATTAAACTGCAACCATAGGATTTTGGACTCTTATTTAATTATTCACATAATTCCCTTGTTTATTTTATTTTATAACCTTCGAGAATAGAGAAGGCTAGAAAAATTCCCTCATGATTATTCATCAAGCGAAAAGGGACATTACAATCCTCCCTTCCTAGGATTGTTGGTCCTCTAGCAATCACAAATTAGGATGCTAAAAAATATCTCCCCCTTCCCATGTTGGATCCTCAAATGGTAAATCTTTCCATTTGATCAACTATTCTCAAATCACTTTGATTCTCAGCTTCCTCTCTCTCCAACCAGCAATACCTTCAGGAACAAAAACCAAATTTTCTTCTTCATTAAATGGAGGAAGCTTTGGAGATGTCACAACCTACTTGCCCAATGCCTTTTTGAGGCAAGAGAAATAGAAGACGTTGTGTATTTTACTTCCCTCAAGAAGCTCCAATTCATATGAAACCTCACCAATTCTCCTCACTATCTTATAGGGCCCATAAAAATGTGGCTTAAGTTTTTATGCACCACTTTTCTTCAGTGTGGATTTTCGGTGTGGCTACAGGCGTAGGAAAACTAAGTCCCCAATCTCAAATGATCTCTCAACTCAGTACCTGTCTGCATACATTTTTTGTTGATTCTTCCCATGTTGAAGATTGTCCTTCAATGCCTTGAGAATATCCTGATAGTTTTAGATTTTCTCCTTTTCCCAAAGGACCTTGCTATCATCAAAGGAAAAATCTATAAATGATAATGCATCATACCCGTATAAGGCCCTAAAGAGAGACATGCCAATCGACATGTGGTAGGCAGTATTGTAGCAATACTCCCCTAAATACAACCATATGATCCAAGCATGTTGCTGCCCTAAAAAATAATTCCATAGATATCCCTCAATCCATTTATTTACTCTCTTTGTTTGACCATCGATTTGAGGATGGTATCTCATGCTCGGTGTTAGCTCTGCACCTTCCAATCGAAACAACTCCTGCCAAAACATACTAAGAAATCTAATGTCATGATCATTGATGATTGTTTTGGGGAATCCATGCAACCTGAACACCTCTCTGAAGAATAATTCTACCACCTAAGGTGTTGTGTAATCGGTAGATACACAAAGAAATGGGAATATTTTGTCAATCTATCCACAACTACAAATATGCAATCTCTCCCTTGAACACGTGGAAGCCTTAAAATAAAGTCCATGGATATTCCTTCCCACTTTTATTCAGGTATCAACAATGGTTATAGAAAACCTGCAAGGAATGTGTGTTCTCTTGACAAGCCAAACACTCTCTAACATGTTGCAACACATCATCCTTCAATCCCTTCCAAGTGAACCTTTCACGAATCTAACAATAAGTTTTGAAGAAACCCGGATGTCCTATTAGAGGGGTATCATGCATAGCCCTCAAAATCTTAGCCTTCAACTTCAACCTTGGTACAGGATAAATTATGTTCTTCTAATAAATGATGTCATCGGTTACTGAATATCTATCGTCATGTATTGTGCCATCAATCAAATCATAGGAAAACATACTTTTGGTGTATTTGACCACTAATTAAGATTTCCAATTAGCGAAAATCTCAGTGAGAGAGAAAAGTGTTGGGTTTTTGGAAAGAGCATCAGTAACAATATTCTTCCCCTTAATATCCTCCACATCAAAGTCATAAGCTTGAATCTTTCTCACCCACTTTTGTTGTCGCTCATTCAATTCCTTCTGCTCTAAAAAATATTTGAGACTGTTGTGATAAGTCTTGACCACAAATTTAGTCCCCACTGAGTACTACCTGAACTTAGCTAGTGCATACATAATCGCTAGCATATCCTTATCATATGTGGAGTACAACCTCTCGGTGTCCCTCAACTTTCTACTCTTGTACGCAATCGAATGTCAATTTTGCATTAGAACTGCACCAATTCCCTGACCTGATGCATCACACTCCAAGATAAACGACTGTGTAAAATTTGGCAATGCTAGTATTGGACATGAGCTCATGACTTACTTGATCTTGTCAAATGTTACCTATGCCTCCTCGTACCAAATAAATGAACCTTTCTTAGTAAGCTCGTTGAAAGATGATACCAACTATGAGAAACCTCTCACAAATCTCCTGTAGGAAGAGCAAAAACCCAAGAAGCCTCTCAACTCTAATATGTTGTTTGATGGTGACCAATCCAAAATTGTTTGTATCTTCTCTTGGTGTACTTTCACACCATTGGCCCCAATCACATGTTCAGGATAGAGTATCTCAGTCATCTCGAACTCACACTTGGAAGCCTTCATGTAAAGTGATTGAGCCTCCATGATACTCAACACTACATCCAAATGATGTAGATGATCATTCCATGTCTTGCTATATATCAATATGTCGTCCAAGAAAATTAGAAAAAAAAGTGTAAATGCTCATGGAAAGTGTGATTCATGCACGACTGGAATGTGGTTGGTGCATTTGTGAGTCCAAATGGCATGACAAGGAATTAAAAATGTGTGTAGTGACAATGAAAGGTAGTTTTATGAATATCTTCTTCTCAGACTCGTATCTGATGATAACCTGAACGAAGATGAATCATGGAAAAATGCACACCCTCATGTAACTCATCAATCAGTGATTGTCTTCTTAATCTCCTCCTTAAAATGGTGTGGGTGTTGGTAGGGCGTAGTTATTACTAGTTTAGCCCCTTCCTCAAGCTCAATGACGTTCTCTAACCCATGATCAAGTGGTTTACCTGGAGGAATGTCTCCAAATACTACACCATGCTTATCCAACACTATATATGGATGTCAACATGGTAGTGTGGCTTGCTGTCAGAGGTAGGCTTGGTAGAAACAAAGCACTGTACTACCCAATCCACCTCTCCATGTCTGAATAAAGCCTCCATCCTCCTAGCTAATACTACTTGAGGACCACCGTCAGACATATCCTTCAACACAATATTTTTATCACCAACCATAAACTCTTACTCCATCCTATGAAAGACCTGAATGTACCTCTCAAGTGACTGCAACCAAAGCAAACCAAAAACTACATCAATATTACCAAGACCTAGTACATAGAAGTCATCAATCAAGGTGTAATCTCCAATTTGGATACTAAGATAAGAAACCATCCTGGTGTAACTCAATTTAAAACCATCTACTATAGTCACATTGAATCCCAAAAACTCCTCAACCCGTAGCTCATGCTTCACCACTAGACCCTCATTGATGAAATTGTGCGTGGCTCCACTATTCACCAAGAAGACCATGCATTGTCCCTTAAGGACACCTCTCAAATGGAATGGATGAAGTCTAGGGACACTAGACAATGAGGCTATGGTTCTCTAGGGAGTCTCCTTAACTCCATAACCATCCAACTCTATTTGTGGAGGTTGCTCCTCCTATACACAGTCATCTCCAACATTGGTCTCATGATCATCCTACTCCTCATCATTTGAGATGACCTCAATCAAATGAACCTTTCCTTTCCCAAGGCAATGGTGGTCAGGATCCCATGGCTCCTTACAGGTGAAGCATAAATTTTTCCTGCACAAATCATTTTTGGATTCCTGTTCAAGTTTCGATGGGATGTTCTTTTGTTGATTGAAACCCTTTTGTTTTGACTGAAATTCACTAAAGGTCTTTCTCTGAGGCTGGAAGGGAGGTGTAGTCTCCCAATCAAGGGCTAGGCCAATGGTGTCATGTAGTGTACTAGGCTTATGAGCCTTCACTAAACCTTTCAATCTGTCACTTAGACCCTCGACAAACAACATTATAACTCGCCTCTTAGTCATATCAAAAACCATGATTACTATTTTCTAGAACTCATTGATGTAGGCCTCAACATGTCCAACCTACTTCAACTAAGCCAAATCCCTGTAATAAACCTCAACATCCTTCCATTCAAAGCGTGCAATTCGTTTATTGACAAATTCCTCATATGAACGTATCAAGGCATGATCTTGTGATACTAACCCATGGTGCCACTAGTCATATGCTACACCCTCTAGATGTATTGTAGCAAATTAAATAGCCTTATCTTGCTCCATAGGTTTCAAGGACAAGAATGCATCAATTTTATGTTCCCATGATCTAGCACTTATCTTCCCACTTCCATCGAAGGTCGATAAAGGAACCTTATTCAAGGCTTCCTTGTATTCCTTGGGTTGAGTGCCTTGTCTTTTTTGTCTTCTGAGCTCCCTATCTTGCCTTTCCAATCTGAATCTGGATTTATCTTTTCGCTAATTTATAAATTGATTCAAGTTAATTGGTTGTCTCATATCAGGTGGAAGAGCTCTGTATTCATCATAGGCCATCATAACATCATCAATGATGTGTGTCTCTTCCTCCACCTTTGGAATTGCTTCTTCTTCAATTTACCTTGGAACAGATGTAGGACGAAGAGGCCAATCAGACCTTATGCTCATTTTCCTAACAACATTGGAGGTTGCTCTACCATGATTTCCTTGTCCAGCATCGCTTCTGCTATGATCACTACTTGATCTTCTCGATCTTGCATGATCCACTCTCATTTGACCCATGGCTATAATCATACGATCCAAGAATTATTGTAGCATTTGTTGTTGTTGTTGTTGTTAGGAAAAGGTGGTCAAGAAATCATTAAGCTAATTATTCAAATCCCTTGATGAGATTTAATCCCTTCATTCACCCATCTCTGCTTCAACTAGGTTAATATCAACTCCTTCTTCTTGCTGTCCTAACCTACTTCTGGTGAAATATTTGTGTGATCCTACCTCTCTAGAGTGCATGGAATCAAATCAACTGATATGCAATAACCCACTTCACAAAACGATAAAAAAGGAACATGCAATCATCTGGGTATACACTAGAACTATCTAGAACTAGCATGCAATGGCAACCCTCTTCTTAAACTACATCCAAATTGACATGCAATGCCGAAACCCCAACAGGCTAGCAAGATCACCAGCTTTGATACCACTAAAATATACTTAGCTCATATTCAGTGCATAGTACTTAAATGCTTTCACATGATTGCATATTGTTTAAACGTTTTTAGGAGGTTTGTTTCAAAGCAAGGTTAATTTAATGCATGTAACAATATCATTTTATAATGAATTATAAAAACAATATACCCAACAAAACTGTATAATTTTAGATAATTTTATTGAACCGAGATACTACAAGTTAATATGACATACCCGATTTATTTATGTAAAACTAGTAAATTCAGCAATGGCTAGGATTTTTTATGACAAATCACCTCCCTAGAACAATCCATGATTTGCATGCATGGCACCTAATAATGTCTGTGAATTTGACTACGAATTTGACAGCACAACTCCTATTAATCTCTACGATTTCCTTAACCAACCCTAATTGATTCCTTCAATTTGTATTTTACAATGTGAATGTTGCAATCCTCCAATTATCTGGGGATTCCATCCCACTCATCTCAAAACCAGGGGTTTGGTCTTAGAGAAGATTTTCTTCATAGCTTGATAGAGAGAATAATATCAAACTAAGTTGTGTAAAAGAACTTTCCCAACCCAATCAATTCTTTTAATATTTTCTATGATGCCAATCCACTCCTTCACAAAAATTCATTGAATCCCTTAAAAAGATCTTATTTCCTTATTAATAAGCCTCCCTTTGCAATAATAATAGACTTAGACATTTAATTTATTGATCATCTTGATGAGTCGCCTAGTAATAATGAATTCTTCACTTAAAAGTGGCCCCATAATAATCAACATGAATAATTAAATATAATTAAATTGCAACGATAACTTTTTGGACTCTTATTTAATTATTCACATATTTCCCTTGTTGTTTATTTTATTTTCTAACCTCTGGGAATAGAGAAGGCTAGAAAAATTCCCTCATGATTATTCATTAGGTAGAAAGGGACATTATAGGGGTTGGGTGTTGGGCACTAGATTTTGGTCACCCACATGATTGTGGTTGAGCATAGGAGGGTTGGTCAACGCATGGTGATTGGCCAAAAAAGTAAAAAATCTCATTACTATATGAAAAATTAAAAAAATCATAAAAAATTATGTCATCGCCTGAAAAATTGCATAGAGGTGTTGAAATTTGATGCAAGTACAAGTAAAAAAATGTTTCGTTGTATAGATCTATATGCAATTGTACATTTTTATGAAATTCAAAACCCCCAAAAATATTGCTCATTTTTTTTTTTCTGATTTTGATGATTAGACAATCAATCTTAAGGTTTTTAGGTGTTGTAAATGGAATGGTGATGTTTATTTTTCTCTAGGAGAATTTTTGTAATGCCCTAAAGTAAAAATCCTCAAAATTTGAGGAGTTTGCTAATTCTAAGCTCTAATACCATGTTGAAAAAGATAAATCCATGGACACAACAATGTATCAACAAAAATCAAAGAAACCTTACACAAATAAGATCTACAATGAAAAAAGATAAATTGCCATAGAAAAAAATATTTTACAATTATAATATAATGAATGGAAGTAACCTTCCTATCTTAGAAAGGGAAAATCTTTAAAACTCACACAAAAAAGTAAAAAACAACCTAAGTAATTGTAAGACTAAGGTGTGAATAGATCCTAAATTTTAACTAGTTGGATAAAGTACCATATTCCCAACAACATTTATAATAAAAAAAATCTTTCAATTTTGCATAATGTTGTCATAACTATGTAATATTTTTTATAAATTCATGATATTATTGTAAACTAATTATACTAATAATGTGCTATCTAATTTGACCCTTAAAAGAAATATCCAATATATGCTTTATTTTGATTATAATTGGTTGTGATAAATCAATATTATACTATTAAAATAATGTGTTTTTTTTGTACTCAAAATAACATTTCTCTTTCAATTTTATGTGTTATCATAACTATGTAATATTTTTTATTAATACGATGTTATTGTAAATCAACTATACTAATAATATGCTAATTTATGTTGACCCTTAGGAGAAACATCCAATACAATTATTGTGATAAATCAACATTGTTCTATTAAAATAATATGCTATTCTTTGTATTTGTAATAAAATTCATCTTTTAATTTTATGTATTATCATAATTGTGTAATATTTTTTTTATTAAAATGATGTTATTGTATACCAACTATACTAATAACGTGTTATCTAAGTTGACCCTTAAGAGAAACATCCAATATATATTTGTTTTGATTATTATTGATTGTGATAAATCAACATTGTACTATTAAAAAAATAATGTGCTATTCTTTGTACTTATAATAAGATTTCCCTTTAAATTTTATGTGTTATCATAATTATGTACTATTTTATTAAAGTGAGGTTATTGTAAACCAACTATACTATGATTTGTTAATATGAGTTCTTATAATATACAATCATGCTTAACATTTTCATATCAAATATTTATATTAATAACAACAAATTATTATTTTATACATACACAAATTATAATAATAAATTAAGATTAATATTCAAATGCAAATTATGTTATGAATGTTTGTAAATATAATTTATCTTTAAAATCCTTTTTTCCTATACAATCATAAAAAAATCTTTTAGATTATCATTCTCCTCAAATTCTTAAAAACTAGTAATCGATAAACACAAATATAGATATGAAAATAATTTCACGGTTTTATTCTCTTTTAACATTTTATTTTATTAGCTCTATTTTCTCTTTGACATTTCTTTGAAATATGACAATGGTCAATGACTGAATAGAGATTGGCTTTCGTCATCATATTCACAAGCTGATATAACCAGACCACCTATTTTCCCTCAACATTACTTCCTCTCATAGTGTACTCTGAAACAAGCTTCGCAAATGATGAACATTTGTTCTCCAAGAGTTTGGTTGGAGAGTCATATTCAGCGATATTTCCTGATTAAGAAAGAAAAATTCAGTTCATAAACGAAGCAGGGAAGGAACATCTTTCCACAAAAGAAGAGGATATGCAGTCTCAAACATAGGAAAATAGAAAGGTTAAATTTCCATACCATCATTCAATACGAGGACCAGGTCACTATCGCAGACAGATGGAATTCGATGTGCTATGGTTATGACTGTGCAGTCACTAAATTGGTTCCGAATTGTTTGTTGAATAAGCCCATCTGTTGCAGTGTCCACTGAGGCAGTTGCTTCATCCAGTACCAGTATGCGGCTTTGCTTTAGCAGTACCCTTCCCAAGCACACAAGCTGTCTTTGTCCCACACTCCAGTTCTCTCCATTCTCACTTACTGCATACCGGACCAATGCAATACATTCAATGCATTTTCCCTAACAGGGAAAGGAAGTAGAAGAATAAGATACTAAAGGGATTCTGTGTTTTTAATTTCAAAAATAGGTGATAGGATAAAACATAAACCTAGAGAATCAAGCTTCTCTTCTTTTCCCCTTACAACTTCCCCCAGCTGGCATTTCTCCAAAGCCTGGAGCAGAACACAATCAAAACCCACACCTTTATAGGTTTGAGCACTGAAAATCTATTAGCCAAGAATGAACAAAAATTAAAAACCAGCCCACCTTCCAAATCTCGTCATCTGAATAGTCTCCCAAAGGATCTAGATTATTTCTTATACTGCCTTCAAACATTGTTGGGTCTTGGGGGATAATACTTATTCTGGATCTTAAATCATGCAGGCCTATTGTTAAGATATCAATTCTATCGATGACTATTCTGCCTCTTGCTGGATCTATAATTCGAAAGAGTGATTGAATCAGAGTAGATTTCCCACATCCTGTCCGTCCTACAATTCCCACCTTCTTCCCTCCAGGGAAAATGCATGAAATTCCTCTTAAAACAAGAGGGAGGTGTGGCCCATAACGCACCTGATTTTGTGCATCAACTTGGTAAGTTCAGTAATGACAAAGATGGAACCACTAGTTTACATACATGACGATACATAGATTGCTACTAATAAGTACTAACCTGAAGATCAGTGATATCAATTGTTCCTCTAGATGGCCAGCAAGAGCTCGGCCTAGAAGTCTCTATGACCAATGGAGGTTCGCTAGGTATCCGTGAGTACTGCACCATTCTCTCTACAGAGATCATATTGTTTTCCACATTACAGAGGCTCCATATCAACCAGGCTTGTGTAAGGCTCAGATTGAGCCCGTATGTTATTCCCAAGCCTGCAACACCTGTTAATTGTGATGTATAGTTAACTTTTGTGCACTGGGGTATCCATCTTGTTTGTTCAACTTAGTTTTATTAAGAATAATGCATCCAAATTACTTTATTTTCTACGTACTTGGATTAACTACACTTCCTGGCAAGGAAAGCAGGAGCAACATAGAGAACACAAATACAAGATTTGATAAAATATCCAGCCGAAAGCAAAGCCACTCCATGGCCGCAAAACTGTGGAAACTGGGTTTGGAAAACCCATCAATCAAATGTAGATTTGTATTCATGAATCTTGATTCCTGATCAAAACTTCGGATTGTGGCTGCCCCAGAGATTGATTCTGCGAAATGTTGTATGACAGGAGCCTTACTAACTCCAATCAACCTAGCAAGCTCCCTAGATGTCACTAAGTAGTATTGCTGCATGCAATGAAAGGAAGCATTTTTAGAAAATTTATTTTGTTTATACTGAATCACTGATCAGGACTCAAAACCAAGGGAAAAAAATCATCAAGATATTAGTCTTGGTAAAGTCTGAAATGCAATTATCATGTATAGAACTTTTTTCAGTAAACTGTCATCTCTATCTAGAACTAGCCTTCTGATAAACTTGAATATTGACTACTCCCTCTCTGTTTTCTACCAAAAGGATATTTTGCATGATTGTGAAAATCCATCAGAAAAACAGCATACCTGATACCATATACAAATTGCAAACACTGGTATAAACATAATAAAGACCTGCCAAGCAACCTGAGACATGACTGCCACAATTCCCAAAAGCTGTATAAGTGAAAAAGCTACAGATCCCAGTTGAAAAGGAATAACTTGATCCGCTTTTGTCTGATCTGTTGATGCCTGCCAAAAATTATAGAGAGTTTATCATTCATGTTGTAGCTCCAAACAGTTCTCACTCTTTGCAATAAAATGACAAGAACTATAACAATAAAATTTACTAACCCGATTTAGTATACGCCCAGTTGGAGTTGCATCGAAAAAGGACATTGGTGCACGAAATATACAGCTGTGCATATTACTGAAAAGTTGGTTGGCACTTTTAAATCCAGAGAGACAAAGCAGGATGGTCCTCACAAGAATGCATAATGTACTCCATAATGCCAAAGTCATATAAACCAGAATGAGAAGGGACTTGCTAACCGGGGGCTTTTCATCTTCAGTCAAAGGGGTTGCCCATGCCATCCAGTAACTGCTACCTATTTCAAGTAGCTGAAAAGCTGTGTGTGCCAATAAGATGATGGGTATCAAAGCACCTTTGTATGCAGCAGTGATGTATGACCAGTACACCCACATACTCACCCTACCTTTTTCTCTTTCTTCTTCTTGCACAAGCTGTGAACTTTTGACCCCTTCAGCTATTTCTTTCTCGCTGTGAGTATTTGATTCAAGATCTTCTTTTGCCTCATTTGATTTTTGGCCACTGTCCTGCTTCTGGAGCTTTTGATGGTTAACATCTTTCACGCTAGTTGTGTTACGAGTAGATGGTCCTCCAATAAGTACCTGTGATGAGAGATGCTCAGAATTCTCCATGACGTCGACAGATTTCAATGCCTTCTGATGTGCGCCAACCAATTCTTCGAAATCTGTCCTTGATTGTAATATATCATCATACTTTCCAGTCTGGGTAATCTCACCATCTCGCATTACCTATAAGGATGTGAATAAATCTCAATTGTCAACAGAATTGGAACCCTTCTATGAATTGAACTCTTGAAAGGTATAAAATCCGATAAAAGAAGTTCAAACCTACCAAAATGAGGTCAGCTGCATATAAAAATTCCACTTGGTGAGTTACATAGATGACAGTTTTTGAACTCAGAATACGAAGTATACATTCCTGTAACAGAAAAAATTCAGTTTTCAGAGATTTTGAAATGGTGACCATGACCTCCATCAAACAAAAAACAAAAACAAAAACCAAAAATATGGTGACCATGAAGTACTAAATTAATTAGATTTGCAAATTCAAGAATGTTATCGTAAAAGCTAAAATAAAAATACCTGGAAAACGTGGGTCCCCGTATGAGCATCAACAGCACTAAAGGGATCATCAAAAAGATAAATATCAGCATCTTGATATAGAGCGCGTGCAATCTGTACCCTTTGCTTTTGCCCACCACTAAGATTTATCCCTCTTTCTCCAATTTCTGTTTGGTCCCCATAAGGGAACAATTCAAGATCTTTTTTAAATGCACAAGCCTGCAGTACAGTTTCATACCTGGTTTTCTCCCATTCCCTCCCAAAAAGAATATAGTCTTTTATTTTTCCACTTTGTATCCATGGAGACTGACTAACATATGCCTTGGTACCACTTATCTTGACAGATCCTGAAATTTTGGGTATTTCCCCTAGTATACACGATAGGAGGCTTGATTTGCCTGAACCAACTGTTCCACACACTGCAACCCTCATGCCTCTCTTTACTTGAACATCTAAGCCTCTTATGGTTGGACTAGGGGCAGCAGGGTCCCAAGAGAACACCCCTTCTTGGATCTCAACTGCCATTTCTGTTAAATCGTTAGAGACTTGCTTTACTGCATCTGGCTGCAGCTCCTCCTGCTGCAAAATGTCTGCTATACGATCTAGTGACACTTTAGTTTGAGCAATAATAGAGATTAAGTCAGGAAGTTTGTATATAGGATCCTGGAGTATCCTTAAAGTTGCAAGTGTAGAGAGAATCCTGCCTGTGGTCAAAGGCACTCCTATCATTGTACATGTACCAAAAGTAACAACAGATACGAACGCAGGTGCTCCCCAGAAGAAAAATGTTATCCAAGCAAGCCCAAAAAAATCTTTTTTCAGCCAAATACATTCTTCCTTCCTCAATGTTTCGAGTTTCAGCAGAAATCTGGTCTCCCACGCTTGCAGTTTTAAGATTTTCATATTTCTCAGTATTTCAGAGGTAGCCTTCATCCTTTCGTCTCTTGCTTCCATTATCTTTTTATTATACTCTTTTTGCATTTTCCCTAGTGGAAAATTTGCCATCATAATTAACACCGTGGTTGCCAGTCCTGCAAGAGAGGCCAATCCCAGGTTCTGATATAGAACAACTAGGGCCAGAAGAACTTGAAAAGGTGCTATCCATATGTCATGAACATACTCACTGAAATCTCCAATACGCTGAGCATCAACACTCATGTAATTGATTATCTCGCCACTTGTATGCTTTTGTCTTGAATGACTTGAAAGCATCAAACCCTTCTTGTATATAGCAGCTGTCAATGCTGCCTTAACACGTATGCCTATGTGAACTGCTATGAAAAACCAGTGCCGTTGTGACAAAGATTCCACTACCTTTGCAAGAAAAAATGCACAAGCTAGAACAATGCCTTCAGTAGGAAACTGTTCCTTTCCAGCAAGACACTGAACAAAGTTATCTATAAAATAAGGACCTACATATGATGAACAAGAAGTCATTATTGCCAGGAATGCCGTAAAAAGTAAATCCTTCTGAACAATGAAAACTACCATTTTTGCTGTCGAAAAGGCACCACTTTCTTTGGCATCTAACTAGTTTCTAAATTTATGGTAAGCGTGGTCAGCCTTGTGGAAATCTGCAACTGGAGGTACATCATCTATGTCCAAAGGTTTCTCATGGCCAACATCAAGCAAAGGCTTCATCCAATAAAATGTCATCCGGCTGAGAAAGCTTGCTGTTGCATAAGGAGTGACTTTTGGCTTACGGTTTTCAGAATTTTCTGGAATATTATTCAAGAGAGGTTCTTCAATGCTTTGAGTTAAGGAACTCTCAACAGTTTTGCAAAAAAAACTGGCATAACTCAAAAAAGCTGAAAGGAAAAGAGCCAGAATTTCAACCACAATACTCAGGGTAATGTTCTTTTGTTGCTTGAACTCTTGAATATCGAGGAACAGGAAGATTGCATAAAGAATCAATGAAAAGATCCACCACATGCGAAGTAAAAGTGGGAGCTTCTCCTTACTTTCTTTTGTGAGAGAATAATAGGCATAACCTGAAATGATAGCCCAAGCCATGGCCTGAAAAACATACTCTCCTTCGGCTCCAAAATCTTTAGGCCTTTCCTTTAGCCACCAATATAAAGGACTCCATATTCCAAGTAAGGTATACGATACTGATAGAGAAATGCAACTAAGTAGAACCACTTTATGCATTACCCCAAATTGCAACGTTTTGGAATGGGTAGGTTTCAAAACAGAGGATTCAGGCCTATGTGTACAAAATCTACACATTCTCCATAAAAAGGGAAGTATAAGACAAACAGCAAAGACCAGGTGAAGTACAATTGCAAGTGCATGCCGCATGTAAACCCCAAAAACACTATCTGCAAGTTCTTCCCATTTCCTATCTCCATCCAGTCGCATCAATTGTGTTGCCCAAATGGACTCCATCACTACAAGCAAGCCATATACAAACATCAATACTGTTTTTGCATTCCCCAATTTAATTTTTCTTATGAGTGTGTAACCATCTACAATACCCACTTACTCCTACTTGGAGAACAAGTCCCATTTATATTTTCCATTCATGAACTCATTAACAAGTCAGATTTCTACAAAATGGATGTTCTAACTTCAAAGTTCTAACATGAATGCTAAATGCATAACTAATTGATTCAATAACCTACAAATGCATAACTAATTCCACAGTAAAAACAGCACTAGTACTGAGGCATTGCAAGAAACCAATTTTTCCTCTTCTAGTTTTCTCGACTAGGTGTCCGTGCAGAGAAAAACATACACTAACCAAGCCTCATGTTTTCTTGTATGAAATTGTTAATAGATTTTGAGTTTGTAAAATCATTATTGATGTAATATGGATCAATGAATTTAATCTAAGAATTACATAATTGAATTTTGATATTAATATCATAATCGAACACACTAAAAAATGTGTCCTGCTTATCAAAAAGATAAACAACACTGCAAGTAGCTGTAATGCATAGTATGAAAAGGAGATGAAATACAGACATTATGGCAATCATATATCAATCATTTACTAACATTTCATGGCGGCAATTGGCATGAGCTGTTCCTCTGTTGGTGTTGGTGTCGGCGTGAGGTTCTCTGTTCTTTGTTTCGAGCTTCTCTGTGTTTGTGCTGATATTCTTCTTGTGGGTGTATGAGTTGGGACATAATTTATGTTTATTGCGATTATCGACAAGCTAGTTGCAGACAAATAGATTGATTATTTCAACGATAATGAACATCGCAGAATGTAACACGCGAAAAGTCAAAATCAATATTCTCGCAGGCCACGAAATTAAAAAGAAAAACATATTTTACGCAGTGTAGTCCAATGAGAGTGGAGAGTTAAAAGTGGGCTTGCGTGGAAGAAAGTCATTTGCCATCGAGACCGTCAATCACTAGGTCGGCATGGAATGAACTGGAATGGAATGCATCACTGGCCGAGTGTTACGTTAGTTTTTGTTTTTTTTTTGGAAAAATGTATATATATTCTTTTTTATTTATTATATTAATAATAGAAAATAAAATTTTGTAGGAGGCATTTTCAAGTCTGAAAGTAACGATTCAGAGTGGAATCAAATATAATTAGATTTTTTTGTAGGCATATTGTGGGATTTAAAATTGAAATTTCAGACATTGTTCTTATAATTTTTTCATTTTCATTGTCATGGTAAGAGTATTTAATTTCACAATTCCATGGGTACGAGGAAAAGTATTAGAGAGCCTTTTGGCTCTAGATCATCTAAAATAAATTTAAATAATTAAAAATAATAATTATAATGTAACAGAAGCATTTTGTGTTAGAAAAATATAAGATTTATATTTTTTATAAATTTACTTTTTAATGTATTATAATATTTATTTAGTTGACAATTAATTTTTTAACATAATTTTGAATAATTGAAAAAGTTAGAGAAAATGCAATGTTCACATGCGTTGGGCTTAAAAGAGCACACACATTTAAAATTCTATCTTTCGTTTTCATTTGTCAGTCACTATCATGGTTACATTTGCAGTTAAGTTTTTAAATTTTTAAACAATCTCTCTCTTGCCCAACTAGCGGTCACAGTCAACTAAATTTGATATTTGTTTGGCTTTGTATCTTCTGTGTACCATCAAGTAACTGGCAGATACAAGAAAGCAAAGCAGCCTCATATTTGTGAGAACCAAGTAGAGATCGATTGGTCTGGTTTCAACCTTGCTACATCTTGGTTGTTGAATCTAGCTTATAGTTCAAATTCCTGCAATAGAGGTATTGATAAGTAGGAGGTATTTTCCACAAGGTGTCAAATTATGATATTGCTATTAGGATTCAATCATGTAGTTTATGAGTCAAACTCATTAACCCACATTTCATGAGTAGTGGTTCACAAGAACCCATCTCTCATGATAATGAATAGTCCACTTAATGCTCATTGCATCTAGGTGATGCTCATAGAGGTGAAGCACTGGGCCTTCCCAGGAGGTCACCCATCCTAGTACTATTCCATCTCAAGCATGCTTAACCACATAGTTTTCTCTAAGGTTAAGCCCGCTTAGCTTGCAACCCCATTTGCAAAACCTTCAACAAGTGTTGTGCCTTATGAACCATTCATTATAGAGCCCCTTTAGCTCATCAATTGATAAGTAGGAGGTATTTTCCATAGCATGTCAAATTATCATATTGTTATCAAGAATCAACCGTGTAGTTTACGAGTCAAACTCATTGACCCATGTTTCATGAGTAGTGGTTCACAAGAATCCATCTCTCATGATAATGAATGGTCCACTTAACACTCATTGCATCTAGGTTATGCTCAAAGAGGTGAAGCACTAGGCCTTCCCGGGAGATCACCCATCCCAGTACTACTCTAGCTCAAGCATGCTTAACCACAAAGGTTTCTCTAAGGTTAAGCCCGCTTAGCTTGCAACCCCATTTGCAAAACCTTTAGCAAGTGTTGTGCCTTATGAACCATTCATTATAGAGCCCCTTTAGCTCATCAATTGATAAGTAGGAGGTATTTTCCATAGTGTGTCAAATTATGATATTGCTATCAGGATTCAACCGTGTAGTTTATGAGTCAAACTCATTGACCCATGTTTCATGAGTAGTGGTTCAAAAGAACCCATCTCTCATGATAATGAATGGTCCACTTAACACTCATTGCATCGAGGTTAAGCCCGCTTAGCTTGCAACCCCATTTACAAAACCTTCAACAAGTGTTGTGCCTTATGAACCATTCATTATAGAGCCCCTCTAGCTCATCAATTGTGCCCATGGTTCATAAGACCTAGGATTCAACCATGTAGTTTATGAGTCAAACTCATTAACCCATGTTTCATGAGTAGTGGTCCAAAAGAACCCATCTCTCACGATAATGAATGGTCTACTTAACACTCATTGCATCTAGCTTAAGCCCGCTTAGCTTGCAACTCCATTTGCAAAACCTTTAGCAAGTGTTGTGCCTTATGAACCATTCATTATAGAGCCCCTTTAGCTCATCAATTGATAAGGGGCTCTATAATGAATGGTTCATAAGGAACACTTTCTGAAGGTTTTGCAAATGGGGCTGCAAGCTAAACAGGCTTAACCTTAGAGAAAACTTTGTGGTTAAGCACGCTTGAGCTGGAGTAGTATTAGGATGGGTGACCTCCCGGGAAGGCCCAGTGCTTCACCTCTATGAGCACCACCTAGATGCAATGAGTGTTAAGTGCACCACTCATTATCATGAGAGATGGGTTCTTGTGAACCACTACTCATGTAATATGGGTCAATGAGTTTAACTCGTAAACTACATGGTTGAATCCTGATAGAAATATCATAATTTGACACGTTGTGGAAAATACCTCCTATTTAGCAATTGATGAGCTAAAGGGGCTCTATAATGAATGGTTCATAAGGCACAACACTTGTTGAAGGTTTTGCAAATGGGATTGCAAGCTAAGCAGGCTTAACCTTAGAGAAAACTATGTGGTTAAGCACATTTGAGTTGGAGTAGTACTGGGATGGGTGACCTCCCAAGAAGGCCCAGTGCTTCACCTATGTGAGCATTGTTACCCAATTTCACTATTAGTTCAATTAGGTAGAGCTCTTAAAGTTTTCAAATGAAAGTAGTGTTCATTTTAATTTTTTTATATTTCATTCATGTGTATAAAAAAAAATTAGAAGATTACATTACAGAGTTGCATTTATGCTTAAGCATACAATATTAGAAAGATTATACAAATATTTTTAGAAAAGGTAATCTTTATTGACAATATAAATGTGTAAGGTCTTACACAAGCCATGAGACTAACTGCTTTAATGCAAATGAAGGAAAATATTATATACATTTATATAATGAAAAAGAAATAAATGCACATATGGTGAAAGGTAACTCATCATTTCTTGAATGGTGAGTCCTGGTCCTAGTTGATTTTCCTGTTGTCATCTTTCGTTCTCTATTTTCTCTGCATCCAGTTGTCGTTTCCTTGCTGCTCCTAGTTGCCTGCATCTAAGAGAGAAAATGTTGCTAGAGAAATGAAAATTCATCAGACAACATATGCACATTCATCTATAAACATACAATCTGATCATTATGTGTACTAAAACAGTTAGCATCATGAAGATGTTCAAGAAACAACATAATGATCAAACACATATGCACATTTTTTTAACATGTTTGCTTCATGTGGAGAAATAGGAAAAGTAATGTTGTTGTTTTGTTTCATCTATTTTCAGCATGTGGGTTAAAATGTGGCCCCTACAAGGGTTGAGCTCAACATGTTGTCATATTGGAGAGGCATAAGAGGTAATTCATCTTTTTGTGACCATTTGAACAAGCACACATCAATTATGGTAGTGAGTGTTTGTCACTGTCATAAGTGATATATACTTGCCCAATGAAATCACAAAGGAAGAGTTTAATATCATGTGTCAAAGAAAATATAATGTATCGTTCCATGTAAGTGTAGCATAAACATGTTTATTTGTTAGTCATCATGCTCATTAGGAAATAAGGGCAGTTTCAAGGAGTCATCAAGAGAACAATTATAGATGATAAGTGAGATGCATAATTTTAACCACTATGTAAACATATTTTCCTCAAGAGTAGTGCATATGAAAGAAAGTGGCATTCATGAAGGAAGAAGGGAGAATAGATGTCTTTTAATTAATGTAGATATCTATGTAAGTCAAGCATTTTCTTGAAGACGGTAGCATAAAAGAAATCAATAACTGGAAACAAGAAAAGTCATTAAATGAGAGACAAACATATTTATGAAGACAACGTGGTTATGAAGTGTAGAATATTGACAATAAATCCATATTACAGAGATGTAGTTCTGATGGAACATATGGTACCATCCTTAGAGCACTGCTTGTGGATTGGAGTTTCAACATGGTTCTAGGGGCAATCAAGATAGTAGTGTTTATGAGCATGCTACATGAGACAACTATGGTAGTGACTTTCATTTTCTATGTAATAGCTACCAAAGTTACAAAAGATAACACAGAGTTGCATTAATAAAGTCATGGATTGAAGAAATGATGAGATTAAGTGTCAGTCTTAATGAAGATGAAGCGTTTATGGCAAAGTATTGAATAGATGATAGTCACTTCACTTCATGGTCATGAATTGAACATAGTTTATGAGGATTTTGTAGAGAATAGTCTAAACACGGGCAATCACCTTCATGCAGCCATTCTATTTCATGTCCATAGGAATGACAATCAACATGTCTATGTGGATAGTCATAGACTAAAAGTACTTCACCAAAAAGGGCTTATTTATGATAATGATTATAGTCACAAGACAACACAATGAGTTACAAAATAGTGACTGGCATATTAAAATACAATCTATAGTGAGCATATGACTAGTTATTTTGGTATTCTTATGTTTATAGGACAGTAAGAGGGGAGTTAAAAATGTAGGAAAAGATAATGATTGCTAGTTGGAGCAAGGTTCTCTATGAGGTTCAAATTGTGGACACAAATTTAGAGTATAGTCATGTTGGGTCTCAAAAACGCAGGTTTGAACCATGAGAGGTTGCCAAGCTCTCACAATGCTTTTGGCCAACGTACAAGGCCAATTGATGGAATTGAACCTTCTTCTCTTTAGGTTCTGCTAGACCAAGGCGGGTGAACCTATGTGAATGATGCAGATTGAAATGTATTTCCTGTGGAACAATCTACCCACAATGGAAAAGGGAAGTGGATAGACAAAATCACTATAACTATACCTACTCCTACTGCACAAAATAAAGGATTTTGAATAAGTTATTTTTTTATGAATCAATTCTCTAGGCTGTGGAAAATCAGTGCCTTTTGTCCACATGGGCAATGGAGTCAAAATTAAGAATTATGTGTGTATTTCCCTTTCTGTCTAAATTCAAGTTGCTAAGCACTTTGAAAATGAAATTCTAATGACTGGCATACAAGTTCATTTATTTATGTCTCGCATAAATAGTGTTGGAATGTTTCTTAACCTGGTTCTTCTTTAACTACCCAAAAGAAATCCTAAAATTACAGTGACTTACTTGAAGGGATTTAATTCTGACTTACAGACACCAACAAATACAAATCACACAAAATGGGAATACATTCTAATAAATCAGAGATTATACTTGATATGCTAATTTAAATAATTAAAGGATCTCAAGTTGGATAGAGCCAGATAAAAGAATGTAAATTATTGCAACACAACAACTAAAACAGGAAGGTTTTCACTAGTTAAAAACATTAATCTCCATTGCTCTGTTTCAAGAAAGATCTGTACATTTTTTACATTCCTAGTTAGAAAAATCTATCTCCTACTCTCTAACTACTGCCTCCTCTCTCTCTTACAACTGAATTTTCAAAACATTTTATACAGTACATCTCAAGAGTCACGACTCTTCAATTGACTGGTGAAACCGTTTAAATTCCAGTTACCATTGTTTTGCATTTGTTAGCAGAAATTAAAATATTTAATTGCATTGCCTTATCAGCAAATTAAATATTTAAAACTATAGTTATGCTTTGATTTTTCCCTTTATAGCTTTCCTCTCCTTTATGTTTCACTTTATGCCTTGTTGTGAAGTATTCATTTACGCTTACCGCTCTACCGCGGTCAACTTGTTGACCGACCGCGGTATTGTGGTGAGACTGTCATGGTCTCTTCTTCACTGTTACCGTGCTACTGCAGCTCTCACTTCTTCATCCCATGCTATCACAGTCATTAAATTTGAATGCCACTTCGTCACTTCCTCCATCCACTGCGGTCACTGCGGTCTATGTTTAGACCCCTGGCAGTTGTGTGGTAGCTGTATACTAACCATCAGCTGGTCGTTTAAATATTACCGTGGTCACCATGGTCTCTCCTTTCACCATGTGCGGTACCACGGTGCCTCGTTCCACCCACTGCCTCATTTGTCACCGCACTACCGTGGTACCATTGTGAAACCCCTGCGGTTGTGCGGTAACCATCTTACTAGCCGCTGCCTCTATTGCATGCTAACCGCTACTTCCATACTGTAGGCCCATTGTGGGAGGCTGTGGTAAGCGGTAAATGAGATTTTAAATAAATGCTAAGTCAACGGTATATGGTTCAAGGTATATATGGATGGAAAAAGATTTTTTAAAGGAAGGGTAATGAAATATGGATATAAACGAATAAAATTCCTCAGGGTAATGATGGCAAAATTAGATTCAAATGGGAAAACCTTAGGTTTTTTTTACTTTAATTTTGGGTTCTAACTGTGAACCCCTAAACCTACAATAGCACAAAGATGACAAACATTGTTAGTGTTAGATCTAAATGCAAGCAAACAATGAGGGATTCCCCACAAAATCCATTTATTAAAGCTAAGATTAGGAAAATGAAGAACATGAAATAAGAAACTTGAACTAAATCCTATTTAAGCTAATAAAATGATGATCCCATGGGGGAATTGGTGCCAATGATGTGTTGCAATTGGCCCTTTCCCAATTCCTATGATTGCAATGTGGATTGATGAAGAAATGGTCAAATCTCCAAAGAGATTTGAGCATAACCTTGGTGCAAATGTGAAAATGATGGGAATGTATACATGAAAAGAGCAAAATTAGTTCTCGCTTGAAGAGAGTAACTTTGCATATGAGTTGTGGATGAAGATTGAGGAGAAGAGTCTCCAATTTATAGATTCAAATCTTGGAAGAGATAGTGGAAATAAGCAATGTGGGACAAAAGATAGTCCAATGGCATTGTGCCACTTGTTTAAATGTGATTGGATGAGGAATGTGCAAGTTTTGGCCAATGTGCCAATAAATGCAATTAGGTGGCATTTCAAATTTGAGAAATGACATGTTGAAGAGGGAAAAGGAATGAAGTTAATGTCACTTGGCTCAAGGTCAAGGACATGTAAGAGGCTTTTAATGCCTTGTTGGAAGGACCAAATCCACTTGGCCTTTTTGAATTCAAAAGAGGAATATTCCCTTTTTGATGCCTTGTGAGGGAAAATAGGAGAATTAATAAATCAAAGTAATTGATTTATTGTGCAAGTTGCATTCTCTAGAGGATTTTAGGGATTTAGATTAATTTAATCAAGGATTTGATTAACTTAATGAAGAATTAGGTGATGTGACAATTTAGACTTAGATTTATGAATTAATTTAATCAAGAATTGAGAGGAAATGATTTATCAAATAAATGATTTGATTTATTTAATCAAGAAGGAACATGTTAAATTAAATCAAATAAGGTTTAATTTATTTAATTTAATAGGAGGACTTTAGAGATTTTAATTAAATAAAATGATTTATTTAATTAAACAGATATGCAAAGGTTAATTAAATTAATTGATTAATTTAATCATTGAAAGGGGAAGACTTAATTTAATAAATAATGATTTATTAAATTAATGGATAGAATGTAATGAAATGGTGAGAATATGATTCAGGAGGAAATGTTGTTAGTAATCGGGATCAGGTGTGCCAAAACGAACTTGTACATTTTCCATGTCTACACTAACAGTGGCTCCTGTTGGGGATGAGTGGTTTTGCAAATCACTGCAAGAATCCAAAATTCTAGGGGAGCAGACCAAGACATGAATGCAAATGAAGGCAAATGGAGGGAATGAAAAATGAAGGACATGAAAATAGAGAAAATGGAGAATGGAGAACCCTACACTACTGTACATGGAAGGAAAATAAAGTTTTCAATAAGGGAATTCCTGAGAATGTCCATGTACTAGAAAAATTAGACCCTTCTTATATTACTGTGCATGGAAAAGAGTATTTAAAGAGGCATTGCTAAGAATTGTCCATGCACTGGAAATCCTTAATCCTTTGTACCTGCTCTGGTTCAAAAAATTAAACCATAAGGACGGCCCCAGGCCACCCAAAAAAGAAAAACTCACACTTTCCTCTGTAATAGACTTTGTTATGAATAGAGCTCATTAGGTTTCTTTTGAAACTCTCAATTCAAAACCTCCAAAAAATCATTATATTCAACTTGATTCACATTCATTCGACCACTCTGCATTTCATCATTCTCATTATCATGTGAAAAATATTTATCACCCTCAGCATACAAAGTGTATCCACATTCAACAAAACATTCATAGGCATGCTCACTGTCATATGTTGCTGAATGATCAAGCAACTGTACTGGGACCTGAAAATTTGAATGCTTTCCTTGGAAATCAAAGAATTCTATCTCATTAATATTTTCTGAAACAATCAAATCACTTTCCATTGGTTTCCTATCACCAGTTGGCATTGCCACACACATTTGATCCATATAGTCTTCTTCGTACATGCTTGAATCAACAGATGTTGGACACTCATCATCAATGACATACAAACCAGTATCTTTTTCTTGTAGGAAAAAATCATTCAAGTCACATTCCTCTTCTTTGACACAAATAGATTCATGATCAGCTTCAGATATTTCCTCATCAATCTGAGAGATGCACATGGAGTCATATGAATTGTTACATATAGTATCTTCACTATCAAAGCATATATAAGGTGGAACAAAAACTCTAAAATCATCTTTATGTGTATACTTCTACTATTCTAGAGTTAACAAATCTGAAACTTGCTCACTGTTGAGTGAATAGGTCTCTGCTTCCATATCTTCAACCATGTCTCCAACCTCTTCTTGATCTTCATAATAACTGCAGCAATCATCCTGTTGAAGATCAACACCCACTATTTCATCTTCACAATTTGACTCACAGTCTGTTATGCAAGAGAAACTCTCCACATCTTCATTGGCAGACAACATGATATCATTTTCTAATGCAGCCTCTGAAGCACTGTTGGTGGTATCCACATACCTCGTCCCAAGTATGGAATCAATAAGTTTATTCACCGCATCCAAGGCACATTGTTTTGATGATTCTGGCCAATAAACTGATTCAAGCTCTGATGCTCTTAGAAGTTGTGCAACAAATGTGGGTCTTGTTGGCCTAAAATGAGGAGGTAATTGCATACAAATGTCTATCATCCTATTTTACAAAGAGTTTACATCTTCTCCCTTATATCTTCTTATGTCAGAAAAGGCATCCACAAGATTTTTGCCTCTCTCTTTAATTTGAATATAGTCATCAAAAGTACTTTGTTGTGAATAAAGTACATTACCTTTGTTTCCAGAGTTCTCAGTTGTATCATGTGGTGTTTGTGGTGTCCAAGATCTCCTGGAATTTGTGTATTCATCCTCACTATATGATGACCCATTCGGTGATGTATCTGGAACATTTTTGACTCCCAATTGCAGAAATTTTTGGTTCACTTGTAGCGTTTGTTGGTCCAATTGCAGCCTTTGTTGTCTCAATTCCTTCAACTCTCTTATTGACTACATTCCTCTTTCTGCTTTTTCTATCTTGAAATAACGTTACTACTCCACAACATCCATGCATTATATATCAAATTAAAACAAATTCGCCACCTACTTTTCCAAAAGTAGGAAAATGAAAAATGAAATGGATTGCTTTGGTTTGCCCCTAGCGGAATCTCGAAAAAAAATGTGAAACTTTGTTGACTCTACAAATGGAAAGGCTGAAAATCTTCCTGAGTAATCCCCAACAGAGTCGCCAAATTCTAACAAGTCACACGGAGAATTATGATTTGAAGTTAACAAAAGGAACATTCCCTCTCATGCTAATAATGTCACAAGATACAAGTCTATCATATAAAAGGTAGCATTATTTGTGAATGCATCATATATTAAGGGGTTGTAGCACATGTTCATTTCACTCATGAAATGGAAATATGGAGGAGCTTCTATGACATCGAACTCAGTATGAACATTCTTTCATTTTGCTAGCAAGAAAATCAAAATGCCCACATACAATGTGAAAACCCTCGAAGACCCCAAAGAGTGGTTTGGAGTATGGCGGATGCAAGTTTAGGGTAAACCCAAGAGAGGTAGAAGGGAAACCCTTATTCAACACTAAAATTTTGAAGCAAGTAAAATGTTGAAGAATATCCATGTTCAAGGAATAGGCCGAGCATAGGGATAAGTATTCATGAAGGAATGGAAAAGATGTGGAGCCTTTGGGTTATACCCGTATTGTGTAATAACATTGAATCATTTTGCATGCCATTTTTTCTTCATAGGGAAACATTCTCTTGTGGAACGTTGACTAAGATAACTCTTGTTTTAGTCATCCACCCTTTTATGAAGTCTCATTCATATTTTAATCTTGCTCAATCTTATCATAGTAAGGGGATTATGACACTACTAGCCTTTTTTACATGGGTAAAGAAAAGAAACATACCCGTGTTTGGAAAACAGTAAGGAAAAATGGAGGTATGAATAAAGGAACAGAGGAAACAAAATGGTGTTTCCAGGTTTAAAAAAAAATAGAATTATAAGTTCATATAAAGGAAACAATAGACAAACATCCTCTTTTCTTTTGTAAAAAATAGAGCTCGAATTCATATTTGCATTTACAAACAAAGGAAAGGATGCAAAGATTTCATACATAGTCCTACCTGCAGGTCGACAATCCAACAACATCAAACCCTCGACCCTCTATTTCAAGTCCATGGTGACATGAGTGGAGAAAATTTTCCATAATGAACAAAGTAAAAATGAGAATTGTGAATGCCCACGGTTTCGGTAATTAGGGTTTTTACCCTAAGTCTTTGCCGACTTATGAATATGGCCATTTTTTCCCCTTCTTGAATGCTAAAAAGCCCATGTCATAAGACTTTAAGCCTTAATTTTTTGTATTTTTCAATATGTCATGCTATGTATATGGAGTCCTTTTGACTTCGTCTTATTTTGCATTGACTCATGTATGGTCAAGTCTTCTCTTATTTTTGCATTGATTTAAAATTGTAAAGCATTTGGTTTAAATTATGTTGATATAAATCATTAAATCAAATTTTTATTTTAAGTGCAAATATAATGTGTTATGCTTTGAAAATTCCTATAAGAGGATTTAGTTACATTTTATGCTCTTGGAGAGCATATAGGAGAATGTTGTAGAGGTTAGCCAACATATGGCTAAGATATAGGAGATTGTTCTGACTAGAATGAAAATCTTTTGAGAGCATATAGGGGTATTTTGGAGTGCTTTTATGGTAAACATGGTCAAAGTTGACCTTTTCAACATATTAGAGCCCTTTTGGAGCCTTTCAAATGCTATTTTCTAGGCTTTTGGGTTGTGTACGACCAAAAGACTTTCTAGTTCCTATTTTGGTGGAACTGTTTAAGAGAGCATATAGTGACCTCACTTTTCATTTGTGAAGTCAATTCGTACTTGCTTATTTTCTATTTTTGTGACTTTGGAGTCCTTGAAGGAAAAGAAAAACTTTGTAACTCATTTAGGATATGAAATACAATGAAATCCTTGGGTGTTATTGATATGAAATTTTTCCCTTCTTGTTTATTGCATTATTGTGTGTTCCCACATGGTTGATCGAGTTATCTGTGAGATAGTTTTCATTTCCTTTTAACTTTGTCTCATGAATTTGATGCCTTTATTTAAAAGTGTGTTATTGTAGGTTGTAGATTGTGTCATAAAAATGCAAAATAACTTTTAGCAGTGGAGATACCTTCCTCCTTGAAGTTTTAGCCTTAAGACCTTTTTATGAAGTACTTATTGTAAGAGAGGGGGACCACCCATTGCAAGGCCCCAGGTCACAAAAGGCCAAGAGCGGAAAGGTTTCCCTAACTTACCTCAGTTTAAAGGATGGTTAGGATAGAAGGGATGAGAATGATGAGCATTATGTGTCCTTCAATCACTCTGCAATCCCAAGAGTTGAAGGGAGACTAGATGAGTCACTTTCTAGAGTCAAATCTACGTCTCTGGTAGCTTTCTATCCAAGGACAAAAGCTTAGTTATGGGATGAAAGTGTGACGCGCTAGCATCTCATAGGTGCGCTGGCATCCATATGGACATAAAACCAGAGAAACGAGGTTGGAATCCCAAGAAAGGACTGACAGTCTAGTTTAGTAGTTTTAGGAAGTAAAGAACAAGATTAGGAAAAGAGAAAGGTAAATAAGAATATGATAAAAGAAGTATCTTACCACGAGGGTGACGAAGACAATTTCGTAGAACAATGCTCTCGCCAGTTTGTTTCAAGATCTCTCCACGTGCATACAACAAAGAGGGAAAGTGTTGGGGTTGTTTAGGGGTCTACCTCAGTTAGACCCCCATCTTGGTGTTTCCACCTCCATAGACAACCAATTTTGCAATGATATAAATAACAATAAAGGAAGGAAATACAAGCCATGTATGCAAGAAACACTACAAAACAATATGTGCTTACTCAAATGAATACGATAGAGGAGATGAGAGGAGCTTATCACCTCCGTCTAAAGCACTCAAGGCTTGTGGAGAATTGAATGAGAGGAACTCAAGCCTCTTTTTTCATGGTGTATGTCCTGACTCACACTATCAGAGTGGTAGATTGCTGCAATGGAGTGAATAAAGTTGCTACAAATCTTGAATGGATGTTCGAAAGAGTGGAGAAAATATGAAGTGATGAACTCAAGATCTCGCAAAACTCTGTCCAAAATTATTCTTGAAGAGAACTATGGATGAAAGATTGAAGATTATGAAGAGATGGATGAAAATGGCCATATTTGGGTCGACCAACAGAAGAGGAGTGTTACACTTCAGCTCCCAATTGAGAGTGTAACATCTCTTTAGACTCCAGTTGCAAGAATCTTCTAGGGACGTAAGCGCATCACGTGGACATTTGCTCACCATGCGAGCATCCATGATAGAAACTCCCCCACCGACACACAAATAGGGTGCCAAGTGAAATGCAAGTAGTGGACTTAAGTGGAATTAAACCTTCGCTTTCGGTTTTCTAAAGTGTAAAGGGGTGAAAGGGGAATTTGCATTAGGGGTGAAAATTAATGCTCATACATTTTGCCCCCACTTTAGCAAGCACGAATATTGATGAGTGATTTGGTAAAGTAGAGTAGTAAGAAAGTAAGAAAGTAACAAATGTATACTTGAACCAACGAGGAAGCAGAGCACGGTCTGGTGAACTTGAAAGTGCAGGAAAGGAATTCATAGTTTCGTGGAACCATAAAGCTGAAGTATGAAAATGCATTACAGGTTCATGGTCCTACAAGGGAGGTATCTTTCAAGAACTCTCACATGAAGGAAACCAAGAAAAGCACATTACAGCCCTACAAAACTGTAAGGAAGGTATTCCCCAAGAACTCTCACATGAGGGAGACCAAGCAAAGCGCCTTATAGACTTGCGGACCTGTAAGGAAGGTATCCTCCAAGAACTCTCATATGAAGGAGACCGAGAAAAGGGGACTCTGTAGAGTCAGAGATGGCAACATGTTTACCCCCTAATAGAACACATTAGGAAGCAGCCACGTAGGCTAGTAAATGGACAGTCATGCAGACCATCGCTAAGTTGTAAGACTTTCAAAGGGGTCCCTCAAGAACCCTTAAAAAGGAAGGAGGGTCCACTCAAGGAACACACTATTTGAAAGGTCAAGTCTAGTCGGGTTGCCCCCAAGCTAGACATAAATATGTGAAGACGATCTAGTCGGGTTGTCCCCAAGCTAGACATAAATATGTGAAGACGATCTAGTCGAGCTGCCCTTGGACTAGACATGAAGAAATGAAACTGGCCTAGTCGGGCTACCCCCGACCTAGATGCCCTAGAACTTGTTGAAAGATTTCAAAAGGTTCCCTCGGGAACCCAACGTGAAAGGGAGGGGTCCACTCAAGGGACACACTATTCAAAAGTTACCATCTTCCTTCTCGAATCGACTCGCCACCAAGGAATTATTTTGAAAGATGTTCACTTCATCAAGGAATTTGAAAGGAAGTAGATGAAATCATGCGAGGGGAAGACTAAGATTGTTTCTGCTTTGGAGGAGGATTCCCAAGTCCTTTCTTTACGAACCCATGATGAAGGAAACATGTTTCGCTAGGGTTTCAAGTTGAGAATGCAGTTGTAATAAAGAAGTGTGTGAGGGGTCTTTCGAGAAAATATTCGTTCAACAATGAATGCATTTTCTAAAGACAAAGTAATGTAGAAGAGGCGTTGTCGCACATGAAAGGGACAACTCAAGCAAAGACGAGAGAAAGACAAAGAGAAAGTAAAAGAGAACAAATCACACACAAAGGGCATAGGGGGATCTAGTTTTACGAGGTCAGATCTGCCTTTATTTATATATGTTAGGTAATCGTGGAAAGAGGCAAAAGATCATCAATCCCCAACCGGATTAGGAAGAATGCATAGAAGAAAAAGTAAAAAATAAAAAAATGGGTCAACATGGAAGTAGACATAAATTCTCCTGATGCTTTGCATCGTCTTGAATTTGCCAAAAGTCAATCACAAACATGGAAGAATAGAGGTACATATAGAGGAAGGTTTACAATACAAACACCACACCTATATGCAAGTACCAACAGGGGTGACGAGGGTCATCCAGGCACATGTAGCACGATTACGGGGGAACACATCACAACACACACACATCTAATCTAAAGATCAAGAAGAGGGTCTCCCCATAACACTGGTCGATCAAGAGTTCGTCATCTTCCCACTCTATATCATCGAAGGAGGATGACAAGCCCACAATGGTGTAATGTTAAGGGGAGGAGCTTATGATCCTCCTGCAACAAGGGCCAAGGCAGAGGGACCTGTGAGGTCTCCATCACTCAACTCTTGTGGTTCCAAGGTCAACGACCTCGCAAATATTGCTGACAAGGTCAAAACTTCATCCACTGAGTTAAACATGCATTTAATAGGAGTTCCATGCTTCACTTCAGTGGATGAAGGATTTTGCACCTGAGGTTCACCGCTGGGGTCACCGAGAGACTTGAGAGTGGTGACAAACTCGAGGAAGGTTGGGACTGGTTTCGTTACTAGGAAAAAACAAGTCAACTTGGGGCAAAATTTTGGGGAAGGTGGGATCTTCTTACGTCCTCCATTGCTGGAGGGGCCACACTCTACCTTCTTCTTCATCGGAGGACATGAACTCCCCACAGATGAAACAAGGAGGGTCAAGGGAGAAGAGGAAAGGACTGCAATGGAAACAACTAAAGTGCTCACCATGTCCATGGGATTTGGGAAAGGCAAGACATCCAGGATGGAAGTCAACAAGGGAGGCTTTGCCAAAGGAGTGATGAACACTTGCACCCTTCTAGGTGCATGTGCACTCACAACAAGAACTAAAAGGGATTCAAAGATGAAAGGGGGAAAAGAGGAGGATGCAGTAGGAGGTGCAACCTTCTCCTCCTCCTTCTTCTGTAAGGAGGCTTTCTCAGCTATGAGAGCCTTTCGTTGGTGCTTACTCTCATGCGCAAGGCAATTTCTTTGAATCTTCGAACCAGAAGCCAGAACTTGGGAAGGGATGAAAAAATTCTACTCAACCATGGGAGTGTCCATGGTTGTTTCCAATGGAAGGGAAAAATCCTAAATGGGAGAAGGAGGGGAAGGCTCAAAAATGGTGGGAGGAGTTGACTCTAATGCCTTGGTGGTAGGCCTCTTCCCATTCACTATTTTGGGAATAGGAATAGAAGGAGGCCGCGGAGATCGAGACAAAGAGGACTCTCCATGAGGGGCCTTTTTCCTTCCATACCGAATGGGCCTAGGCTCTGTCGATAAGATAGGAAGCTCAAATGTAGGATTATTACCCTTTCACCAAGCGAACACCATAGGGTTCTCTCACAAATGAGAGATGATAGCAGATGGTGTTGTGGTAGGGCGAGAGGAAGCATCGAGCTGAACAACAAAAGTGGAAGAAGGAGGATCTTGATACCACTTCTCTTCTTCTCTTTTATGTGCCTTGTTGACATCACTATAATATTTTAGGAAAGTTCTATGTGAAACAATATAAGGTGATGAAGGGTATCTCACTTTTGGCTTAGCGCACCCCTTCTTATAGTTTTGATAAATGCGATGTACGAGTTCCTTCGTAGGCGACAGAGGATCAAGGGGTGTGGGCCAAAAGTAATCCAAGGTATAGTTGCCACATGCAATTGGTGGTCTATAACATGTATCATGGATAAAATGTACCAAACCTCCATGAAAAAACTTCAGACACTTGTGTATAACCGAGGGAACTGTGTTCATAGCTACTAGATAGGGAATACCTAGCTTCACTCTAAAAATTTTAGACCCCGGGATGATGTCAAACTTGAGGCTTACAGATTTAGGTCCAACGAGGACTGATAGGACAATACTCCCTAAAGGGGGTACAAAAATTATTTTTTATGTGTGGACGGTGATTTCAGATGCATAATACCCATCCTTATGCAGGAAGTTAATCAACATGATCTCCTCAGTTATGATATTCACTTGCGATGTCGGATCAACAAGAACACCCGCTACAATATTCTCATTTATCCTCGCAGGAATGTAAAGAGGAGATGGATCCGTGTTGAAGCCCATTGGTAAGTCCTGTGAGGTGAAGGTTATGCTAGTACCACTACTCACAATCTGCATAGAGGGAATAGATTGATTCAGGAAAGAGGCCATCATACACACCAACTGTACTTTTACAAAGCTCTTGAAGGTTTGTGAGATAAAGTAGTGACCCAATTAAGGTTTTGATACACAATGCTTTGGAACCTTCCAACTACGCCTACTAGGAGTCACAGGTTGGGTTATGAGGTGAGATATTCACAACTCTCTCACCTACAAAACTCCTAGGATATGAGGAAAGGAGCCTTCAGTATCATAGAATGAAACCAAAATGGTTCATGTCAGGCTCACCAAAAATGTAAGAGAGGGGGACCACCCACTGCAAGACCCCAAGTCACAAAAGGCCAAGAGCGAAAAGGCTGCCCTAGCTTACCTCAGTTTAAAGGATGGTTAGGATAGAAGGGATGATAATGATGAGGATTATATGTCCTTTGATCACTCTGTAATCCTGAGAGTTGAAGGGGGACTAGACGATTCACTTTCCAGAGTCAACTCTGTGTCTTAGGTAGCTTTCTATCTGAGGATAGAAGTGTGGTTCTCGGATGACAACGCGGCATGTTGGCATCTCATAGGTGCACTAGCGTCCGTACAACCAGAAAACTAGAGAAATGAGGTTGGAATCCCGAGAAAGGACTGATAGTCTAGACTAGTAGTTTCAAGATGTAAAGAACAAGACTAAGAAAAGAGAAATGTAAATACAAACATGATAAAAGAAGTACCTTACCATGAGGGTGACGAAGATGATTTCGTAGAATAATCCTCTGGCCAATTTGTTTCAATATTTCTCCACTGCACACAACAAAGAGGGGAAGTGTTGGGAATTTTTAGGGGCTTGCCTCAGTAAGACCCCCGTGTTGGTGTTTCCACCTCCATGGACAACCAAGTTTGAAATGATAGAAATAACGATAAAGGAAGGAAATACAAGCTATGTATGCAAGAAACACTACAAAATAGTATGTGCTTACTCAACTGAATACGCTAGAGGAGATGAGAGGATCTCACCACCTCTATCCAAAGTGATCAAGGCTTGTGGAGGAGTGAATGAGAGGAACTCAAGCCTCTGTTGTTGTGCTGTATGTCCTGCGCTCACACTATCAGAGTGATGGAGTGGTAGATTGTTGCAATGGAGTGAAGAATGCTACTACAAAGCTTGAATGGATGTTCAAAAGAGTGGAGAAAATGTGAAGTAATGAACTCAAGATCTTGCAAAAATCTATCCAAACTTCTTCTTGAAGAGAACTATGGATGAAAGAGTGAAGATTATGAAGAGATGGATGAAAAACAATCATATTCGGGTTAGCCAGCCAAAGAGGAGTGTTACACTTCAACTTCCAATCTATATTGTAACGTCTCTACAGACTCCAACCATAGGAATATGCCAGGGATGTACGCACATCATGCAGATGTCTACGCTTCGTGCAGGTGTCCCTAACAGAAACGCCCCACCGACACACAAACATGGTGCCAAGTGGAATGCAAGCAGCGGGCTTAAGTGGAAATAAACCTCCGCTTTTTGTTTTCTAAAGTATAAAGGGGTGAAAGGGGAATTTTCGTTAGGGGTGAAAATTCACGCTCATACACTTATGTAAGAGCATACAATAATAGGTTGTGCAAGTTTTCTTTTTCTATCATTGCAAGCAAGTATTTACAAGTTGAGCTTCATAGTCCCGTTTAGTTTGGTGTATCACTTTTATTTTCACTTTCAAGCTTTCGGTTTATGCCTTCTTTTTCCCTTTCCCTCTACAAAATCAGTAGTTTTAGGTGAAACCATAGGAATCCAACCTTCTCTGGAGGTTGGCCTCTATTTACAAGCTACCCATAGCTTTAGAGGTCTTCCCATGTTTCACTAAATTGTTGAATTTCAGATTCAATAGGTTGTGATTTCAATAGATATCAAGCATCACCTAGATGCAATGCATGTTAAGTGGACCATTCATTATCATGAGAGATGGGTTCTTGTGGACCACTACTCATGAAACATGGGTCAATGAGTTTGACTCATAAAATATTGATAGCAATATCATAAGGTAGAGGCATTATTTGAGGCATAGTAAAGGAAAGTAAAAATCCTACTATAGTGAAATGAAAAATGGTGACATCCTAATTGGTATTATATTAATCTTTAGTTTTAATTAATTTTTTATTATTATATCTGCACTTCAAGGATAGTTAAACACTTTACTTCTTCTTCCAAGATCATTGTGCAATTTTAACAAAACCCTTGTTCATACATGCATTGTAAAAGGGTAAGTGCATGGATCTGTGACACAATTTTAGTGTCAAATTGATCTATAATTAGAGGTTTACAAAATAACTTGCAAATTAATCCTAATTAAATTTTTTTCCCCGATCCAGATAAAATTGTGTGATTATGTTGTTTAACCATTGAAATTACAGACTAAGTTCAATTAATCCTTTACAAAACTTAAGGAAGTTAACTAATTACTATAATTTTGTAATTAGAACTTGAATGCAAAATTGAAAATACTGAAAAGAAATTAGAGAGAATGTAAGATAGGAGATAGAAGAATAATAAGACAGAAGATAGAAGAATCAGATGCAAGTTGATAACGGAGTTCATCCAATCAAGACTACGTCTCCGGGTTCACTTCTTAATGTTGGACCACTTTTATTAATATTGCCAAGCACTTGAAAATGCCTTCTTACAATATTCAAGCTTCAAAACCTGCAAAAAATTCCTCACAATCTCCCACTTTTACAATTTTGGTGTATAACAAAACCTTGCAATTCTTCCTCGCAAAAAGAATTCAACTCTCATAAAGGAATTATTTTTCTGAGAAGACTTGATTAATTCTAAAACCAAAACTCTCCCCCTTTTAAACAAAACAATTTACCCAATATGACTAAAACCATATGATTTGAAAATCTCACCCAAATCTCCTATTTACATTCCAAATATATCAAAATCCCCTTGAAATAACATGTAAATCCTTAATAATCTTAAAATCTATTCTGCTTGAATCTTTTAGCCCTTTTAAATCTTCATTTTATCGAACTTCTAAAATTTGGAAAGATTTGATAATGTTTATCACGTTTATAACAAAATGACTATTATCCCGAAATACATGCAAAGGATGCGTTTGGTGTAATGGTGGGGCCCATTTGAAGGCATATGGGAGGTCAAAGGTTCAAACCACCCAACACCCATTTTTAGCTTTTGCGTTTATTAAAGCAATTTTGGGATTTATTGAATATCATAGTTCCCATTTTTATAAATGAGTAAGGTGGATGGTCTAGTGGTGGAGAGGGTACATAGCGAGGGGGTTGTCACGGGTTCAACCCCCACTACCTCCTTATTTGCATTTTTGACTTAGCCTCCAGTGCCACATGTCAAGCCTAGGTGATGCCACTTGTCAATTGATGATTGACTGAAGTCTGCCTCGTGCCAGTCTGTCATCGGACCACGTCGATGCCTCATCATTGTACAGATAGTTGATTGGATGACATGTGTCAACCTGTGATTGGTCACCATGCCACGTCATCTGCCTATTTTGTCACCATGCCATGTCATCATGCTGACGTCATCATTTTGACTGGTCAACTCCTTTTGTCTGCAAACTTTGATCAACTCTATTTTTCTCATACGACTCTATTTTTGAAACTAAATATAGTTCCAGAATCAGCGCAATGAGCTATACAACTTGGTGTCTTTTTTGTCTCATTTTGAAATAATCAAATTTTTTCCTTTTTGAACGCCTGATTTGCCTATTTCATTGGACCTTTTTCTGAGCATAACTTTTGCATACAGACTCCTTTTGAGCCTGTCCAAATTGCGTCAGGACCGTGTCGGTGACCTCTGCATGTTGATGTTGGTTTCATGAGATTTTGAGATTGTGAAATTTTTCAGGTTTTACAAGATCCACCTGGATCACAAATTGCAAAAAAACTTGTAACAAGCCATATTGTGATTACCAAATTTGGAGAGTGCCAAATAGGTTATTTCATTTGGCTAGCACCAAATTTGGCAATGCAAATGTCATTCATTACTTTTGGAATGTATTTTTGAAAGCTCTTTCATTTTCTCTTTCTTTGCCAGGGAGATTATATACATGAAATAAACATTAATTATAAGTTGACATTTACATATGGACATTTAGTTTCTTATACTTATATTTATATTTCATGTATATAGGCAAGATGTTTGAGAGTAGTTTCAGATCTCTAGGAGTTATAATGCAAATTCTAGTTTTTGGAAGATCTTAAAAATTTTAGAGTTAGTCAAATTTCAGTAATCAGCATGTCAAATTTCAGTAATTAGGAGGTCAAATTTTAGTATTCAACAAGTTGTATCATATTTCTATCTCTCTCTCATTCTCTCTACTCTCTATCTCTCCACTCCCTCTCTCTCTCCCCTCTCTCTCTCACACCCCTCTATCTCCTCCCTACATCTACCTCCCTCCCTCCCCTCTCTACTTCTCTCTATCTCTTCTCTCTCTCTACATCTCCTTCCCTCTCTACTTATCTTTATCTCCCCTCACTCTCTCTTTACCTACCTCTCCCTCCATCACTTTGTATCTCACCTATGTCTCCCTCCCTACCTCTTTCCCTATCTACTCTCTATCTCTCCTCTCCCTCTATCTACCTACATCTCTCTCTCACTCTCTATCCCTCTCTATCCCTCTATTCCCCCTCTTTCTCTCTATCTCTCTCCTCTTTATCTCATAATTCTCTCTCCCTCCCTCTCAGTCTCTCCTCTCTATCTCACCAATCTCTTTATCTATCTCACTCTCTCACAAACCCATATCTCCCTCCCTAACACTCCGTCCCTCCCTTCTTCCCTCTCTCAACCTCACCCTCCCTCGCATTATTTTTTTCTCTCCTCCAAATCTCTCTCACTATTTTCGCTCCCTCCCTCCCTCCCTCCCCCCTCTTTCTCTCTCAATTGCTTCTTTTCTCTATTTCACCATTCTCTCTCTCTCACTCACACACACACACCTCTATCTCCCTCCCTACATCTCCCTCCCTCCCTCTCCTCTCTAATCTCTATCTCTCATCTCTCTTTCCCTCTCTATACCTACCTCTCCCTCCATCACTCTCTCTCCATCCCCTTTATATCACCTATGTCTCCTTCCCTACCTCTTTCCCTCTCTACTATATATCTCTCCTCTCTTTTCCTATATATATCTCTCTTTGTCTCTCCATCCCTCTTTATCTCTCTCTCTCCTTCTCTCTATCTCACCATTATCTCTATCCCCACCTCTCACTCCCTCCTCTCTAAATCACCATTCTCTCTCTCCCACTTTCCCTCCTTCCATCTCACTCCCTCCTCTCTAAATCACAATTCTCTCTATCCCACTTCCCCTCCTTCCCTCTCTCTATCTCACCTATCCCTTTCTACCTCTCCCTCCCTCCAACCTCCCTCTCTCTCTTTATCTCTCTTTATCACTCTATCCTTACCTCTCAACTCTCTATCTCAGCACTCTCTCTCCATCTCACTATCCCTCCTTCAATCTCTCCCTCCTATCCCTCCCTCTCTCCTTCCCTCTCTACCTACCTCTCCCTCCACTACCTGCCAATCTCTCTCTCTCCCTCACCCCTCTTTTTCTCTTACTCTCTCCTTCCATATCTACTATCTATCTCTCCCCCCTTCCCTCTCTACTCTCTTTCTCTCTCTCCCCTAATTTTCTCTTCTCTCACTCTCTCTCCCTCTTACACACACTCACCTCTATCGACTCCTTTCTCTCCCTCCATCCCTCCACTCTCTACATCTCTTTCCCTCTCTTTACCCACCTCTCCCTCCATCACTCTATATCTCAACTATGTCTCCTCCCTACCTCTCTCTATATCTCTCTCTCTCTCGCACACACACACAAACTCACCTCTATCTCCTCCCAACCTATCCTGCCCCCCTATCTACTTCTATCTATCTCTCCTCTCTCTATGTCTCCTTCCCTCTCTACTTACATTTATCTCCCCTCTCCCTCTTTTTACCTACTTCTCCCTTTATCACTCTATATCTCACCTATATTTCCCTACCTACCTAGGGTTGAGGGTTTAATGTATAGGTTAGAGAGTGGAGGGTAGAGGGTAGAGGGTTTAAGGGTTGAGGGTTGAGGGTTGAGGGTTTAAGGTTGAGGGTTGAGGGTATAAGGGTTTAGGGATCAGGGTTTAAGGGTTGAGAGTTGAGGGTAGAGGGTAGAGGGTAGAGGGTAGAGGGTAGAGGGTAGAGGGTTCAAGAATTAGGGTAGAAATTTTACTTGAGTTTAAGGGTTTAAGGGTTGAGGGTATATGGTTGAGGTTAGAGGGTATTGGGTTGAAGGTAGAGGGTGGAGGGTTTAAGGGTTAAGGGTTAAGGGTTAAGGGTTTAGGGTTTAGGGTTTAGGGTCGAGGGATTAGAGTAGAGTGGGAGGGATGGATGGAGGGAGAAGTGAGATAGAGAGAAGTAGAGAAGAGGATGGAGGGACAAAGATAGATGGGGGTTGAGGATCCAATGTATAGGGTAGAGATTTAAGGGTAGAGGGGAGAGAGAGATACCTGAGAGAGGGAGAGACTTGAGAGAGAGAGAGAGATAGAGGGAGTGAGGGTTAAGAGTAGAGGGTTTAACTATTTAGGGTTTACAGTTCAGGGTAGAGGGGAGAGAGATAAAGGGGGTGACTGAATGAGAGAGAGAGAGAGAGAAAAACTTGAGAGAGGGAGAAGGGGTAGGAGGGAGAGAGTTGAGAGAGAGAGGGAGGGAATGGGAGAGATATAAAGGGAGGGAGAGTTAAGGGTAGAGGGTAGAGGATTTAGAGTAGAGGGGAGAGAGATAGAGGGAGTGAGTGAGAGAGATAGAGGGACAGGGGGTAGGAGGGAGAGACTTGAGAGAGAGAGAGGAAGGGAGTGGGAGAGAGATATAGGGAGTCAGGGCTAACGGTAGAGGGTAGAGGGTTTATGGTTTAAAGGTTAAGGGTTTAGGGTTTAGGCTTAAGGGTAGAGGGGAGAGAGATAAAGGGATTGATTGAGAGAGAGAGACCTGAGAGAGGGAGAGGGTTGAGAGAGAGAGGGAGGGAGTGGGAGAGAGATAGAGGGTGAGAGGGTTAATGGTATAGGGTAGAGGGTTTAAGGATTAAGGGTTTAAGGGTTTAGGGTTTAAGGGTTAAGGGTAGAGGGTTAAGCATTAAGGGTAGAGGGGAGAGAGATAGAGGGAGTGATTGAGTGAGAGAGAGATACATGAGAGAGGGAGAGGGGGTAGGAGGGAGAGACTTGAGAGAGAAAGAGGGAGTGGGAGAGATAGAGGGAGGTAGGGTTAAGGGTATATGGTAGATGGTTTTAAGGGTTAAGGATTTAGGGTTTACGGTTAAGGGTAGAGGGGAGAGAGATAAAGGGAGTGACTGAGAGAGAGAGACCCAAGAGAGGGAGAGGGGGTAGGAGGGAGAGGGTTGAGAGAGAGATGGAGTTGGAGAGAGATATAGGGAGGTTTAAGGGTATAATGTATAGGGTTTAAGGTTACGGCTGCTGGCCTATGGGTTAAGGCAGAGGCTACACCATGGCAGAGGAGAGAAGAGAGAGAGAGAGAGAGAGAGAGAGAGAGAGAGAGAGAGAGAGAGAGAGGAGAGAGGAGAGAGGAGAGAGGAGTGAGGAGCGGAGTGAATTAGGGAGAGATACCTAAGAGAGGGAGATACTAAGATAGGTATGAGAGAGAGACTTGAGAGAGAGAGAGGGGGGAGGGAGTTGAAGAGAGATATAGGGTAGAGGGTAGAGTGTTTAAGGGATTAAGGTTTAAGGGTTAATGGTTAAGGGTTTAGGGTTTAGGGTTAAGGGTATAAGGGAGAGAGAGGGAGGAAGTTGGAGAGAGATAGAGGGTAGAGGGTTAAGGGTAGAGGGGAGAGAGATAAAATGAGTGAGTGAGTGAGAGAGATACCTGAGAGAGGGAGAGGGGGTAGAAGGGGGAGACTTGATAGAGAGAGGGAGGGAGGGAGTGGGAGAAAAATAGAGGGTAGAGGATTTAAGGGTTTAAGGTTTAAGGGATAATGGTTTAGGGTTTAGTGTTAAGGGTAGAGGAGAGAGGAGAGAGAGATAGAGGGAGTGAGTGAGAGAGAGAGAGACGTAAGAGAGATAGAGGGGGTAGGAGGGAGAGACATAGAGAGAGGGGTATAAGGGAGAGTTTCTATATCTCCCATCTCTCGCTCAAGTCTCTCCCTCCTCCCCCCTCTCCCTCTCTCAAGTCTCTCTCTCTCTCTCACTGACCCCTATCTATCTCCCCTCTACCCTTAACCCAACCCTCTACCCTGTACCATTAATCCTCTACCCTATATATATCTCCCACTCCCTCTCTCAAAAAAATATCTTCCTCCTACCCCCTCTCCCTCTCTTAGGTCTCTCTCTATCTCAATCACTCCCTCTATATCTCTCCCCTCGACCCTTAACCCTAAACCCTTAACACTTAACCCTTAAACCCTCTACCCTCTACCCTTAACCCTCCCTCTCTCTATCTCTCTCCCACTCCCTCCCTCCCTCTCTCTCAATTCCTCTCTCCTACCACCTCTCTCTCTTAGGTCTCTCTCCCCTCTACTCCTTAACCCTTAACTGTACCCTTAACCCTTAAACCCTTAACCCTTAACCCTAAACCCTTAATCCTTAACCCTTAAACCCTAAACCCTCTACCCTATACCCTATACCTCCCTCCTCTACCTCTCTCCCACTCCCTCCCTCTCTCTCTCTCTCAACCCTCTCCCTCCTACCTCCTCTCCCTCTCTTAGGTATATCTCTCTCACTCACTCCCTCTATCTCTCTCCCCTCTACCCTTAAGCCCAAACCCTAAACCCTTAAACCCTCTACCCTCTACCCTTAACCATGCCTCCCTCTATTTCTCTCACAATCCTTCCCTCTCTCTCTCTAAAATCTCTCCCTCCTACCCCCTCTCCCTCTCTTAGGTCTCTCTCTCACTCAATCTCTCAATCTCTCTCCCCTCTACCCTTAACCCTTAAAACCTAAATCCTTAAACCCTTAACCCTAAACCTTAAAAAATTAACGCTTAAACTCTCTACCTCTACCCTTAACCCTCCCTCCCTATATATATCTCCCATTCCATCCCTCTCTCTCTCTTTGAACCCTCTCCCTCCTACCCCCTCTCCCTCTCTCAGGTCTCTCTCTCATCACTCCCTTTATCTCTCTCCCCTATACCCTTAATCATAAAACCTAAACACTTAACCCTTAAACCCTCTACCCTCTACACTTAAACATCTCTCCCTCTATCTCTCTCTCTCAAGTCTCTCCCACCTACCCCCTCTCCCTCTCTTATATCTCTCTCTCAATCACTCCCTCTATCTCTCTCCCCTCTACCTTTAACCCTCTACCCTATACATTGGATATTCAACCCTCATTTATCTTTGTCCCTCACTCCTCTTCTCTACTTCTCCCTATCTCAATTCTCCCTCCATCTCTCCCTCCATCCCTCTCTACCCTAATCCCTCAATCCTATACCCTCAACCCTATGCCCTCAAACCTTAAACCCAAGTAAAATCTCTACCATAATCCCTCGAACCTCAACCCTTAATCCCTTAAACATTAAACCCTCAACCCCAACCCTCTACCCTCAAACCTCAACCCTCAACCCTTAAACCCTAATCCCACAACCCCTATACCCTCTACCTTATACATTTGACCCTCAACCCTAATCCCTCAACCCTATACCCTCAACCCTTTACCCTCAACCTTAAAAAATCGATCATCAAACCTTAAACCCTCTACCCTCTACCCTCTATGCTCTACCCTATACATTAATCCATCAACCCTAAATTATCAACCCTTAACCCTTACTCCATCAACCATATGTAGGTAGGGAAACATAGGTGAGATAAAGAGTGATAAAGGGAGAGGTAGGTAAATAGATGGAGAGGGGAGATAAATATAGGTAGAGAGAGGAGACATAGAGAGAGGAGAGATAGAGAGAAGTAGAGAGGGGATGGAGGGACAGGTAGGGAGGAGATAGAGGTGAGTGTCTGTTTGTGTGCAAGAGAGAGAAAATAGAGCGGGAAGGGGTGGAGAAAGAGAGAGGTAGAGGGAGGGAGAGGAGAGATAGAGAGTAGGGAGGGAAACAGGTAGGGAGGAGACACAATTGAGATATAGAGTGATGGAGGGAGAGGGAGATAAAGATAAATAGAGAGGGAAGGAGATTCAAAGAGAGATGATAGATAGAGAGAAGTAGAGAGTGGAAGGATGGAGGGAAAGGAAAGGAGGAGGTAGAGGTGAGTTTGTGTGAGAGGGAGATAGAGTGAGAGGAGAGAAAATGAGGGCAGAGAGGAAGGGGAGAGAGGAAGGGGGAGAGAGAGAAAGTGGGGGGAGGCAGAGAGAGGTATAGAGAGTGGTAGGTAGTGGAGGGAGAAGTACGTAGATATGGAAGGAGAGAGGGAGGGATAGGAGGGAGAGAGGGAAGGAGGGAGAGTGATATGGAGAAACAGTGGTGAGATAGAGAGTAGAGAGGTAAGGAGAGAATGAGAAGGAGAGATAAAGAGAGAGAGGGAGGATGGAGCGAGGGAGAGGTAGAAAGGGATAGGTGAGATAGAGAGGGAATGAGGGAAAGTGAGATAGAGAGGAGGGAGTGAGAGGGAAGGAGGGGAAGTGGGAGAGAGAGAATGGTGATTTAGAGAAGAGGGAGTGAGAGGTAGGTGTAGACATCTAAATTTGATCACTTCCACATGATCAGAATTGTCTACTCTATTCATCTATTTCATTAATAGTGATTAAATAATTTATTTAATCATTATTTTATTTTTTGCCTAAGGTTCCTAAAGTATTTAATTGAATAAATTAAATACTTTACCTTACACCCTTTCTTCTCTAAAGTAAATAAATAAGAATTTTTTTTTAATTTAGTCATTTGACCTATTTGGATTAAACCAATTTTTAATCCTTCTTTTTCTCTCTCCTTGTCACATTCTCCATAATCCTCTTTTAATCCAGATTAAATTAATTAATCTGTGATTAGGATGTGCACCACTTAATCAATATTAGTGTCACATCCTCCATAATCTCCCACTTGCCTCTAATATCTCATTAATTATCCTAATATTGTGTTTGCACAACCTTAATCAAGGTCATTAGCCTAATCAGTACCTTGGTCAACTCTCCCCATCCCCTAAAGAATTTTTAATTCATTTTTATTTACCCAAGGCTCCTCTCTTCCCCACGTGAATTTTTAATTCACTTTTATTCCTCCAATTAATCTTCTCTTCCCCATGCAAGTTCTAGAAGGCTTGACTTGTCACTTTAAATGTGCCAAGAACTTCTAGAACCTTGGACTTGTCACATCATTCACATGTGGCAAATCCCCACCTTTTTGGAAACCCTCTCTTATCCACTAGATTCTTCCAATCATTGTGAATTTTATATTCACTTTTATTCCTCCAAGGAATCTTATCATCCCCCAAGGTACCCACAAGGTACTTTTCCTTCCTCCACCTCACTCCCACATCATCCTACCCTAGGCCATCTCACATTCCAAATGTCAAGATGTGAGGGCTTGTGAGTACTCAACTCACCATAGCCCTTCATCTTGGCTTTGTTAGATCAATCTCAACAGTTGAATTCTCTAGAGAATTCAAATTATCCTATACATACCCCCTCATTTCTCTCAAAAAAGAGAATCAATCTTTTTCTATCAAAATCTTGCAAAATATCCATTTGAGATCTCATCCTCCATAGCTTTCAGCATCTCATCATTATCATATCTCCATCCATCTTGAATATCACTTTGCACATCCAATTTAGCTAGTCATCCAAAGAGAACACAAATATTCAAGGACCAAAGGGCCAACCAAGGAAGGAGCAGCATGAAGGTATAATCAATCAATTTTTTTTATCTTGTTTTCATGTTTACCATTTCTTAGGATAATCATTGAGGTGTCCTATTTTGTGTTATTTCTTTTCATTGCATCATTAGTTGTTTAGAATCTCACATTAGGAACATAAAATTTTAGGAGATCACAATAGGGATATAGATAATGGTGAGATAGAGAGAAGGAGAGAGTGAGAGAGAAAGAGAGGAATGGAGAGACAAAGAGAGAGGTAGGTAGAAGAAGGGAGAGGAGAGATAGATACTAGAGAGGGAAAGATGTAGGGAAGGAGACATATGTGACATAGAGAGTGGAGAGGGAAAGATGTAGGGAAGGAGACATCTATGACATAGAGAGGGATGGAGAGATAGGGTGATGGAGGGAGAGTAGATATAGAGAGGGAAAGATAGAGGAGAGATAGAGAGTAGAGAGTGGATGGAGAGAGATAGAGGTGTGTGTGTGTGAGTGAGAGAGAGAGAATGGTGAGATAGAGAAAAGGAGAAATTGAGAGAGAAAGAGGCGGAAAGAGGGAGGGAGGGAAAATAGTGAGAGAGATTGGGAGGAGAGACAAAAATAAGGGGAGGGAGGGAGAGGAGAGATAGAGAGAAGTAGAGAGGGAAGGAGGGAAGGAGGGAGTGTTAGGGAGGAAGATAGAGGTTTATGTGTGAGAGAGAGAGAGATAAAGAGAGTGGTGAGATAAAGAGGAGAGAGTGAGAGGGAGGGAGAGAGAATTATGAGATAGAGAGGAGAGAGTTAGAGAGAAAGAGGGGGAAGAGAGGCATAGAGAGGGATAAAGAGAGAGATATATGTAGTAGAGGGAGGGAGAGAAGAGATAGAGAGTAGAGAGGGAAAGAGGTAGGGAGGGAGACATAGGTGAGATACAAAGTGATGGAGGGAGAGGAAGGTAAAGAGAGAGAGAGGGGAGACAAAGATAAGTAAAAAGGGAAGATGTAGAGAGAGAGAAGAGATAGAGAGAAGTAGAGAGGGGAGGGAGGGAGGTAGATGTAGGGAGGAGATAGAGAGGTGTGTGTGAGAGAGATATGGGAGAGAGGGAGGAAGGGAGAGAGATAGAGAGTAGAGAGAAGGAGAGAGTGAGAGAAAGATGATACAACTTGCTAACTAATAAAATTTGACCTCTTGATTACTGAAATTTGACATGCTGATTAGAGAAATTTGATTGTCTAAAATTTTTAAGATCTTCAAAAAACTAGAATTTTTATTATAACTCCTAGAGATCCGAAACCACTTTGAAACATCCTGCCTATATACATGAAATATAACTTAAAGTATAAGAAAGTAAATGTCAACTTATAATTAAATGTTTATTTCATGTATATAGTCTCCCTTACAAAGAAAGAGAAAATGAAAGAGCTTAGAAAAATGCATTTCAAAAGACATGAATGACATTTGGCGATCGCCAAATTTGGTGCTAGCCAAATGAAACAACCCTTTTGGCGAGCATCAAATTTGGCGCTTGCCAAATAGGTTGCATTGGGAAATACCAACCCAATGGGTTGGACTTTGTATTTGGCATCTTACCCAAAGGCTTGGACAACCATTTCATGTAAAAGATGTGATTTTTTGAAAGGGTGCCGAATTTCCTCATATTCTCATCTATACTCCCCCTCTCATTTGCACGTCTTTCAATGTAATTTTATAAAAAACCTTTGATATTGTTAACCTCTCTCTTAGCTATCTAAATACATAAAAAAAAATCATTTTGATTTATTTAAGGTTTTGATCCATGGCTTCTATTGTAAATGCCTTTGTTTTTGGTCAAAAACCAACATGTGCTATTTTTAGGATAGATTTTTACTCGTTCATTGAAACGTGAAACAAATTAAATTTTTTGAAACTAGACTCCATTCTACACATGATGAAAAAATTTCAATTTTTGATTAGTTTTCAAAACATTTAGGGGGGAGCACACTCAAATTTCATCTTTTCAGGATGTGTCCACTTTGAAAATTCATAAAATATTATATATTCATTAAAAAAATTATCTAAAATAATGAGGATAAACTACATGGTGTTAGCTAATTTCTCATCATTGGGATTTTTGAAATTCTAAAAAAAAGCTAATCAAAAAGGGGGGAACCCTTAGGCGTTATGCTATTTTTTTGATAAAAAAAGATGTTATTTTGGGCCCCCCTTTTTGAGACCCTTAATCTTCATTAATTTCAAAAAAAAATTGTAGCTTAGAAACTAGACTTGGAGCACTTCAACTTTTGTTCTTGCTGCATCTTGAAATTTTGAGCATAACTATATTTTCTCGTGCAAATCAAATTTTGTTGATTTCAGAAAAAAAGAAGCGGCATCTTAAGAGCCAAAATTGTGTCAAAAATCCATGCGCTTACCCAAAATAAAAAATATAGTCTATAAATTATGCACAACAACATAGGGTGGTTGTGGAGCAAAACATTATACTTTACATATGTTTAAAATCATAAGGAAGTTGTGGGTTATGGGGTTTTGTTAGACACGTTTTAATTATTTTTGTTTTACTATATCTACACTTCAAGGATATTTCTTATTTGGTGTTTGTAACAAAGAAGGTTTGTTAAACATTGACACAACTATTCCTTATTGCACCACATATTTTCTTGTGTGTTTCACAGGATGAATGTTGCACAGTTCCATAAAATCACAAACTTCTTTGCCTTGTTGCCTATTCTTGATCTTTAAGTTGTCTCATCAATGCAATGCAACTGAGATTTGATGCTTGTTTGTGACATAATATAAATCATATATTTTTAAGTGATACACTAAAACATTTTCAATGAAAGATCAAACATAAATTTACACTAAAGATTAGAAGGTCAAAGAAGTATGTGCACCTTGTTTCCAGATACCACGTTTTCACTCTAAATCCCTACTGGATTTATTTTAAAAACTACACAATATGAATTAACATATACTATTTTTATAAATTATACTCACATATTATTGTCCACACATAAAAATGCATATACAAAAATTTCGTTCTACATAGAAGAATTTCATTTCATATACTAACAAAAAGAAGACTTTTTAGATTATTGTTGCTTGGCATCTCTATTTTCAGTGTTGCATCTACTACATTACAAAATGATTATATCATAAAATATATACAATATATAAAACTCTATTTTTAACATCTTTTCTTAGTTTTGATTTGGAATTGTTATGTATTCAATTTTAAAGTGATTTCATGAAATTTATTCTTAATTTTTAAACATATTTTATAATTTTTATTTTGTCAAAATGTTTACAAAATTTTCTATTTGACTTACAAATTTTTTGTTTGAATTTAAATATTATTTTATTAATTAAAGCTATAATGATATGGCAAAGGACTAAGGGTTGAAATTAGGATCTGAGAAAATTCTTCAAGTTTTTGGGGATTATTTTCTAAAAAGATACAAAGTCATTTTCTACTTCATTTTTCTAAAAAAATTCATAAAAATTCCTCTAAAATCCATAATAGCTATCATTCTCTTTACTTCTTTATTTGCAAGATCTAAAAATAATTTATTAGCTTCTTCAATATTTTTACAAATTATTTATAAGAGAAAGTGCCCACAAACTGATGAGGTAAAAATAACCTCATAATGATAACATAATAAAAATCTTCCTCATATATGCAAAATACTTATTCTCTACCAATTAATTAAACATAAGGCATAATAATTGCTTATCTTTTGAGAAAAATAGTACAAACTTTATTTCTTGCGATTTATTGAAATATCTTGCCAATAAAGATTTAATGTGTAGTTTTAAGTGTTTTGTAGGATAATGATTGGTCATCATACAATAGTCAAAAGCATTCAACCAACACGAGCTCTAGAACAAATTAAAGACATGCACTAGGAACATGCTCCAAAACTTTAGGATGATGGACCGAAATCATAGTTTCTTTTAGTTAAATTTTTGTTATGTTTTAAAGTTTAAAGACTTCATAGCTCAAATCAAGCCTCTTTAATATTTATGTAATGGGCATTTAAAGACATAAAGTTTGTTTAAAATCTATTATAGACTTTTTCAATGGTAATCTAAACCATTTGAAATATAGGATTTAGTTAGAATCATTTTATAAATATGTAATCTCCATAAGTAAAAGACAAGGCATAATAGTACGGTTATGATGTCAACATGTTTTCTGAATATATATGAATGAAGAAACTATTGCATATCAATCTTTGAGTTGTTGAAATTATGGATGAAGATTGATTTGAATGGAAGAGATCTCAATTACATTGTGCATGTGACCTGAGAACATAGGAACCCGCGAACTCGCCACTCAAGGGATGATAGATTAAATAGATGAGTACTTTCCTTTAAATAATTCTGTCATTTTTATGCATGGATAATAATTATGAGTGTAGTTATTTTTCATGTTAATTCTATAGATAGTAATTAAGTTTGTCGTCTTAGAGTTTTAATTTTTGGAGCACTCACTGTCTTTTATTTCCTTAGTTACTTTATGTTAACTGTTAGAACTGTTACTGTTATTAATTAGATGTTCCATGGATTGTTTACAAGTTTTTCTACTTCTGTAATTTACATGCTTATTAGTTTAGTTATTTCTATGTTTTCTAGTTTAGTTATCATTCTTTCTAGATTAATTATCTTGTACTTTCTAGTTTAAATACTTTTCGGATTTTTTAGATAAATTATTTTCCAGTTAACTAGTAAACAACCTTAGGTTAAAATTAATTTTAGTTTCTCTAAAAATCTGGAAAATCTAAGAGAGGTAGTCAAGTCACCTTCTATTGCAAATAGCCTTTAACACTGCCCAGTCGATATATTGTTGTTTTATCTTCTAAAGTAATGGGACCTAACGATAGCCTATCACTTTTTGGCGTCATTGCCAAGGAAAAATTTCTTTCTTGAGTGTTAATAGGAGATACCTTGAATACCTCTTTTAGGCCCAAAATACCCCTTTGGCTTCCTTTTTTGCATGGTCAAGAAAAGAGGCCCTCATGGAAGATTTATACCAAAGACTCCCCGAAAATACATTCCAATCATACATAGGGAGGACCAAGGCTCAAAAGACCACTTTGTTGAAAAAATACTTGAGCCTAATCTACCAAAGAATTTCCACTATTTTCTTGAAGATCATCCAATAGAACAACCTGTCATTGAGGAAATTATCTAGGAGGAACACATTCCACTAGACATCATGGGTGATCATAGGGTTGAAACTAACTAGAATAATACTAACTGTAATAACAATGATCCTCCAGCACCACGAATGTTCACTTATCCTATTGCTCTAGATGAAGATAATGATACTACGATGAAAAACATCTCTCCATCTTTCCTACCAACCTTCTAAGATTTGTCCTCAGAAGACCCTAACCAGTTTATTTTCAAATTTAAGGTCCTCTGTCAAAATTATGACTATGAAAATGATAACCAAAAACTTAAGTTGTTTCCTTCTACTTTGGAGGACGTGACCATATGTTGGTTTATGGGATTAGCTATTGGGTCTATTAGGTCATAGAATGACATGGAGATTACTTTCCTAGAAAAATACTAGAGCTATTGTAGGGTGATTGATAGTAAGGAGGAGTTGTTTAAACTTAGGAAAAATGAGGATGTGAGTCTAGAGGATTATCTAGACAAGTTTCTTTTCTTGTCTAAACAATGTGGAGGAGAGGCCATTAGTCTTGAGATTCTCAAGACTATATTTCTCAAGGGACTCGATGAGGATGCAAGAAGAAGCCTTGATCTAATGGTAAAAGGAGACGTGTATTAGTTAGGCCTTGATGACATATGTGAGCTGTGTCAGAATTTATCATGTACTCAAGGAGGAATCCATAAAACTACTCTTTTTAAAGGGTCTAACGAAATAGGCAAGCTCCAAGAAGAAATAGAAAACCTAAAAAAAAGCATACTTGTTCAATTGAACACTACAGTGGATGGCATTAAAGCTAAGACACACAATCCTAAGACTTTTTCCATCTATTGTCCAAGATGTCAAAATAAACATCTTTTGTGAGAATGTCCGCTAGACAAGGTTCCTATTTGTCAACTTTGCGAGCAAAATCATCCTACAAACTAGTGTGAGCTTCTTACTGATCTCAGGAATTACAAGAAAAGGAATGCACATGTTGAGGAAGAAATAAATGTGGTAAATCAATGCCAAGGAGGGAATTTTTCTTATGGGAAAAATTCCAATCCTGCTTGGAGACCCCAAAACAACTAGGCTAGTAATCAATGGAATCCATCTTGGCCTCAACCACCACCTCAACAACCTAATTGGGGAGCTCCCTATTGGGGACCCCCTGAATGGGCGAACCAATCATGGGGAACTCAACAGTGGCCAAACCAAACTCAAAAATAGTGGTATCCATAACATACTACTCCTCAATGGAACTAGGGAAATAATCAATTCTCTACTAGCCCCCGGAGGAATCAATAGTAGAATCTGTTATTTCCACCCCAGAATCCTCCACAAAGTGAACAGATAAATCAACCTCAGCTCCCAGTGCAACCACTTCCCTATCCTAAGAATAATCGACAAATAGTCCAATGAAATTGATAATGTTACAAGACTTAATGCCATATATTGTGGAAATGTTCAGTTGCACTTTGGTAAAACATTTCAACCACCAACCATTGAAGAATTTGTGGATGAACCTACTCGCAAAAATACTGGAAAGACCAATCCACCTCTAGACACTACTCTACCACCATTTTTAGTAGGATCTTTCGACTTACCTTAGGAGGGAGTTCAGTCTCCTATTGATCTTAGGAAGGATACCATTCCAAAAGAGAAAACATCAACACCATTTCTGGAGCGTTTGAAACTGACCATTTTGAAAGATACTTTGAAAATTCCTTTGACCTCTGAAACTATGTTAATATAGGAAATCAAACAACTGAAAAATAGAGGTTCCCTTGCTGCAAGCAATAAAGGAGATTATGGAGTTGAACCAGTTGATCAAAAAATTATGCATTAAAAATCGGGGGAGGAAACCAAAGAGAATAAATACTATGCACATCAATGGTTATTTAGATGAATTTTTGTCTAGAAAGACCATTGCTCCAAAATATTATGATCCCAGTAGTCCACTGATAACTTTCATGATTAATGAGGTAGTTGTTACCCATTTCTCACTTACAGTTCAAATCAAGTCGAGCTTATTGGTTAAGTTTTAAAAAATAAAAATAAAAAAATGAAGTGAGGTGCATTTTATTTTTAGACTTTAGTCTTCCCTATATTGCATTCAGGAGTATAAACATAAGAATCAAGAAGCTTTTATTTTCAGTAATGGATTATTGCATTTATACAAATGTATACAGTATTGAGAAGATTTACACAAAATTGATGAAAAGAAGTCTTTATTGATTCAAAGTTAAAATCTATCTCACACAAGCCATGAGATATAGCTTGTCGCATGTGCATAAATTACAATATATACAAGAATGGATTGAAAGGAAATAAAGATGCATATATAGGGAGGGAGGCTGGTTATTGCCTGATGACTAGTTTGGGTCTCCCGTCTTGCATGATCCTCAGCTCTAGGTTGCTTGTTTTGTGTCCTCTATAGTTCTTAGTCTTCATATCCTGCACCTGAAAGAATTGCAATGGTTAGAGCAGAGCTCTACACAATAAACAATCTTCGATCCTACATACATATCCACCCAATCATGTATAGACTGTCTTCTGCATGCATCAGATAAGCTATAAGCCACTCCTATCAAAGTGAAGAGAGGCAAAGAAATGATCATACATTTGGAAATTATTTTATTTCTAATCTGTTTGTTTCATGTGCAACTACAGGTGCAAATATGAATTAAAATCAAAATGAGTGGGGTAGAACGAGGCTCCCACAAGGGTTGAGCCTAGCTCATAATAAAATTTGCATACAGTAATATCATGAGTAAATGTGGATGTGATATATTATATCTCGTCAACCACTACAATAAGGGTGCAACATGCTTCAAGTTATGAGCATAACTATTACAAGCTCATAGTGCTACAGAAGATTGCATGAAGAATCATATGCAATTGAGAGCCATCATTTGAAATTTTTACATTAACAGTACTATGCTGACATAAACAGAGATGCAAAAGCAATAGATATTATGAAATTCACCAACAGGAGGGTTATCATGATATACTATATAAGACAGATCCATTACAAAGCAGTTTGATATCTTAAATGCATATTCAAATAAAGCCAACTTCTGAATGTAAGGATGTTTTCATGGATCAACCTCTTAAGGTATATAGGGACATGCTTCAATGCATGAGAAGGTAATAAGGTTTCATTTTTATGAAGGCATCATAGCTAGGGACAGTGATGGTCTTAATGGATAGGCAGGTTGGTTCCATTCCTCATATAATATTCACAGGCAGGTATGTGTCAGTGATGATCTTGTCTGTTCCAGCAGTGACAACCTTAGTCACTGTGGTTGTATTACTTTAAGGTAACCAATGTAAACTATAGCAGTACGGTGTTTAGGTGTGCCAAAGCTAGAGGAGGTGCCAGTAACCTTGAAATGTTTAAAGCTATAGTTCACCATGAGTTGAAGGGATGGTCACAATCATCATGAAGAAGCTTATAATACAGACAAGAAGGAAGCTCTCCTTAATTGCACAGTGATAAGGCAATAAAGATGACAATACAAGACATTAAGAAAAAAAAACCACTCATTAAATAGTATTCCCACTTCATGCTGAATAAAGGAGCAAATTTAAAATGACAGTCTTTGGGGCAGCAGGGTGACAAATGAATTCATCAATCTTTTAGGTTTCAAAAACAATGCTCAATAATTGGACACCAAGGTTTAAATTTGTAGGTTAGTTAATACAAATCATGAAATATCAAGACAGTACAAGTAAGGTTAGGTTCGAGCAAATTTTAAGACTAAGAAACTTGACAAGAGTAAAACCTTGTATCAATGTGAACATGCAAATAACTCATAGCATAGTAAAAGGAATGATTGTTGGTTCTGAGGGTGTGATACATGTTCCCCACTCAAGTGAATAACATACTTTTATGGTATTGGAAGAAATCAACCATATAAACATAACGTATTTGATGGAGTGGTGTTGATACTGACCTTCGATAGATGCATTTTTTCAGCTGTTTGAAAACTCAGGTGTTACGTCTAGGTCCCCATGTGGTTTTGGGGTGCTATGTGGAAGACATAATGTATATGAAGGGCCACAAAATCAAGATCAATGCAAGGAGTCAGAAGAAATATAAAGACAACATGAGAAATGGGCAGAATAAATGGCAGTAATCAAAGGAACCTGTACAATTTAGGTTTTGTATTATTTGTAGATGTCTCATGATGGTCTTGTGTTGGACAATTTCGAAACCCTATGCTAGTTTTTGATGTATTGACGGTAGTTTTCCTTGATGATAAGTTGTGCTTGGGCGTCGAAAACATAATGAGCATAATTTTCCATCTAAAAATAATACATTGACACCCACACTGTGCATTGAAACATTTAGCAGACCATTTTCTTCATAGGGCCGTATCTTTTTTTGAAATGGATCTTGTTTTAGCAAGGCATAATTTCAATCACAACAAGGATGATGATTATTAAGGGACTCAGTCTCCAACGTGAATATGAAGGAAGTCGGCCATCAAAAAAATAAAGAAAAGAGAAGCAGAGATTGTTTAGTTTCTTCAAATTAAAGCCTGATTATTCACAACAGAAGAATGATGAAGAATACACAAGGGCTGAGCTCATAGTATATACAAAAATAAAGTCATTTGTGTCGAATTTCGAGCTTTTACTTTCAAGAATGGGAAAATCAATGAGTGGAAATGTTTTACCTGACATTTGTCTTCATATTGTGCACAAACCTTTTGAGTATGTGCCTCTGAGGCTTCAGATTCTATCAAGAATGCATTCAAATCTCTGTACAAAACCCTATGGCGGCGCGGTTTGAGCAAGTCGACTGAAGTCTCCATAAAATGAACAAAGTAAAATTAAAAGAATGTTTTCCTTTTCCCTGTTTAGGGTTTCCTAACCCTAATATGCCGATGAGTAAACATGGCATTTTTTCCATTGTTTTATCAAAAAGTGCCAAGTAAAATATTCCCTGTGGGTACAAGGAGATGTTCATGCCTTGGGCATTTTTAATGCCTTTGTGTTGTTTATGGATCTTTTCATTTTAATGTGATTTATAATGAATGCTACATCCCCTTAGGCTATTTCATTAAGATTAAGTCTCATGACTTAGGTATTTTCTCTTTGAATATATGGTCAATTTGACCATTTCTTTTTACTTTTGCATTGGAGAAGGAAAAAATGTAAAATACATGATTTACATGATTTTTTTTTTTTATATATAAATCATTTAAATCATATATTTATTCCTATGCAAAAAGTATGATACGTACTTCTCTTATGAAGACTTATTCAATGAGTGATTCCTTTAGGAAGGATTTACTTTTGAGAGAATATTGGAGCCTTGATGAGGTAGTTACAGACATTGGGAGGAGATTTAGGAGTGACTCATCACTTTGTTGAGAGAATATAGACTTTTGGTTTCCATTATGAGCATTGTTTGAGGTGTTTATGGTTTGATTAAGTCTTGCATGACTTTTTCAACCATTTGAATCCTTTTTGGAGATAATCTAGGGGCTAGATTTGTGGGTTTATTGTTGCATCCGACCCAAGATGCTTCTTGTTCCTTTTTTGGTGGAGTTATTTGGAGCTTGGCTACTTAGCCACTTTTGTAACTCATTTGATAGTTAGTTCTAAATTGGCATATTTCTAAAGATAGTGAATCTACAATCCTTTATCAGACTTCAACATATTTTGTAACTTAAGCTTGGATATGGAATACAGTAGAGACCTTTGAGCACTAATGATTTCTTAGTGATTTTTTGCCTTCTTTTAATTTGATTCATTATGTGCTTCACAGAGATTTCATCGAAGTTATTTGTGAGGTATTATCGTTTCCTTATAGCTTCATCTCATTTAGCACCTTTATGCAATATATTGTTATTGCAGGTCATAGCTTGTGTGTGATTTTTTTTGTAGATGGCTTGTAGTTGTGAATCCGTTTTCCTTCTAAAAGTCTGAGCATTAAGACCTTGTTATGAAATACTTATGCAGTGACATACCAAAATAAGTTGTGCAAACCTTTTTTTTTAAGTTTTCAATCATTATAATTAGAGTGTTAAATTTCTGAATTTTGGAGTCCTGACTGCATCTAGGTGCATCACCATAGAAATAAATTATCTTCATTTTTATGAATGTCTTTCTTCCTTTTCCCTATCAGTCAGTAATTTTAGATAGCACCGTAGGAAGCAAACCTTCTCCAGAGGTTGACCTCTTCCTACAAGTAACCCACAACTTTAGAGATCTTCCCATGTTACACTAAGGTGTTGAACACCAAGTTCAACAGGGTGCAATTTCAGTAGTTAACAATTTTGGCATGTCTGGTGGGACTGTCGACTTAGACAATGTAGTTTTTCAATTTATTTGCTGGTTTTGATGTGCAACCAGTAGATTTTCAGGCCTTTTAAGAGGTTGACAAGCATATTTGGCAACTCCGTAAAGTGGAAGATAGCAGGGCCAGTGCTGTGACAGCATATGAGAAGGATACAAATGAGAGGTTCCAAAGGTTTTGAGTATTTACAACTCTCTCCACCCAGAAGGCAGGGTAGAGCAGAAAAAAGGACACCTCCCTCAAAAAGAATTCAATCTACACCACTTGGTGTTAGGCCCAAATCGATATTTTCTCCACCAATGAGGAGAGGATGGCCATCTAAGAAGAAAAGTGAAGCTCACTCTGCTTCACCAAATTTTAGAACAACAAACTCACCCTCGAGCAACCCAGGAAGAATTTCTTTTGCTATAGGCTTTGTTCCTGTTTTCTAGTTTCAAGTCAATCCATCACAACCACCTCAAATGGCTGCAAGAAATCAGCCATTTGTGTCATTTAATGGAGGCAGCCCATTAAATCTCACACAACACAATGCTATACCAGTGGCAACCCTTAAAAGTTTTCCAATATTCACGGTTGAAGATCAAATAACTCCCATTGAGCATATACGAGATGTTGCCTCCTTATGTGGTGTTCATCATATCACACAAGAGGACATGGCTGTAAGGTTACTTGCAATGTCTTTTAAAGGCGAGCACTGCAGTGGTTTAGAAGTCTTGGAGTGGGGACCATTGCCACATGTGATGAGTTAGGGGATAAATTACACAAGCAATTTCAAGAAAAATAAGATAATTTATCCTTACTGGAGCAGCTGACCACTATAAAAAGAGCTCCTCAAGAATAAAATGATTTTAACTTTAGATTTCAGAGGACCTGGGATAAAATCCCTATAACAATAAGGCCATCTCCTGAGTATGTGTTTTTGTAATTTTTGAAAGTTATTAACAACGATATTATTGTAATGAAACAGTCTATGGGAGGAGTGTCCTTACCTGATGCATTTGAAACAACAATTAGAGCAGAAAAATGCTTAATTCAGGCAAGAAAGATTGCTCCTAGGCCACCAATGCCTATTTTTCTGGAGATACAGTCAAATATGCCACTTTAGATACCACCTTTTGCCCCATTACCTATGTTCCAATGTTATCAACTGCTGGTGGACAAGAGGCTGCGATCCCAAGTCAATCACAGGGGTTGCAAGAAATTAAGGAAAGTCAACAGAAGATTGAGAGCATTTTACAAACATTTGGGAACAAATTAGTCAACTTGGAGAAACAACAGTCCTATAGGCCACCATACCAGTAGGAGAATCAAGGAGGAAATCAACCTTTTCAAGGCTAGCAACAAAATTTCCAAGGTAATAGGAAGCCATACTAGGGTAACTATCAAGGTCCAAGGAAAAATGTAAATACAAGGCCTTTCCAGGCTTATAATCCAACACCTATTAGTGTAGCTAGGGACCTTGTCCCTGTTCAAAATAATCTTGATATTGATTATGAGTGGTGCTATCCATGCAACCAAACTCACAATCAAGCTACCTACTCCAATGGAATCATCAATCAGGCTCTAATGGTGCAGAGTGTTGCAGGATCACAACAGAACATACCAAATGATGCTACTCCACAATAGAAGGAGTAGCCTATAAACGATGCTACTCTGTTGAAATTTCAGGGAGAAGAGTTCTGTGGAATTAATGTAGATGATCCAATATTAGCAAATACAAGAGTGAATAAAAGAGGTCTTGATCTTGAGAAAACAACTAATAAAGGGAAGGTTGTTGTTGCTGAATCATCCACATTATAAGTGCCTCGCATTGCGCAAGGAGCTGCTAAGGAGCAAACACATTTGCAGGTTGATTCTGCTGGTGTGAAGGTTCATCATAAGGTAGGCTCAACTATGCCTTTCAATATAATTGAGAATATGAAAAAGATGAGCATATCAATGTCCATGTGGGATTCTTTAGCTATCCTAGGTCAAAAAGATATGTTACAGTCAGCTCTTTCGAATTTGAAAGTGACTAACGAGACAACAGTAGGTCAAGTTAGGACTATGCTAACAAATACTCCCCAGGACAGCAACCAGCAACCCATCAAACAACAAGGTAAGGATTTTAAGCCTCCTCCTTTTTACATCTCTCTAATAGTTGGGGATAAGCTGGTTCATAATTGTATGGTTGATAGTGGTTCTAGTAGCTCGGTCATGCCTAAGAAGATTACAGATCAGTTAGGACTAACTTATCAACCTTTAGAGAAAGGGGTGCTTCAGTTAGATGGATCAGCTGTCAATACTGTAGGTGTCATAAAAGAATTGAGTTTGACCTTGTTGGCTTTTCCCATTTTTTCCATACCACAGGATGTTTTTATCATAGACTTGCCTCCATTTTCTGCATTGTGTTTGTCAAGGGATTTTACAACTAAGATTGGGGGTTATTTGTCATCAGATTGGTCCCATTTTATTTTTAGGATGAGGTATGGGACCAAGGTTACTATTAGATCAAAGAAGTTGGCAAATGATCACATAGAGCCTTATAACCCAAGTGTGATCAATGTTGTTCCTACTGCTGCAGACACAAATTGTGCCATTTTTACTAACAACGAACTTCCTACCGCTCAAGAGCTACAGACTAAAAGTGTTCCTAAATCACTTTTGCATGAGTGGGTAGCAGAGAACGTGGTTGATAATCCTAATGGTCACATTATGGATGTTGTTATGGGAAACTATGTGTTGCATGAACCTAGGGCAGAGATGCCTAACTTAGAAAAGGGTGCAGTTTCTTTGTAGTTGAAGTAGGAGGAGTTATGGGAGATGTTTTTTGACGGTTCGAGAAGTAAGAATGGAGCTGGAGGGAGTGCGATGCATGCATCCCCACAAGGTGATAAGTATTTTTTCGCTTTCCATTTTTCTTTTGCCTATTCCAATAATACTGTTGAATATGAAGGGATTATCCAAGGTGTGGAATGGGCAAGGAAAAGAGGAGTAAACTGTCTCAAGGTTTATGGAGATAGTGAGTTAATAGTAAATCAGGTTAGAGACTTGAGTGTTGCAAAAAATGATACTTTGAAGTCCTACAAGAATAGAGTGTGGGACCTGATCGAAGAATTTAGTGCTTTCAACCTGACTTTTGTTCCTAGAAGTCAAAACAAACATGCAGATCCGCTTGCAGTTGTTGGAGAATAGTTTGATATCCCAAGTGATATCAAGAAGGAGAAAACACAAAAATATATAAAGGTTGTTGTCAGGCCGTCAATTCCTGATAACAACATTCACTGGTAGGTGTTTGACAGTGATGAATAGATTCTATCATTTTTGCTGGAGGAAGATCAATTTTCTATAGTAAATCAGGAGAAACTTAAGAAGTAGTGCGACGAGTAGGTCATACAACTGAAGATGAATAAACTGCCAAAGGGACTTGTCACTTTGGAGTCCATTTTTAGCACTGATGATCAGCTCAATAAGGGTAAAGTTGGTTTGCAAATTGAAGAGGAAAATTATGAAGAGCTCAAAAATTTTAAAGGTAAGCTCCTTAAAATAGGCAAAATATGCTCACCTGAGGAAAAACAAGCTTTTATTGTGTTATGTTAGGAGTTTCATGATTTGTTTGCTTGGGAATATTCAGATTTAAAGGGGTTTGATCCTCACATTCCCCAGCATACAATTGAGTTAGAGCCTAGAGGCAAACTGATTAGGAAAAAATAGAGACCTTTGAACCCTAAGTTAGAACCTTTAATGATTAAAGAGCTGACCAAATTAGTTGAGGGGGATATTATTTTTCCTATTAAACATAATTTGTGGGATTCTAACCTTGTACATGTTAGGAAGAAAAACAGAGAGATTAGGCTCTGCATTGACTTTAGGGATCTTAACAGAGCATCTTTAAAAGATCATTATCCTTTGACCTCGATGGAGCAGATTCTGCAAGTAGTTGCTGGTTCCGAAAGGTTTTCTCAGTTGGATGGTTATTCTGGTTATAACCAGGTGCTGGTCAAAGAAGAGGACCAGTTCAAAACTGTATTTACAATGAAGTGGGGCACTATGGCTTATAAAAGAAAGCCTTTCAGCTTATCTAATATTGGTGCCACGTTTCAACGAGCCATGGATATGGATTTTCAAAGTCTAATCAATAAAATTGTGTTGATATATCTAGATGATGTTATAGTATTCTCAAAGAATGCCGAGGAAAATCTGTCACATCTAAAACAGGTTTTTGAGAAATGTAGGGAGTTTGAAATATCCCTAAATCCAAAAAAGAGCATCTTTGCAGTGCATGAGGGTAAGTTGTTGGGTCACATAGTGTCAAAACAGGGAGCTACTATTGATCCTGTGAGGGTCCATGCCATTCTTGAATTGCCATTGCCCAATCACAAGAAGGGTTTACAAAGATTTTTAGGCAGGATTAACTTTTTAAGGAGGTTTATTCCTGATGTTGGAAATTTTCTGCAGCCTTTGACTACCATGCTTAAGAAAAATGCAGTTTTCATTTGGACCAAAGAAGCAAGGAACAACTTTGAAGCAATCAAGGAAGCTTTAGCATCAACCCCAACGATGGTAAATCTAGATTTTTCTAAAGATTTTACTCTGTATGCCTTTGGTAGCATTGATTCTATTTCTACTATGTTGGTTCAAAAAAATAATGATAATTTAGAACAATCGATAGCCTTTTTCAGTCAAAGTCTTGCTGACTATGAATAGACGTACTCTTTTGTAGAAAAGCATGTTCTTGTTGTGATCAGAAGTTTGAAGAAATTTAAGCCTTTAGTTTCAAATAGTAAGATTCATCTTTTAGTAGCTCATCCTAGTGTGAAAGAATTTATCTTAAGTAAGGATCTGAGTGAGAAAAGGGTAGGTTGGATCACAAAAGTTATGGATTTTGATGTTGATATCAAAATCACAAAACTTGTTGAAGGCTTTATCAATGAAAAGGAATCTGGAATAAATGTTGTCTTGGATAACATCGACGAACTTCTAAATGATCAAAATGATACACCTGTGTTAGGCATAGGTTGGGTTCAAGACATGACCCATTTTTTACAAACTGGTGAGTGTCCACCAGATTTAGATAGAGTTAAACAAAGATATTTTAGATTTTAGTCCATTCCATATGTGTTGGTGGACAATGTTCTCTTCCAAAAGGATCTCAATGGTGTACTGTTTAGATGTGTCAACATTGAAAAAATAGAAAGAGTGCTTCATGAGTTTCATGATGGAGCTGCAGGAGGTCATTTTTCCCCTAAGACAACCACTTGGAAAATAATGAGAGTTGGTTATTACTGGTCCAACTTATTCAAAGATGCTCATGCTTGGGTGAGGAAGTGTATTAAATGTGCTTTATTTGTAGGGTAAGAAAAGCTGCCAACCATGCCTCTGCATCCAATTCAAGTTGAACAACCCTTCATAAGATGGGGAATTGATTTTATTGGACCCATAAACCCACCTTCTAGTGTTGATAACAGGTGGATACTTACCACCACAGATTATTTTACAAGGTGGACAAAAGCAGTAGCTTTGAAATAAGCCAATGAATCTTCTGTGTTGAATTTATATGATGACATAGTAACCAGGTTTGGGGTTCCTAATTCTATTATATCTGATAATGCTCTAGCATTTGTGGGATTATGAGTTACAGATTGGGCCATTAAACATGGCATTCATCTGAATACATCTTCAAATTATTACCCTCAGGGTAATGGTTTGGCTGAAAGTACAAATAAGAATCTTATCAGAATTATTAAGAGAACCTTGGAGGATAATCAAAGGACCTGGCACACAAATTTGAAATATGCACTCTGGGTAGATAGGGTGACCCCTAAAAGGTCCATTGGTAACTCACCATATATGCTAGTTTATGGCAAGGAGGCAAGATTGCCTCTATCTGTGGAGTTGCCAGCTTTTGATATCATACACTAGTTAGAGATGTTTGAAGATAGTGAGCCTTTGGCAGTGAGATTTTCTCAACTTATGGAGCTTGAAGAAGTTAGAGACAAAACAATGAGATCTGTGGAGTATCATCAGCTCCAAACAAAGAGGGTCTTCAACAAGAGAGCTACACCTAGAATTTTTAGAGAAGGCAATGTTCTTAAGTGGGATGTGCTGAAGACCACACCAGGTAAGCATTCGAAGTTTGATAACTTCTAGACTGGCCCATATGTTATTTCTGAGTGTAAGGAGCACAATGCTTTTGAACTATCAACATTGAATGGTGAATTTTTACCAATCCTACTTAATGGGATCCACCTCAAACGTTGTTTTGAGGTATAATCTGCATATGTATATCTTAGGATAGGTTTTTTATGTTTTCAATAAGTGTTGTTGCACCCTAGTTTAGCTGCTTTTCCTTTTCCCCTAAGTGTTGTTTTAGCACAGTAAGTAGTTTCATTTTGGTTTTTCCTGTTTTCAGTAAGTCAAGTGAGCTACAACCATGTACAAAACTGCTCTAGGTCTGTCTTCAAGTTCTCCTAATGACTCCATGCCCAATGAACAAATTTAGGCTACTGGTTTTTATGTTTAGCAGGAAAACATCCAGTAGAGGTCGCCAGAAATCTTACCCATTTCTCACTTACAGGTGCAGATATGACTTAAAATAAAAATGAGTGGGGTAGAATGAGGCTCCCACAAGGGTTGAGCCCAACTCATAATAAAATGTGCATACAAGAATATCATAAGTAAATGTGGAAGTGATATATTATTTATCATCAATAGCTATAGTAAGGGTGCAACGTGCTTCAAGTTATGAGCATAACTGTTACAAGCTCGGAGTGCTACATAAGATTACATGAAGAATCATATGCAATAGAGAGCCATCATTTGCAATTTTTACATTAACAGTACTATGTTGACATAAACAGAGACAAAAAATCAATAGATATTATGAAATTCACTAGCAGGAGGGTTATCATGATATATTATATAAGACAGATCCATTACAAAGCAGTTTGATATCTTAAATGCATATTCAAATAAAGCCAACTTCTGAATGTAAGGATGTTTTCATGGATCAACCTCTTAAGGTATATAGGGAAAAGCTTCAATGCATGAGAAGGTAATAAGGTTTCACTATTATGAAGGCATCATAGCTAGGGACACTGATGGTCTTAATGGACAAGCAGGCTAGTTCCATTCCTCATAAAATATTCACAGGTAGGTATGTGTCAGTGATGATCTTATTTGTTCCAGTAGTGACAACCTCAATCACTGTGGCTGTATTACTTTAAGGTAACCAATGTAAACTATAGCAGTACAGTGTTTAGGTGTGCCAAAGCTAGAGGAGGTGCCAATAACCTTGAAATGTTTAAATCTACAGTTCACCATGAGTTGAAGGGACGGTCACAATCATCATGAAGAAGCTTATAATATAGTCAATAAGGAAGCTCTCCTTAAGCACACAGTGATAAGGCAATAAAGATGACATTACGATACATTAAGAAAAAAAAATCACTCATTAAATAGTATTCCCACTTAATGCTGAATAAAGGAGCAGATTTAAAACGACAGTCTTTGGGGCAGCAGGGTGACATAAATGAATTCATCAATCTTTTAGGTTTCAAACAAAATGATCAATAAATGGACACCAAGTTTTAAATTTGCAGGCCAGTCAATACAAATCATGAAATATCAAGACAATACAAGTAAGGTTGGGTTTGAGCAAAGTTTAAGACTAAGAAACTTGACAAGAGTAAAATCTTGTATCAATGTGAACATGGCGACAACTCATAGCATAGTTAAAGGAATGATTGTTGGTTCTGAGGGTGTGATACATGTTTCCCACTCAAGTGAATACCATAATTTGATGGTATTGGAACAAACCAACCATATAAATAGAACGTATTTGACGGAGTGGTGTTGATACTGACCTTCGACAGATGCAATTTTTCTGTTGTTTGAAAACTTAGGTGTTATGTCTAGGTCCCCATGTGGTTTTGGGGTGCTATGTGGAAGACATAATGTATATGAAGGGCCACAAAATCAAGATCAATGCTAGGAGTTAGAAGAAATACAAAGACAACATGAGAAATGGGCAAAATAAATGGAAATAATCAAAGGAACCTATACAATTTAGGTTTTGTATTATTTGCAGATGTCTCATGATGGTCTTGTGTTGGATAGTTTTGAAACCCTATGCTAGTTTTTGATGTATTGACGGTAGTTTTCCTTGATGATAAGTTGTGCTTGGGCGTGGAAAACACAATGAGAATAATTTTCCATCTATAAATAATACATTGACACCCACACTGTGCAAAGGCATTGAAAATTTTAGCAAACCGTTTTCTTCATAGGGTCGTATCTTTTTTTGAAATGGATCTTGTTTCAACAAGGCATAATTTCAATCACAAAAAGGATTATGATTATTAAGGGACTCAGTCTCCAATGTGAATATGAAGGAGGTCGGCCATCAAAAAAATAAAGAAAAGAGGAGAGATTGTTTAGTTTCTTCAAATTAAAGCATGATTATTCACAATAGAAGAATGATGAAGAATACATAGGGGCTGAGCTCATAGGATATACAAAAATAAAGTCATTTGTGTCGAATTTCGAGCTTTTACTTTCAAGAATGGGAAAAAAAGTGAATGCAGATGTTTTACCTTGAATTTATCTTCATATTGTGCACAAATCTTTTGAGTATGTGCCTCTAAGGCTTCAGATTCTGCTAGGAATGTATTCGAATCTTTGTGAAAAACCCTATGGCGGTGCGGTTTGAGCAAGTCGACTCAAGTCTCCAGAAAATGAACAAAGTAAAATGAATAAATGTTTTCCTTTTCCTTGTTTACGGTTTCCTAACCCTAATATGCCGATGAGTAAACATGACATTTTTTCCATTGTTTTATCAAAAAGTGCCAAGTAAAATATTCCTCGTGGGTACAATGAGATGTTCATGCCTTAGGCATTTTTAACGCCTTTGTGTTGTTTATGAATCTTTGCATTTTAATGTGATTTATAATGAATGCTACATCCCCTTAAGTCGTTTCATGAAGATTAAGACTCATGACTTAGGTATTTTCTCTTTGAATATATGGTCAATTTGACCATTTCTTTTTACTTTTGCATTGGAGGAGGAAAAAATGTAAATACATGGTTTACATGATTTCTTTTTATATATAAATCATTTAAATCATATATTTATTCCTATGCAAAAAGTATGATACATACTTATCTTATGAAGACTTATTCAAGGAGTTATTCCCTTAGGAAGGATTTACTTTTGAGAGAATATTGGAGTCTTGATGAGGTAGTTATAGACATTGGGAGGAGATTTAGGAGTGAATCATCACTTTTTTGAGAGAATATAAACTTTTGGTTTCCATTATGAGCATTTTTTGAGGTGTTTATGGTTTGATTAAGTCTTGCATGACTTTTTCAACCATTTGAAGCCTTTTTGGAGATAATCTAGGGGCTACATTTGTGGGTTTATTGTTGCATCCGACCCAAGATGCTTCTAGTTCATTTTTTGGTGGAACTGTTTAGAGCTTGGCTACTTAGCCACTTTTGTAACTCATTTGATAGTTAGTTCTAAATTGGCAGATTTCTAAAGATAGTGATTCTACAATCCTTTATCAGAGTTCAGCATATTTTTTAACTCAAGCTTGGTTATGGAATACAGTAGAGACCTTTGAGCACTAATGATTTCTTAGGAATTTTTTGCCTTCTTTTAATTTGCTTCATTGTGTGCATCACAGAGATTTCATCGAAGTTATTTGTGAGGTATTATCGTTTCCTTATAGCTTCATCTCATTCAACACCTTTATGCAAGATATTTTTAGTGCATGTCATAGCTTGTGTATGATTTCTTTTGTAAATTGCTTGTAGTTGTGAATCCATTTTCCTTCTATAAGTCTGAGCATTAATACCTTATTATGAAATACTTATGCAGTGACATACCAAAATAAGTTGTGCAAATTTTTTTTTTAAAGTTTTCAATAATTATAATCAGAGTGTTAAATTTCTTAATTTTGTAGTTCTGACTGCAATTAGGTGCATCACCATAGAAATAAATTATCTTCATTTTTATGAATGTCTTTATTCTTTTTCCTTATCAGTCAATAGTTTAGATAGCACCGTAGGAAGCCGGCCTTCTCTGAAGGTTGGCCTCTGCCTACAAGTAACCCACAACTTTAGAGGTCTTCTGATGTTACACCGAGGTGTTGAACACCAGGTTCAACAAGGTGCAATTTCAGTAGTTAACAGTAGCAATACCTGATGCATTAGTGGATTTAGGAGCATCCATTAACGTAATAACTGTGGACGTGATGGAAAAATTAGGCCTCACTAATTTACATCCCACAAATATAGTCTTGTAGATGGAAAACCAGTCCATCTAGCCATTCCCAAGGGTGTTAGTGAAAATTTTCTTGTCAAATTTGATGGATGGGAATATCTAGTGGAATTCTAGGTAATTCAGTCACTTACACCTAAAGACAGTTATCCAATAATTCTTGGAAGACCATGGTTGCCCACTATCACAGCTAAAATCAACTGTAGAGAGGGAGAAATGACCATTTCACATGGTCCAGACAGTAAATGTTTATTCTTGTACCCTCCTGCTAAACCCACTAGATATAACAAAGTCTGGGTTGATGAACCAGAAGAGTCTAATGGTCAAGACAGTTTGACCTTGTTAGCCATGGTAGTTATTAGACAATATGGAGAATAATTAGAGGATGAGTTAGTAAACTATATAGCACACCTTGCCATAGGCTCATGTGATGAGGAAACGGTGGATGCACCAAATTTTTTAGGACAACCAATTGATGTACATTGGATTGAACAATAATATACTACTATGGGATTGCCTTGCCCTTTGGCCAATATGATTCCCGGAACTAACCATTTTTTTAGGACATTGCTAGATTTCACTGAATTATACCTCATAGTTGTCCTCTCAATACCTTATCACGACCAATGCATACTGTCACTTCCACCCATCCAAGAACAAAAGTAATTATGCTACTGCCTGGAAAAACCTTGAATATCAATAGTTGGCTGACAGAATCAGAAGAGGATAGATTATTTAATGTTTTGGTAAAAAGGTCTAAAGCTTTTGCCTGGGACTATATAGACATGAGGGGAATTCACTCAAGTGTTTGTACACATCACATTTATACTGATCCTAATGTAAGGCTAATATGTTAGCCACAAAGGAGACTCAATCCTGCATTAAAAGAAATTGTCAAAATTGAAATTGAGAAACTCCTTCGACTAGGATTTATTTATCCCATTTCTTACAATAAGTGGGCTTCACCTCTAGTTGTAGTGCCAAATAAAAATGGAAAGTGGAGAGTATGCACAGATTATAGAGAACTTAACAAATCCACTCACCAAGATTATTTTCCCCTACTATTTGTAGACCAGGTTCTGGACAATTTGGTTGGGAGAAAATATTTCTCCTTTTTAGACAGATTTAGTGGTTACAACCAGATTTAGGTAGCACCAAAAGACCAGGATAAGATAAATTTTAATTTTCCATGGGTAACATTTTTATATCGTGTTCTTTCCTTTGGAATTTTTAATGCCCCTACAACTTTCCAAAGAGCCATTTTGGCTATATTTGTTGAGCTTTTCAATGACTACGTAGAAGTCTACATGGATAACTTCAATGTCTATGGGTCAACCTATGATGAAGCCCTTCAAAACTTGGATAAGGTTTTAGAGAGATGCAAGGATCACTGACTATCCCTTAGCCATGAAAGTTTTTTGATAATGGCGGAACAAGGAATAGTCTTAGTTCATCATATCTCTTCTGAAGGAATTACGGTTAATCCCAAAAAAAAATGAATTCATTCAACAACTGAGTACTCCTTAGATGCAAACAGATGTTAGAAGTTTTCTTGGGCATGTTGGATACTATCAGAGGTTTATAGAAAGCTTCAGTAAGATAGCAGCCCCTATGTTTTCCCTTCTCCAAAATGACGTGGAGTTTAATTGGACACCTAAGTGTGAACTATCATTTGAAACAATAAAGGAGAAACTTATCTCCACTCACATACTGTGTGGGCCAAATTGGAATCTTTTGTTCCACATTTATGTTGATGCTTTAGATGATACAATTGGTGCAATATTGGGTCAAGAAGATGAGAATGGGGGTAAATATGCCATATATTTTATTAGTAGAAACTTTACATCTGCTGAGAGAAACTACACGACAACAAAAAAAGAGTTCTTGGTTGTGGTACATGGCACTAAAAATTTCTACCATTACATTATAGGGTACAAAGTTACTATTTATACAAACCATCCAGCTGTTAAATATATGATGAATAAACCTGTAGTAAATGGATGGATAATTAGGTGGTTACTACTCCATCAAGAGTTCAATGTAACAATTATTGACAAGCCAAGGAAATTTAACGTAGTAGCAAATTTTTTGTCTCGAATTAAACAAGAAGGTGGGGACTGTGCACCTATACAAGATGAGTTTCCAGATGAAAATATGTTTGCTATCTCTACAAAGACCCCTTAGTTTGCTGACATTGCCAACTATTTAGCCACTTTAGGAGTACCACCTAGTTTTACATAAAAACAAAGGAAGCGACTTGTTAGAGAGAGTGTCCCATTTAAATAGATTAATGGGATACTATTTTGTTGTGGCCCTGACATGGTCTTGAGATGATGTGTCAAGGAAGATGAAACATATAGTATCCTTAGAGCTGGTCATGATGATCCTTCTGGGGGTCATTAGTTTGCAAAGAGAACTCATAAAATCTTGGGCATTGGGTATTATTGGCCTTCAATGCATAAAGACATCAAAAAGTATGTTCATCATTGTGATGAATGTCAAAGGATAGGAAGACCAACAACTTCTGTTGAAATGCCTTGTAGCTACAAGTAGCCCTTGAACCATTCAAGAAATGGGGATTGGATTTTATCAGTCTCATAGATCCTTCCTCTCAAGGGAAAGAATACATACTAGTTTGCACTGATTACCTGACTAAATGGGCAAAATTTCAGGCCCTATGACTTGCTAAAGAGGATGTAATGCCCCACCATGCAACACTAGAGGAAGTTGCAATTAACTACTTAAATAGACTAATTTTTGTTGTTGTTAAAGTATAGATAACATGCAAGTTCACTACCCAAAGTCAACAACCTCTAAGGTTACGAGATAAAGGTTATTTAGAACCTCAACAAAAAACATGAATTGAAACCATATCATTTATTTACTTAAGAAATTAAACACATACATTCGAGATAAGATAAATTATATCAAAGCATAAGAGATAAATTTCAATTCAATTTATCCATACTTAAACAATATGATTACATCTCTCATTCCCTGAATGAGGAAAGTACAATAAATATGGTTACAATTACAACTTTCCACCTTGATAACAAATGAGGGGTAATAAATCATAAGATCAACTAAAATAAATAAAGCATGAAATGGAACTAGATCCCACAAGCTCTCTAATTGGAAATCTCATCAACACGAACAAGAAGAAATCCCAATGGAGTAAGGTGCATGCCACCCAACCAAGTGGTACCCAAAGGCCCACCCCCCGTGCTAGGAGATAGTAATGAGGAATCCTATCCAAGGCCATCTACTTCTAGACACATGATAACATGTAACTGAACCAAACTGACATAACCAATCACATGTACCACACAAGTAAAACTCAGGTACAACACAATTACAACTCTAATGTGGTCACATTGCTTCCAGATATAAAATAGATCAAGTATGTTAAGAGAACCATACACACAGAATCAAATACCAACAGTTGTCCTAGACAGAGTGTCATCACACAACTTGTCATGAGTTACCCATTGCGGATCTTCATAGGCTCCGACTCCCATTATGGGTTATCTTGGTGGCCTCAACCAATCCCTAGCCCTCATACTTACTATCGGGATCAAATACCTATTATAAGGACCAGATAGATAACCTTTCCATTCTAGGCCTTCCCACTCACCCCAAGTCTAAACAGACACTCACAACTATGAGTGAGGCTAGAGCTTATCTTGATTAGTGTGAAGTACCAGCTAACTTCCAAGTTCATTGCTTTATTTATCACTTGATTAAACTACTTCTGAAGGTTGCCCAATCTTACCTCTTACGGGCTCTGGCCCCTAACAGAAGCCACTCTTCTACTTGACAACATACACACCAACCAATCACCAAGGGTACCAAAGTGCAAACAAACAAGATATCATGACCACCCCTTTCTCAAGAGGTGCCATAAGTCAAAACCCTCTCCTAACATTGGAGGTAACAAAAATAACCAAGCCACTCCTTACAAGGAGGCACTAAACACCTAATCCACTCCTAACCCAAGGAGGTACAAAACATCCCCGTTCATGGAAACCGGGTTATTAACTGAAAATGTACCATGCACTACCCAAGGGATTCAAAACAGGTTGACTACATGACACAACAACTCACATATTTAAAAAGACCACATCTGGAAGACTCATTAATCCCTACTGAAAAAATTTCCCCAAGGCGATAACATAAGAAATCACATTTAAACAAGAAATTAATCAAGAATTAAACTTGCTTCGGATTTCCTAAATCCACTTCTTTTAATAACATTCAATAGATTATTGCCACAATAAAACTATTTTAATAATGTTCCTTTCAGACATAAGAAGAAATTTAAATCATATATTTAATCCTTAATAGCTTGTAAATAAAATAAAATAAACATTCACTTCTTCAATTTAAAACATATTATTTTAGAGTAACTATCTCTTCTTGCAAAATAAATCATTTTTAAAATCAATTAATCTTGCTATTAAAACATAATACCTTTAAATCCAACATTGGTCCTTTCAAATATATTATTTCAAAATAAAACCATCAATTTGACTATTCCATTAATTTAAAATTTCTCAATTAAATTTAAAACATACCATCACTTAAATTAAACATTTTAATATATATATATTTCAACTATATATATAAAATTAAAAAAAAATCATCTAATTATATATATATATACATATCCATGTATATATATCATCAATATATAAAATTAAAAAGCGAATTTCAAGAAGCATAGGTCACGTTTCTTCTTTGGGTTGCATGCATGCATTAGGGTTAGAGACGGCAGTTTCTCTAGTCAACCTCAGGTGGGGTGGTGGCTTACCTAGTCGACCCCTTGCGGGGGCGGCTGTGCTATGCACAATCGACCAGCATTGTTGGTGGCGCGAAAGTTTGTTGTGTTAGCAGTGACCGCGAGGGGGGTTTGTGGGGGACACACTGGGCGCAACCCCCCCCAGTCACCTCCCATGGGGCACAGTGGGGTTGAGCCCCCAACCCTCCCCAAAACTCTGATTTTTTTTTTTTTTCAGAAACAACAAACTATGGAATTTGGAATCCGCGCATCACACAGGGTTTCATAAAAAACAAAAAATTTAACAGCATACTCCCAGTTAGTTAATATTATAATATATATATATGTATATATATAATATATATATACATGTATATATAATATATATATATGTATATATATCAATATATATCAGTATATATATACATATGTATATATATTTACATATTCACAAAATGAATTTGCAAGATTGATTGAGAAAAAAAAAATTGAAATAACATTTTCCAGTCAAGAACACCAAATATTTTCTTGAGGCAATTCATTTTCATCCAGAGGTTTTCCTTTAAATTTAAATGCAAGATTTAAAATGGTTTTTATTTGCAAACCAAGCAGAGGTTTTGAATGTTTCCAAACAACATACTAAAACCTTGAAACTTTCAAAATGAAAATTTATAAATAAGAAGAAAACTTGAATTAAAAGGCTTGAAGATTGACAATGGTTCTCTGGATTCCTCCTCCGATTCTAGCTCCTCCGACAGATTCAACTTCTTTCCCAATCCAAAACCAAAATAGCAAAATCCCTTTTCCTTGCTTATTTTTTCAATTCCTCAAAAAAACATTTTTCAAAACTCATTCAAAATCCCCAAATAATAGATAAAAATATCCAAAATATCTATGCAACCACCCTCATAAATTTCCAAAAACAGAATAGCCAAATATCTCTATTTTCAAATTTTGAATTCAAACTTTTCTAAAAATGAAATTCAAACCCTTTTTCTTTAATTTTCAATTTCATCTTTTCAATTTTCCACTTTCAAAAAAAATATCCATAAATTTCAAAATGCATAACTTAATTTGATTCAACACAATTAATTTAATTAATCAATAAAATAAATCTAATCCATGATTAAATTATTTATTAATAAAATTAAATTAATTAATAAATTGAATCATATTTCCAACATTAAACCAGATAAGTTTAATTAACAACTTAATTACAAAAACATTTATTTACCTTAACAACATGTGATTAAATAATCAAAGAGAAGGAACAATATTAACACAACTTAACCCGACTAAGACTTGATTACACACTAAGACAAGGGTGATGACTTGGCATAGAAACCTCGCTACTATCTCCTAAGCGAATGTCGCTGGACAATGGACACACTCAAAGATGTGAAACCAGGTGGATTCGATGTCCTATACCCGTCAACCTATGAACAAAGAGTATATCCACATGCATATACATGTCATAATTAAAAAACACCGTGAAGAGGAAATCTCAGAATCACAGGGCGCTCACAAGCGAGTGATGTGATACCATCCCCTTCACCAATACAGTGTAACTAACTGAAAAATATAACATTATAATTTAATCGAAAGCATAAAACATCATTCATTCGAATATCCACTTATGCTAATTCAAAACATGCCATAATGATAACATCATAATAAAATACCATCACATCAAAATATAATATTCACATCGCTTTACAGATAGCAATCAAATACTAACCGAGTACCATAGTCAAGGTACTAACAGAAAATACAACATAAAAGAGAATAACACTATTCGATCAAAAGAACAAAATGAAGTGGTATTACAGAGGAACAAGTCGCTGACTTCCTCTATAATAAGATCTTTCTCATGTTTGGAGCTCTCAGAACCCTTTTTATAGATCAAGGACCCCAATTCATGTCCAAACTTATCTTGGCATTCACAAACCATTTTAAAGTGATTCATAAGAATTCGTCTCCTTATCACCCTCAAGAAAACGGTCAAGTGGAGGTGACTAATAGGGAGATAGAGAACATATTGATGAAAATAGGTTCTTCAAGGAGGAGAGATTGGGCTAGGAAATTTTTTGAATCCATTTGGGCGTACAACACAACATGGAAATCCACAATTGGGTTTGCCCCTATGAGCTTGTTTTTGGCAAGAAACCTCTCTTTCCCACTGAGTTTGAACTCCAAACTCTGAGAACAACTATGGAGTTAGGCCTGGATCTGAAACGAGCCCAAGTGGAGCGAGTTGGATGAGCTTCGTTTGGATGTTGTGCATCGAATTGACCTGGTTTAACAACAAAAAAAGGTTTGACATGAGAAGCACATTAAAGAAAGAGAGTTCCATAATGGTTACTAGACCTTGCTATTAGATTCCAGATATAAAGATCACCTAGGAAAACTTAGAACTTATTGGCTGGGTCCAAATGAAATTTATGAAATGTTTTCGAATGGCACGGCTCAACTGAAACCTATTGATGGTGATACATGAACTCTCTTGGAAAATGGTCATCCCCTATGTATCTGCCATAAAACTATTGATAAGGAAGAATTTATAAAATTGGTAGAAATGTAGGGGAAATCCAATGCATTGACTCTACCTTGGCAGAGTCAATATAACTTTGCATATGTAAAAAAAATGTATAAATATATGAAAATTTGTAATAAAAAGGAATGTGTACAAATTTGTTTCAAAGAATGCTTCATTAATTCTTATTTCTTTAGACTTGGCTAAATTTTGTTTTCATTTTGTAAAAATTTACTATAAATCAAAAACAACTTTTGGAGAACCTTGATACGATGCTCTGGAACTTGTTAGTTCAGGACCCCGGTGCTCTGGAACTTACCTTTGGTTGCGGTGGTGCTTCAGAACTTATGAGCTCGATTGTGGTGGTGCTCCAGAACTTGCATTTCAACTCATCGCATCATGCATTTGGTTCCTGTAGAATGGTGATTGGTCGAGAAAAGCTCTAGAAGTTCAAGTTCACTCATACATCCATTTTTCTTATTTCCAGTTACATCTTTTGATGATGCTCTGAAACCTTCCTTCGGTTGTTGCTCTGGTTGCATCTTTTGACGATGCTCTAGAATCTTACCTTTAGTTACTGCATTGGCTGCATCTTTTGACAATGCTCCAAAAATTTTCAAGTTCGGGTGCTCCGATGCTCCGAAACCTATTCACCTTCTTCTTGTCGAATGTATGCCTCAAGCATGCTCCATAACTTATTTCACTTATTTTGAGCGTGTTCTCATAAGCGTGCTTCGAAACTTATCCATTTCCATTTCACCCCCCTTTTTCCATAAAATTTAAATTTCTTTCCGATGCTTTTATTTTTCAAACCCGTGTACACATGCCTTCTTTTTAATTTTTCACCTCGGTATCCGCACTTAGTGTGGTTATTATGAATCACCGCCATTTTTCCATCATAAATAAAAGCCATTATGATAGCCTACCCTCATTTATGACTTCATCATTCACAAGATGCCTCACTCATGTCATAATAAATATGCCGCCAACTTAACCAATACCATTTCATCATCTTGTTAAATCAACAAAGGTATGCAATCTTCAAGTGATCACAGAATGTAAGTAAGTACAATTTTTTTCTTAAATAAGTAGTTATTTTTTAATAAGGTGTAATTAATTGGCACGAGTTTCTCCCTTCCTAATTTAGTAACTTGAGCCACTAAGTGATTAACTGGTAGTACAACACTCTTTTCACATTCCTCCATGCAAATTATCATCATTACACAGTAAGGTTTTAAACAAAGATAAATAAATAATCATTCTTCGATTATATCTTCAAAAAGTTTGTACGCAAGCTTCTTGTACTATGAAATTTTTCAACAAAATTGAAAGAGAAGAGACAAAAAATGGGGGTTGCAAAGAATAAACCAGTGTTGGCCTCAGTGGATAAGTCACTGGGATTAAGAAAAAATTCCATTTTGTTTCAAGAAGTGGGATGGTTGGATTTTATTAAAAAGTTTGAGGGATATAATGAGTAGTTGGTGAATGCATTTGCAAAAAAATATTCCAATGGCCAGGTGATACTACATGGGAAGAATTTTTAGGTGTGTCTGAAAGTCATTTCTTGCCTCTCTGGTTCAGATAATTTTGGTATTAAATTATCTGAAACTTCCCAAATTACATATCAAAAAGTATCAAAATTATTTCTTAGAGAGGGAGACCCTCAACCCATGATAGTTATCAATACAAGAGGATAGAACAAAGGGTTTCAAAGGACCTCCATATTAGAACCCTGGGGAATAGTTGTTGCATGGATCATAAAATATTTTACTTGTGAAGGCCAAATGATTATCCTGGTAGGACCTGCATTTCATATGCTTATACACTTGCATCATGGGAAAGAAGACCCTATTCTTAGGGTCAATTTTCCTGACTTTCTGAGTGAATATGTCATCTCCTCCATAGAAAGATATAAAGTTGGTTCAGGTCTATTGAAACACCATGGGTTAATTCAATTAATATGTAAATATCATTTTTGAAATAAACTTGAAAGTAAGTGGGAGAAATTTCTCTATAAATTTGAAAAATATGTGCCCAAAAGAAAATTAGAAGAAGTGGAATCCTCCAAACAAATTGCTTCACCTTCTAGAGGAACTTCCCCTGAGGCCTCAAGAGCTGCTAAAGCTCAAATTCCCACAACCCCCAGTGATGAAGCGTTAGAACCTCTAGCCAATGAATTGAGAACCGCAGACCAGTCAGGGAATGTTGAAATTATTTATGCAGATGTACAAAGAGTTCCCTCTAGGAAGAGGAAAAGCGTTACTTTTTATAGCACTCCTCCGTTGAGGAGAAGCAAGAGATTATCCTCCGAGGACCTACAAAAACCCCAGTTCAAGACATAGGGAGTGTTTCAAAGAAAAAAGTCTAGAAAATAGGAAAAGCCAATAGAAATTGAGGACCCCACTGATAATGTGGAAATAATGGAAATAGGGGAGCAAGTTTATTAGTCTCTAGGGGTAGAAGGAGAAGAAATACCTCCCCACATAGGACAATAGGAAGAGGCCCCTGCTAAAGAAATACAAAAAGAAGAGAGGGAAAAATCTCCACCTTTTAAGGAGGTTGAGGATAATGTTTTAGAAAATTTGTCTCCCCTTGTAAATAAAGTTATTGGAATAGCTGAAAATGATAGTGTTAATGCAAAGTTAAAAAAATTGAAATTGGAAATTGATGAGTTAAGAAATCAATTGCAGAAAAATGAAGAACATATTGTACAACAACAAGGGGAAATAACAATACATATTGCTATAATAGGAAAAAGAGATCAAGAGATTCAAAATTTGAAATTACGAATAGAAAAGAAGGATACATTTATTAATGAATTTCATATACAAATTCAAAGATGGAATCAATAGAACAAGACATATAATGTTAATCTGTTTGATAAGGATAAACAAATTGGAAGTTTGAAAAACAATTTTATGTAGTTATTTCAAGCTTTTGAAGAGGAAAAGAATAGATAGAATGAATAATTAAATGTTTCTCTCAGTAATATTATGGAATTGGAATAGGATTTGCAAGACAACACCAATAAACCAATAATGGAATTCAAGGGAACTCAAACTGGACCAATTATAATGGAATGGTTCCAAGTCCTAATTCCCCCATTATTGATGAAGTGGATGGAAAGATGTTATTTCTTGAGGGGTGCTAGGATTGAGAATATCAGGTTGAAAAAGGAGTTGGTATTGTTCAAAGAGTCATTTGATAGGGTCTATAAGGAAAAACAAGATGCATGCAAAATAGGAGAATTTCTATTAGCATGTAGGAGACCATCAAGGCTATATTCTATGTTTTTAAATGAACAAGTGTTAAGATGGAAATTTTTGAGAATCTATTATAACCAACCACATGACCCTAATGACTATGAATTTTTAAAGTATTTTTAGAATCAACTCCTGAGCAACAAGATATGTTATGTGAATTCTTTGTTTACAATTTACTGATGGAAACACATACTAATTTCTTTATTAAAATTTTTTTTGGAGAAGTGCAATTGAGATCTTTGTTATCTACTATGCATAATTAGGTTCATTGGCAAGAGTGCACTAGAGAATACTCTCAAGTAGAGAAGAATGTGGGTCTTCAGATGAGATACCCTAACAGGAAACCTGCAACTTTCAAAGCAAATTTTTAGCTATCAAAATTGAAAAAAACTATGAATCAGAGATATGAGGATAACCTCCACCTATGTTACAATCATTTTGAGAGAATAGGGGCCAAAATTGATTGGTAAGGCTTGGCATGCCTATGAAGAGAGATACACCCCACTACCAACATAATTGAAGAAAAGAGAAGTGATCTCCCCTCTTAAAATCAAATGGTCCTACATAAGAGCAGATGCCTTGGCCAAAATCTTAAAAGACCTCAGAATAGATTGGATGGGGATGAGTTGGTACAAACCTCCCTTGTTGCTTTCACAACCACCTGCTTTTCATATTAATATAGATCAGGATAATGGAGTCTTCAACATGTGGAAAATGAGGGTTACTTATCATCAAGGCTTCCTATACAAACCTGGAGAGTTAGATAAAACAACAGATGATTTGAATGATATTAGTGTTGAATATGAAGAATTGAATAAAGAAGGAGGGAAAGGGTCACAACAGAGGGCAGGAGGATCTTCCAAAAATTAGGAAGGGGAGGAAGTGATGAGGTAAAAATAACCTCATCATGATAACATAATAAAACCCTTCCTCATATATGCAAAATACTTATTCTCTACCACTTAATTAAACTTTAGGCATAATAATTGCTTATCTTTTGAGAAATATAGTACAAACTTTATTTCTTGTGATTTATTGAAATATCTTGCCAATGCAGAATTAATGGGTAGTGTGATCCTTTTAAAATGTCAAGTCCTAATGTGAGATGCTAAAATGATGCAATAAGAAGAACTAAAATAAGAAAATGGCACCTCAATGATTAGCCTAAGAAATAGTAAACATGAAAGCAAGATAAGATAAATTGATTGTTAATTATACCTTCATGCTGCTCCTTCCTTGGTTGGCCCTTGAACTTTGGATGTCTTGTGTGCTCCTTGGATGGAAAATGGAGTGAAATGGATGCAAGATGCAAGATGGATTTGATGAGAAATACTATGGAAAAGATAAAATGTTGCAAATGACAATATGGCAAGAGTTTGGTAGAAAAAGACTTGATCACCAAAATGAGGGAAATGAGGGGGTATTTATAGGATAATTGGAATTATCTAGAGAATTTAATGGTTGAGACTGATCCAACAAGATCAAGATGAAGGGCTATGGTGATTTGAGGACTCACAAGCCCTCACATCTTGACACGTGGAATATGAGATGTCTTAGGGTGGAATGAGGTGGAAATGAGGTGGAAGAGAAGTACATGAGGTGGATGAAGGACAAGTACCTTTGAGGTACCTTGGGGGATGAGAAGATTTCCTCAAAAAGGAACTTCTTGTCCCCAAATGAGGATGAAATAGACATTTGAGGAATTTTAGAATTTCTCAAAAATCTCCATGAGAAAAGGGGAAGTGGTTGGAAGAATAAATGCAAATTAAAAATTACATTCATTGGAGAGTTTATTGGGTAAAAGAAGGTCTCCAAAAAGCTGGAGATTTGTCACATGTGGGTGATGTGACAAGTCCGAGGTTCTAGAAGTCCTTGGCACATGTAAAGTGACAAGTCAAGCCTTCTAGAATCTTGCATGGGGATGGGGAAAACCTTGGAAAGACAAAAGTGAATTAAAAATTCACATGGGGAAGAGAGGAGCCTTGGGAAAATAAATGTGAATTAAAAATTCACATGGGAAAGAGAGTCCAAGCTAAAAATGGTAAGTGGGAAGGTTGACCAGAAAAGGTAAGTTAAATGTGGCTAATGATTTTAATTAAGGTTGTGCAAACACATGATTAGGATAATCAATGAGATATTAGAAGCAAGTGGGAGATTATGGAGGATGTGACACTTAATCAAAATTAAGTGATGCACATCCTAATCACAGATTAATTAATTTAATCTGGATTGAAAGAGGGTTATGGAGGATGTGACAAGGAGAGAGAAAAAGGGGAATTAAAAATTGATTTTAATCCAAATGGGTTAAAATACTAAATTAAATAATTTTTCGTATTTATTTAATTTAGATAAGAAAAGGGATAAGGTAAAGTATTTCATTACATACTTTAGGAACCTTAGGAAGAAAATGAAATAATGGCTAAATAAATTATTTAATCACTATTAATGAAATAGATGAATAGAGTAGACAATTTTGATCATATGGAAGTGATCAAATTTGGATGTCTACATTTTTCCCCTCTTCGAAGTAAAGTTAGAATAACCGTGCTTCAAAGAAAATAAAGTGAACATGACTCTATAGAGGAAGTAATAGGAAGATGATGCCCCAGCATGGGGAGGAGGACCTGAGCTGTCCAATTAGTGGGCAATGGATGAAGATGCCCCAATCCTAGAAGGGATTGAGTATAATAGGGAAAATGGATAAATGCGAAGGGTATGCCCCCTCGAGAGGGTGATGGGGGAAAAGAGAGGGGTCCCAGGTGACCTCTTGATAGGAAGAAAAAAGAGTATGGTTGGAAAAGGCATGGTGAGAAGGGAAGGGATTAGTTTGAGGAAAAAAAGTTAAATAAGAGGTAAAAAATACCTCTTAAAAAAAGGGGGGAAAAGAGAGGGGTCCTGGACAACCTCTCAATATGAAGAAATGGATAGTATGGTTGAAAAGAGCATGAAAAATTAAGCAAGTTTTCCTCTTGAACGAAGTCAATCTGACGCATGGTTTGCAAATGGCGGCCCCAAGAAGGAAAAAAAAATGGCTTGTTTTCCTGTAGAGGGGTGGATTTTCCCCACTGCAAAAGGGCGGGTCTGCCCCGTCATGGGGGCAAGTTCGCCCCGATCGAGGAAAGGTCCACCCTGGCCAAGGGTGGGGCTGGTCCACCTCACCATGGGTGCAGGTCTGCCCCGTTGCAGGGGCAAGTCCACCCCAGTGTAGGGACGGGTCCGCCCCAAACCGGAAAAAAAGGGGGGGAGAGTGATGAATGAGGAAGAGATGGGGGAAAGGATGAGAGATGAGATGATGAAAGGGGATATGAAAATGACGATGTAAAGTGATGAACAAAAAATGATGATAAGCGATGGGAGATAAAGGTGAGCATAAATGGAGTCGACGACACAGATGATGTTGCCCCCAGTCAAGCTATAGAAGTGTGGATACACCCTCTAGATTGTTATAGAAGTGTGGATACGCCCTTCTGATTATGTAGATACGCCCTTCTGATTGCTGTAGAAGTGTGGATAGGCCCTTTTGATTGCTGCAGAAGTATAGATACACCCTCTAGATTACTGCAGAAGTCCAGATACACCCTCGAGATTGCTGCAGAAGTGCAGATACACCCTCTAGATTGTTACAGAAGTGCGGATACACCCTCTTGATTGCTGCAGAAGTGCGAATACACCCTCTTGATTGCTGCAGAAGTGCAGATATGCCCTCCAATTTACTACAGAGGGGCAAATATGCCCTAGTTTACATACTTTTTCAAACATGCAAGACTGGGAACAAGACCAAGAGTGTGATTAGATGATTTGTGCTAGATTGAATGGATGAGGATTGGATGGAGATGCAAGATGGTTAAATGAAATGATGGGGGAAAAAATGCTTAGAATAACCAATTAATAGTATTCTAAGAAGATTGAAGAGATGATGATAAGAGATTGGATGGATAGGGGAGGGATATTGATGAAGGATTTTGATGGATGAGAGGATGAGGGATACATGCAAGATGATGTAATGGAAAATGAAATAAAATCCTAATGCAATTTGCCATCTTCGGAGCACTGATTTTTGCTATAGAATAAGACACCGAATGTCAAGGTATGTAAACCAAGATGAATTAGTGTCTAATGCATAAAACAAACACAACAAACAAGAAGGTTATCCCAAAACCCCAAAGTCATGATGAATTTGGTCAAGCCAGGTATTGGAATAACCACAAGCACAAAAGGATGCCCCAGCGTAACACAAGACCTTAGGGATCTTGGTGGGTACTACGTGGGACAACCAAGAAGACAAAAAAAAAGAAATGAGCAAAATATGCCCCTATGTTGACTAGTCAAAGCACACCGTGATATGATGGATCAAGGCGAACATGAAAAGTGATGATAGGGAGCTCAAATGATAAACAAAATCCAAAAGCATCAAAAGATCACAATCAATTTCAAATGTCTATTGCCATAGGATCAAGATGATGGATGGGGTTGATGAGGTCTATTAGGAAGGATAAATCCTATTGAGACTGATGATGGATAGTAAACTAAAAGATCGATATGACGCAGGATATTAGAAACTGATTTGATCTTGTGATATAGATGACCATTGTTTGTAAGCACCAGCTAGGATAGGTACATAATTGATGACACGACAAGAGGACATGACACAAGACTCAACCTAAATACCTAGGGGCTCGAGGGTTGATCAAAGATAAACATTTCCTACGTGAAAGCACAGAGCCCTCGTAGTTCTATAAATGACTAGGGATAAAAGAGGAAAGAGGACAATGAAGACCTCGATGGATGAAAAAGACAAGATGAAAAAATGCCCAGGGGGCGGATCAAATGATTGACCTTGCCTATGTGAAAGCGTAGGGGCAATGTAGTTCAACACAAGGCTAAAGACAAATGATGGAAGAGGAAAAGACAGACAAAAGACACAACCCCAAGGGTGGATCAAATGATCGACCTTGCCTACGTGAAAGCGCAGGGGAAACGTAGTTCAATAAGAGAGCGACAACAGACAATGGATAAGGGATGATGATATGACCAAGATAAATGGATGGAGCAGATATGATGAACCAGGATAGGCCATGCGGATGGGATGGTTGATATGTTGGATGTGGGTTATGCAAAGCTCGGGGATGGGATTGTGATATAGATTATTAGAATATGAATTGGGAGGATGATAGGATGTATAGATGAGTGATGAAGAGTGATAAGATATCAGAAAGATGTAGGAAATAGATAAGGAGTGATGATAGTGAGATAGCATGGCATTGGATTTGATGGAGGTAGCCTATATCTAGATACCAATGACAAGGGATTATGAGATGAAAGGAAAATGGATGGCTTGATAAAGATGGAGAGATAGAAAGATATTAGGATAGGTGGATAGAGGGAGAAAGATGTGGAAGGATGGAAGAGCTTGCAAGATGGATACATAAATGGATGAGGAAATAGAAATATGTGAGGATGGGTGGATAGAGGGATAAGGATTTGGAAAGATGGATAGGAAGAGAAGGATAGGGAGATGGATTAGATGTTGAGATAGATGAATGGGGAGATAAGGATGAAAGGACGAAAAATTAGTAGTGGATGGGAGTATAGGAAGATAAGGATTTGGTAGATGGAAGGGATGAATAGATGGATAAATGGATGGGGAGGTAAGGATGGGTAGGATGGAGAGATGGAAAGGATTACTTGGAGGGATGGATGGACGATGTCTTCGAGGACTTCATTGCAAAGAATGAGATGCCCCCACTCTAGATGTGTCATGCATGATGAGGCAAGAGGGATAGCAAGATGTGTGGAAGGAATATGATAGTGTAGGGATGAGGGGAATATATGCCAAGAGATGTCCAATGCATGTATATAGGTTTTCCCCTATCTATATCAAGATCACAAGGAAGATGGAGGGACTGGATAGGATGCGGAAGATGATGGGTAAGATGTGGAAGATAGACAAATGTAGGAGATGGAGGAAAGGAATATGTAAGTGGGTGTTGTCCCCAATCGTGGAAGGAGACTAGATGGGAGATTTATGCATGATGCTTGTTTTCTAGGTTTTCATCATGGTACTTATCCAAGGTGCTTGTTTGCCAAGTTTTCACCATTGGACGAATGATTCTCTCTTAACTATTTTTTATTTTATTTTATTTTTTGTATTTTTTGTATTTTTTTCTCTTTTTTCTCTTTTTATTTGACGTGTTTGAATTTTTGGACTAGGATACAGGTGAAGATGGATGAGGATATGGATTAGAAGACATAAGCATGAAGTTCCATATGAGATAATAAGAGCCCATGTTTGAAGTGACTATTCGGATGTTGATATAGCCTTATTAGAATGGATGGATTATGCAAGAGGATGGATTAAAGGGATTTGATGGGGGAGATATGGGGGATAGTGGATGGGATGTTGGAAAGTGTATGGATGGAATGATGGAGTGGATGTGTGATACGGGAAGGTGTTCAGGACCAACATTGGCACATGTGGGGAATGTGAAATTAGATGAGGTTTGATGGATGGAGAATGTGGTGAGACTAGAGGCGTTGGGATAGTGAATTTTGGGACATAAGGACCCAAAACAGATTTAGGAAATGGAGGATGTGAATTATGAGCTTGGGGAATAGCAACTTTGGATGTCGTCATGGATTTTTCTTTTGAAGGCATGACCTCTTTATTTTTGGGAATCCACATGGTTTTGATTTTTTCTTTAGTGGGCCTTTGTGGCCTTTTGGATTGATTTGGATTTTGGACTTGATTTTGATTTTCTTCAACATGTCTTTTGAAGGGGACATGAGGAACTTTAGATTCATGTGGATTTATGGATTTATGTAGTGTTTCTTTGGCATCCAAATTGATTTTAGTAGCAATGGGATGGGTTTGAGGAGATGGATGATTTGGAGTGATGGAGGTAGGGTTATGATGATGGTGTGTGAATGGAGGATGCAAGATAGCATGTAGGGAGGTGTGCCTTTGTTGATCATGATTAGGAGTTATGAAGGTAGGATTTTTATGCTATGTACGAGGGATAGGGGTTGAATGAATGAAAGGATGAATAGGAAAAGAGGGAGGGGTGATTTTGGGATATAAGGACCCAAACTAGACTGTGTATATGGAGGATGTGTGGGGTTTGATGGAGGGATATAAGAACCCATAGTAGATGGAGGATGAGTAATGATGGATAGAGGGACATAAGGACCCAAAATGGATTTAGAGGATGAGGGAGGAAGATGGATGGTTGTTTTGAGGTAATATGATGGAGGAGGGGGGATGGCGGAAAATGACTTGGTAGAATAATGGAAAGTACCTCTTGTTCCTTTAGAAGAGGATCGTTTAGGATGTACGTAGGTTTTACCAACATCTTTAGAGTGTGGGTTTTGGAAGATATATCCAAGACCATGTGTGCCTAGATGTTCTTTGACTTGTATGGGCTCTAAAGTACCTTGCTCATAAATTCCTAGACCTTTTCCTTAATAGTTCATGTTTTGTAGCATGTGATTTATGGTAGGATGCTTATTCTCTTGGAAGCATGATGCAAGCACATTAGTAGGTGGAAGAGGTAGGTTGGTGCATACGCGTTGTTTTTCTTCTGTAAGAAGGCCACCATGGATAAGTGTAATATGACCAAGGTGATACAAAAGTGGCATTGGGATGGTAGGACTAGATGGTGATGAAGGATCATGTGATGGAGATGAGGGGATAGCAGCATCAGGAGGAATGAGTGATAAGGGATCGGGAGAGGGAATAGGGAAGATGATAGGATCTAGAATTTTGGTAGTGGATGATGAGGGATCATGAGATAGAGTGATTGGATCTTGAATGCAAAGGGAATCATGGGATAAAGTGGATGAGCTAGTGTGATCTTGATATGGGGTGGACGGGAGGATAGGATCATGACTTGGTTGAGGATAGGAATCATGGGATGGGAGGATCTTGATTTGGAGAACGGGATATGCTTGTATGCTTTGGATCAAGATCTTGGCATGAATCATCTTGTGTAGGATGTATGATGATGGAAGAGTGTTGGAGGGATTCCTCAATTGGGGGAGATAGGAGGATGGAGGATTCATGAAGGTTATGGGATTGAAGTTTGTGAATATTAGGACTGGGAGGAGGGGATTGGATGTATTCAATGGATTGGGTGGATCTAGTAGTAGAAGATTGGGATTTAATGGATTCAATGGATTTGAATGGCTCAACCATTTTGATGGTGTCAGGAATGGTGATGGGAGGGATTGGCATAGGATGGAGGAGGGCCTCATCACTAGAGATAGTACATGATAGAGTGGAAGGGAATGGTGTGTCTTTTGTTATGAGTCCTTGGGCGAAATTTGGAAGGGATGTAGGATTAGGTAGAGTGATGGGAATGGATGGAGGATCAGGGATGAATGGAGGATTAGGATTAGGGATTGGTGGATTAGGATTAGATGTGGGGATGTGATTGGATTGAGTACTAGGAGGAGATGGAGGATTAGGATTAGATGAAGGGATGGGAATGGATGGAGGATTAGGAGGAGATGGAGGATTATGATTAGATGAGTGGATGGGATTGTATGGGGGATCAAGGATGGATGGATGACTAGGATTAGGGATTGGTGGATTAGAGTTAGATGAGGGGATGGGAATGGATGTAGGATTAGGGATTGGATGGAGGACTAGGAGGATATGGAGGATTAGGATTAGGAATTGGTGGGTTAGGGTTAGATGAGGGGATGGAGGAATAGGAGGAGATGGAGGATTAGGATTAGGATTAGGAATTGGTGGGTTAGGGTTAGATGAGCAGATGGAAATGGATGGAGGAATAGGAGGAGATAGATGATTATGATTAGATGAGTGGATGGGACTAGATGGAGGACTAGGAGTGGTTGGAGGTGGGTTATGTTTAGATGGAGGATTAAGATATAATGCGGTGAAAGGGGGAGTGATGTAGGAGGATGTGGATGTGAGATTAGATTGGGAAGATTGGGATGGTGAGTGATAGCAGGAAGATGTAGATGAAGTATTAGAATGGGGATATGTGGAATTAATGTAAGGGTATTGGGATGTGGGATTGTGATAGGAAGGTGTGGATGTTGGATTAGAATAGGAAGATTGAGGTGGTGAACCACCATAGGAATAAATGTATGGTGAGTTGGCATAGAAGGATAGGGATAATGGATTAGGATAAGCGGATTGATATGGTGGGTTAGTATAAGGGGAGTATTGGGATGGGGGATTGTGATAGGAAGGTGTGGGCGTTGGATTAGGATGGGAAGATTGAGATGTGGGATTAAGGTAGAAGTATTGGGATTATTGATGATGATAAGGAAAGGAGGATATGGAGGTTGGGTAGGATAGAGGTTGAAAGGGAGGACATGATGAATATGTCAATGGTGAGGATGTTGGATATCCCTTGTCAAGGGTAGAATAAGAACCGTTATTAGATGTGGATGAAGGCATGGTGGGATAGTTCAAAGAAGTAGTGGGATTTTGGGAGGCAATTGAAGAGAGCTTGCTAGTAATGATAGCATCAAGGGGATCTATATAACAATTTTCATGATCAACAAGATTTTTGTTATCGTCATCAACGCAATTAGGATTCCCCTTGACTACTATTATTGGTCGTGTGAGAGGGGGATAAAGATTCATGATGGATACATATTAGAAGGAAATAATAGATGATGGATTGAGAACTAGGATGGATTGGAAGCTCATATGGGGATTGGATGAAAGCTCAAATTGGGATTGAATAAAAGCTCAGATTAGGATGATGGATTTAATGCTAAGATTAGAACTGAATTGGAGCTTAGAGTGGGATTGGATCAGAGGATATGATAGGATAAGTTTTTTTTGGATTGGATGATGGATATTATAATTGACGATGTATCAATTAATTTGATGATTACATAAGGATTGGTTGATGGATCAATTGATGATGTATCAATTTGATGATTTGGATAAAGATTGGATTGTTTGGATCAATTAGATAAGATTGGTTTTGGATTGTTTGGATAAGTTGATGAATCAATTGATGATGTATCAATTTGATGATTTTGGATGAGGATTGGATTTGATGAGTATTTAGGATGATCAAATGGTCAAATGGAGACTTTGGGAGTTCAAATGAGAGTTTAGAATGGTCAAATGGATGATATTATTTGTTCAAGGGGCGTATCCGCACTTCTGCAGTAAAAAATGTTAGAAGCATCGGAACATGGGGGCGTATCCGCACTTCTGTAGTAAAAAGACTGGCAAAAACATCGGAATAGGGGCGCGAATCTGCCCCTCTATAGGAACTGTGACCTGGTTTGGAATGAGAGATTATGGCAAGGACTTGAAATGACTCAATGAAGGTTTGACTTATCAAAATTTACTGGTTTTTCATATAAAGACACTTTGAACAAGTACAATCCTATGATTAGTGTTAAGGGGTATGGCCAGCAAAGGTCTTACTCTAGGATGAACAAGATTTCTAGGGAGTCCTCGATATATGCTCGGTACATGAGGCACAACCATGAACACCATTCCATCACAAGTGTGAGTCGGGAACCCTAGCGAGATACTGAAAGACTTAGACTAACTCTTCACATCTATCTAGGTATCACCCTAGCTTAGACGCTCTGCCAATTATGATGCAACTGGATTAGGGTGCAGCTTTGGCTCTCCCCCCTTTATATACCCCACCGGTATGCGTGGTTGGGATCATCCCTTGGGGTGATGAAATCCCCAAGCAGGTCTCGCTAAGAAGAAGACACTAATAATTTCCAACTACCCCCCTCAAATCCACACAAAGTGCAAAGGGGAAGGTGAAATCAAACCAATGCCCCTTAGGGTAACACAACAAATAATAAGTATTACTTCCCCCTAATTATGCTAGGTGAACAGATAAAACAACAAGGAGAACTTTAAAATTTGAATGAAATAAAGGCCCTGCAAGAAAATGTTAGCTATGAAAAATGATGGAACAGGAGGGCGTATCCACACTTCTGTAGAAAATAGTTAGCAAAAACGTTAGAATGCGGGGGTGTATCGGCACTTCTATAGAAAAATAGTTAGCAAAAACATTGGAATGCGGGGGCGTATCCACACTTCTATAGAAAAAAGTTCACAAAAATGTCAGAATGCGGGGGCGTATCCGCACTTCTGTAGAAAAACAGTTAGCAAAAACATTGGAATGTGGGGGCGTATCGGCACTTCTACAGAAAAACTGTTAGCAAAAACGTCAAAACACAGGGGCGTATCCGCACTTCTGTAGAAAATAGTTAGCAAAAATGTCAGAACACAGGGGCATATCCACACTTATGTAGAAAAAAGTTAGCAAAAACATCAGAATGCGGGGGCGTATTCGCGCTTCTGTAGTAAAAACTATCAAAAATGTCGGATCGAGGGGGCGTATCCGCACTTATGTAGTAAAAACTATTAGAAACATCAGAACAGGAGGGCGTATCCGCCCCTTTGTAGCGCCCGGGAGGGCAAGTCCACCCCTCTATGGGGAAAATCTGCCCCTCTGCGAACTGAACTTGTAAAGAACTTAAACAACACCCGTTTGTGGGTCCCACTGGGTGTGCCAGAAATGTGATCCTTTTCAAATGTCAAGTCCTAATGTGAGATGCTAAAATGATGCAATAAGAGGAACTAACATAATAAAAGTGAACCTCAAAGATTAGCCTAAGAAATACATAACATGAAAGCAAGATAAACAAATTGATTGTTGTTTGTTATACCTTCATGCTGCTTCTTCCTTGGTTGGCTCTTGATCTTTGGATGTCTTGTGTGCTCCTTGGATGGAAATAAAGTGAAGTGGATGCAAGATGCAAGATGTATTGATGAAAAATGCTATGGAAAAAGCTAAAAGGCTGCAAAATACTTGATCCCCAAAATGAGGGAAATGAGGGGGTGTTTAAAGGATAATTGGAATTCTCTAGAGAATTCAACGGTTGAGATTGATCCAACAAGATCAAGATGAAGGGCTATGGTGAGTTGAGGACTCACAAGCCCTCACATCTTGACATGTGGAATGTGAAATGTCTTAGGGTGGAATGAGGTGGAAATGAGGTGGAAGAGAAGTACATGAGGTGGTGGAAGGACAAGTACCTTTGAGGTACCTTGGGGGATGAGAAGATTTCCTCAAAAAGGAACTTCTTGTCTCCAAATGAGGATGAAATAGACATTTGAGGAATTTTAGAATTCCTCAAAAATCTCCATGGGAAAAGGGGAAGTGGTTGGAAGAATAAATCCAAATTAAAAATTTGCATTCATTGGAGAGTTTATTGGGTAAAATAAGGTCTCCAAAAAGCTGGAGATTTGTCACATGTGGGTAATGTGACAAGTCCAAGGTTCTAGAAGTCCTTGGCACATGTAAAGTGACAAGTCAAGCCTTCTAGAATCTTGCATGGGGATGGGGAAAACCTTGGAAAGACAAAAGTGAATTAAAAATTCACATGGGGAAGAGAAGAGCCTTGGGCAAATAAATGTGAATTAAGAATTCACATGGGAAAGAGAGTCCAAGCTAAAATGGTAAGTGGGAAGGTTGACCAGAAAAGGTAAGCTAAATGTGGCTAATGGTTTTGATTAAGGTTGTGAAAACACAAGATTAGGATAATTAATGAGATATTAGAGGCAAGTGGGAGATTATGGAGGATGTGACACTTAATAAAAATTAAGTGATGCACATCCTAATCACAGATTAATTAATTTAATCTGGATTAAAAGAGGGTTATGGAGGATGTGACAAGGAGAGAGAAAAAGGGGAATTAAAAATTGATTTTAATCCAAATGGGTTAAAAGACTAAATTAAATAATTTGTCATATTTATTTAATTTATAGAAGAAAATGAATAAGGTAAAGTATTTAATTATATACTTTACGAACCTTAGGCAGAAAATGAAATAATGGGTAAATAAATTATTTAATCACTATTAATGAAATAGATGAATAGAGTAGACGGTTTTGATCATATGGAAGTGATCAAATTTGGATGTCTACAACATGGATGAATGAACCTAATGAATTGATGCAATCATGGATAAATGAACCTAAATTAATTGATGCAACATGGATAAATGAACCTAATGAATTGATGTAACATGGATAAATGAACCCAAATTAATTGATGGAAATGGATAAATGATGAACCTAAATGAATTGATGCAATACGGATAAATGATGAACCTAAATGAATTGATGCAATACGGATAAATGATGAACCTAAATGAATTGATGCAATATGGATAAATGATGAATTGACACACTAAATATAATGTAGACATAAGTATCAATGGGTAGGTGATAGGTGTATGGTGTGTGGGGCACGATACCTGTCAAGAACCGTAAGGATCCTGAGAAAAAAAGTCAGTAAGAAGGAATGAAAGTTTGCACAACCAAAATCAAGAGTCATAGATGTAGGAGCAAGGATGGATGGAGGGATATACAATCAGATGAAATGCAACATGAATGCAATTTTCCATCTTTTAGAGCACTAATTTTGTCTATAGCATAAGACATCAGGAATCAGGGTATGTAAGCCAAGACGGATTAGTGTCTAATGCATAAAAGAAACACAACAAACAAGAATATTATCCCAATACCCCAAAGTCACGATGACTTTGGTTGAGCCAGGTATTGGAATAACAACAAGCACAAAGGGATGCCCCCACATAATCTAGGATCCGAGAGGAATCCTGGTGGGTACCACATGGAGCATCCCAATAGACAAAAACAATAAAACAGTCAAGAGATTCCCCTATGTTGACTAGGAAAAACACACCAAAATATGATGGATCATGGCGATATTGACTAGTTAAGAGAGGGAGCTCAAATAATAAACAAAATCCAAAAGTACCAAAAGATCACGATCAACTGCAAGCGTCCTTTGCCATAAGATCCCAAGGATGGATGGGATTGATGTGATCTGTTAGGAAGGATGCATCTAGTTAAGACTGATGATGGATACTAAAATCAAATGACCTAGATGACACAAGATAATTGTCATTAAGCATATTTCTTGACATGAGAAGATATATTTTGTGAAGAATTAGCGATGATAGGGACACACTCGACAACAAGACAACAAGAGGACAAGACACAACCTAAAGACCTAGGGGCTTGAGGGTTGATCAAAGATTAGACTTGCCTATGTGAAAGCGTAGAGCCCTCGTAGTTTAGGAAAAGACCATGGTAAAAGAGCAGAAAGTGGACTAATGGAAACTGATGGATGACCAAGACAAACATAAGCCTCGGGGGCAGATCAAAAAATTAACCTTGCCTACGTGAATGCGTAGGAGCAACATTGTTTGGAAAGGATTAAAGATCGAGGATGGACAAGATCAAAAATTGGACCATGAGGATGGACGATGAAGGAAAAAATGCCTAGGGGGTCAATCAAAAGATCAGCCTTGCCTATGTGCAAGAATAAATGTATCATAGTTAAAGAAAAGACATGATGAGACCTAGATGGAAAGAACCACAACAATGAGATGACATAAGCTTAGATTAGGATAAAAATCTCAGGATGTCAGATAACAGATGATGGTCATCCAATGCTCAACCAGAAATATACCAAGCAACGAGGTGATGCAAGCGGATGGGAGGATATTGGGATTGAGGAGTTGGTGGATAAGCCATAAACTAACCAGGATGCGAGGTAGATAATGATTAATCCCTATACGAGAGATGCTTGTTGTTAGGTTTTCACCAATATTACATATCCAAGGTGCCAGGCAGGGGTGGTTTTCACCATAGGATGAATTATTACTTTTTACTATTTTTTTGTATTTTTCTGACTTTTTTTATTTTTCTGAATTTTTTTATTTTTTTGTATTTTTTGAGATTTTACCAGGAAGGATACCCCAGCTAACCTAAGTATAGCATTTCTTCATATGCATGATGTTGATGGGTTCTTGAAAGGGCTCCCCTTTAGGGGTAGATAGCCTGTAGGCACTAAAACCATACTCTGTGGTGATGACATAAGGGCCCAAGCAGATCGCTTCAAACTTACCCTTTTTCTCTCGATCTTGTTGATTCCGCTAATTCTCTTAAAGGACCAAATCACCAACATTGAATTGGCAAGGGAAAAATTTACTATTGTAGCTCCTTTTGAGTTGGTGTTGATAGGCTTGCATATGGTTATAAGCCTTGATCCATTTTTCATCCAACAATTCCAATTGTGTCAATCGTGCCACTCGGGTGTCTTCGTTAGTGATGAGATTCTTGAGTGATATTCAGAGAGTATGGTGTAGCACCAGTGGGGGTGCGGATGGATGTACAGTAGGCCCAAATAGCAGGATGGCTATGGAAGTGCCAATATCGGCCAGTGCTATTGACAATCTTCTTAATGATTTTGATCAATGTTTTGTTTGTTGCCTCTGCTTCTCCATTACCCTGAGGGTAATAGGGGGTAGACCAACGATGTTGGATATGATACGTGTCACAAAGGAGCTTCATACACTTATTCTTGAATGGATTTCCATTATCAGTGATGATGGTGGAGGGGATACCATACCTATAGAGGATGAACTTGGAGATCTGAACACTAGTGATTTGAGTGAGTGGTATGGATTCTACCCACTTGGTGAAGTATTAAGTGGTTGTGATGATAAAAGTGTGACCATCAAAGGATGGAGGGTAGATCTTGCCAACCAAGTCAAAACCCCATTGTGAAAATGACCAAGGTGTCGTGATAGGTTGTAGCTCTTGTGCCAGAGCGCGAATCAAATCTGCATGTTGTTGACACGGAAGACACTTTTTGACATATTCACAAACATCATGTTCCATTGTAGGCTAGTAATACCCTTCTCTTAGAATCCATTTGGCTAAGGTCATACCATTAAAATGGGCCCCACAAATACCGCTATGCACTTCTATTAATCTTGTGTGGCCTTCATTTTCATCTAAACAATGGAGGAGAGTTCCATCATACCCACGTTGATAAAGTGTATCATTGATGATGGTGTAGCGGGCAGTGCATTAGATAAATGATTTACTTTGGTTTTGTGTGAGATCAGATGGGAGGGTGTTGTCATGAATATAGGTGTAAATTTCATGGTACCATGGGGATTCAGGGCCTACAATATCTCACATCATGTCACTCTCAGGGATATCATACGCTAGGATTAAGAGTTGTTTGACTAGGAACTGATAATTTGTGTGGTATTTTGGCATGTCTAGGAGAGAACCAATGGTAGCCATGGCGTCTATTTTGGAGTCTTGGGATCTGATCAAATTGGATGAAGGAAAAATATTTTTTGAAGTCTTCCACCATGCATTTGTAAGGAAAAAACTTGTCATCCTTTGTGAGAAACTTATCATTGACTTGTTTTATAACTAATTGGGAGTCACCAAAAACTTGTAGATGAGTGATGTGCCATTGAACTATGATTCTAAGGCCTATGAGGAGGGCTTCATATTCGACGATGTTGTTGTTGCATGGAAAATCCAATCTAAATATTATTGGTATGTAATCGCCTTGGTGGGTGATAAGAAAGACGCCTAGCCCCGATCCAATATTAGTGTGTCATCCATCAAAGTATAGTTTCCATATGGTAGCTTCTAATATTGCAAAGACTCCTTCATCTGAAAATTCAGCTTTTATGGGATAGGCATCTACTGATGGAGCATCTGCCAACTAATCTTCTATTACCTATCCTTTTATTTCTTTTTTGTCCACATATTTTAATCAAGTTCACTTAGAAGCATGATCCATTTAACCATTCAACCAGTTAGGGTTCTCTTAGATAACAAGTACTTGAGGGGGTCAACTTTGGATATCAACTTTATCGGATGGCTAAGCATATAATGACATAATTTTTGTGTATTGAAGACCATAGCAAGGCATGATTTCTCCATTGGTGAATAATTAAGTTCATAACAGACAAATGTTTGGCTAATGTAATAGATTGCTCCCTCTTTTGAGGATTCATCATGGTGTACAAACAATGCCCCCAATGCAACTGAAGTGGCAAAGATGTATAGCAAGAGGGGTTTTCTAGGGATAGGCGACATCAAGATTGGTGGGTGGGCCAAATATTCTTTGATCATATCAAACCCCAACTGATATTGTTGATTCTATTTGAAGGTGGTGATGACTGACATTTATCTGCAAGCTGGGTTATAAACCAACGTATGGATTGTAGCTTTCCTTGAAGGCTCCTTAACTATTTTAGGTTTCTAGGTGGAGGAATATCCATGATAGCTTTTACTTTAGCAGGTTCAAACTCGATACCCCTCCGGGAGACTATGAAGCCCAATAATTTCCCTGACGTGACACCAAACACACACTTTTTCGGATTCAATCTTAGCTTGTACTACTCCAAGTGCTCAAAGATCTTTTTCAAAATAGCAGGGTGCTCTTCTTTGGTTCCGAATTTTTCCAGCTATTCATTGACATAATCTTCCATGATAATGTGGATGTGGTCATGGAATATAATAGTCATTGCTCATTGATATGTTGCCCCCACATTTTTGAGGCCAAAGGGCATGACATTGTAACAAAAGGTACCCCAAGGTGTTGTACAAGAGCTTTTGTGTTGATCTTCAGGGGAAATTTAGATCTAATTGTAGCCAAAGAAGCCATCCATAAGGGATAACATCTCGTGTCCCATAGTAATTTCAACCAACATGTCAATGTTAGGCAATTTGAAGTCATCTTTTGGACAGGCTTTGTTAAGATCCCTAAAATCTGTAAAAATGTTGATGTCTCTATTAGGTTTAGCAACAGGTACAATATTGGAAATCCAATTAGAATAATCAATGGGTTTGATAAAGCCAACATCTAGTAATTTTGGCAATTCTTTTTTAACTAATAGTGCTACCTATGGGTGCATCTTTCAGATCTTTTTCTTGACAGGTTTGGCATCTGGACGAACATCCAAATGGTGTACAACAAGATTAGGATCTAGGTCGGGCATATCAGAATTAGCCCATGCAAAATTGATAACCCCTTCTCTAAGAATTTGGACAATAGTAAAATACTTTTCTTCTGATTAAGATTTTGCTACATAAGTGATCCTTGGATTTTCTTTCTGTCCCCAAATTTACCTCTTGCGTCTCTTCAATGAGAATATAAGACTGCTTAGGTATTTGTGTTCCCACAAGGGGAAGATGAACGTCCCCATCTTCTAGACCCATATTGAGGATTTCACTGTCAAATACACCCTTTGTTTTTACTTTTTCCCAATCAAAAAGCGCCTCTGTGAGGTTTTCACTTGATGACCTATTTTGTTTTTTGTTTCTTTTTGCTTTTGCAGTTAGGAAGTTCATCTTCCCCCAATCCCATGAGATGTACATAGGTATCCTCTAAGGGAAATGTGTCAGTAGGTGCACTACCTTGTAGGTCATGATCTATAAGTTTAGGATGTTTGAGGGATAAGGTTATGGTGCAAAAAAAAAAGCATTCAAACATGGCAGGGAGGTATACATGATTCAAATCATCGTACGTGTGTATGATGGACTCTTCTTGCGGTATGTCCTTGAGGGAACCATCATCAACACTAACATTGTTAGAAGTGCTAGAGGATGTCGTAGGACCCTTCTGTTTAGTATCATAAACCAAGCCCAAATTTCTTGGTCGGATGTTAGTTGCTTCAATGGGCTGGCATTTTCCTTGTTCTTCCACACCAAGGCCTCTGCCTTGGTAATGACACTTTTCAATGAACTTGGAGGAACGTGGATAAAATTCTTAAAATTATTCAATAAGGGGATGTGATGGCTCAGGTTCCTCTCGATAAACCCATTGGTTGATATCAGCTTCCATTTGATCCTTGAGGTATCCTAGATCATTGAATTTTGTCAAACCCATGTTCTTGGAGGTGAGTGTAAGTGTTTTTTCTTCTACTTTTGGTACTGGCGGAGTTGGTTGTCCATATGTGTATGGTGAGGCTGGCATGGTTACCACATTTAGTGCGGTATACATTTTGTATTCACCACATCGCTTGTCTATGATTTGGACCTTGGTGATGGTGGATGTAGGTGTGGATGATGGTGTAGATGAGGTGCTTACTATATTGGTGGATGGGTGAGAATCAAATGTTTGGGATGCCCCCATTTTGACTCCTGGGAAGTAATGTGAATGTGGAAAGGAAGCTTCCAAGGCACGACAATATTCAAAAGGTTGGGGATCATCTTGTATGGTAAGTTCCATTCCTTGAAATGGGAACTTTAAACATCAATGATAGGTGGATGGGACAGCTTGCATAGAATGAATCCATGGACGACCAAGAAGGGTGTTGTATGGAAGGTCAAGGTCCAGAACATGACACATAGTGTACTATACAATGGGGCCCACTTGAATAGGGAAGAAAATAATTCCTTCAGAATTCCGCTTTGCTTTATCATATGCCTTGATGGTGATAACTTGACTACTTAAGTCATCCTGGCTGTATCCAACCTATTGTATGAATTTTAATGTGCAAATATTTAGGGCAAAACCATTATCTACCAATACCCTTTTTACTTTTTGAAAATTTACACGAACCTCGAGATGGAGGGGAAAGTTGTGGCTTGAATCAAGATGCAACATGTGTTTTTGGGTAAAGGCTAACTAATAGGTTGATGAGATATTTCCTACCAATGCTTGGAATTGGGTGGAGTCAATATCATCGGGCACTTGTGTGCTTTGCAAAGACTTAGTCAAGATGTCTTGATGCATGAGAGACGACTTAAGCAGATCCAGGATGGATATTTGGGCTGCATTCTTGCTTAGGTGGTCGAGGATATTATATTGTGAACTCATGGATGGTCGTTGGGTAGATAGAGGAGCTGCTAGGACTGTGATGTGGGTTTGTCGAGTGGTAGCAACACATTGTGGATATTTTCCTTTGACATGTATCATGGATACACGTGGCTTCACTTGTTCTACATATGAGACCACACCTTGGTAATTGTATGGCACATTTTTATAGCTAATGTTATTGGTGCTATTACTTTGATTTTTGTTGTTATTATATCCACGATTAGAGTTGGAAGTACTAGGACCCTGATTGTGGTTAGGAAAAGCATTTTGATATATCTGGAGTTGAGCATTGGATGAAGATTATGTGTTAGCATCTACATGTATTTCACCTCGATCGATGAGGCCTTGAATGTAAGTTTTTAGGCCTTGACATTTATCTAAGGTATGTCCCTTAATCTTGTGAAATTCACAATATTCGTTGTCTTTAAACCAAGCAAGTTTGGGTTTAGACGTATCAAGAGGTTTTGTGATAGGATACATGATGGGATAATTAGTTTGAAGAATATTGTTAAACACCACGCTAAGGGGTTCTCCCAACTAAGTGAACTGAAATTTGTTTCCCCCTTGGTTATTTTGGTTGGATTCTTGTCGTGGTGCCCCTTGGGGGACGGATATGGTGTTTTGGACTAATGGTTGCTATTGAAGAGGGTATTTTTGTGTGGTGGTGGCCACCTGAACATGTTTGGTGTCAGTGACACCTTCATTGATAGTATTTTTATTTCTATTCCAGTAACGAGGTTTATCCCCAAAGGACTTCTCTTTATCAGAATTAAAAAAATTGACTTGCCCTTTTGCAACAAGGGCTCATTCCAAGATGGGACCCTTCTCCACAAGTGTCACAAAGGTGGTGATACAATGGAGTTGGAAGTTATGAGCCATATCTGGGTGGGAATTTTTGATAAGTAACGTGACCATGTATTTTTATGATGTGGGAATTTCATCCTACTGGCCAAGGCATGCCATCTTTACAAGTAACTTGCAAAGGTCTCTCCATCAGGTTCTTTTTCTTTTAGGCAAGTGTATCAATATCTTTCTCTAGATTAAAAGAGAATTGGGAGACAAATTGTTCAGATAATTGTGCAAAGGTTTTGATAGACCCCTTTTCAAGGCCCATAAACCAGTTAAAGGTAATTCCTTGTAGACTTTTAGGGAAAATTCAAATAAGATAATTATTGTTATGCATGACCTCTTGGAAATGGGCATAAAATTGTTGAAGGTGGGCTCTAGGATCCCTGGTTCCTTTGTCTTTATCAAATTTTGGTATCTCAAAATTCTTGGGGAAAGGAACCAAGGAGATGGAGGGATCAAAAGGATAAGGACATATGTCCTCAAACTCGAATATTTTTTTACCCATTCTAGCTTGTAGATCCTTTAATGTTGCTTTTACTTCTTCCAATTCCTTATTGGTGAGAGTCATGGGAGTCAGAGTGGATTGATTGTATAGATAGTATTGTGGATATGATGAAGATGGCCCTATCATTGTCAGATCATAGACGGGTTGAGTCAGATACGAGTCTGTTTGTTGATTATAAGTGGATTGATAGTTGGATGATTGATTGTGATGAGTGGGAGTGACTTGTTGGTAAGGTGATTGTTGTTGATAGTAAAGAGTGGGGGATGGACCCTGTTGTTGTGTAGAATTTTTATAATATAGGGTGGTAAGACCCCCTTATTGATGTGATGACGGTTGTTGGTAATAGGAAATATAAGGTGCACCCTGCTGGTAAGTTGGTTGTTGTTGAAAGTAGGGTGGATATGATTGGTATTGTTGCACAATGGTGGGTTGTTGCATGAAATATGGGGATGGATTTGATGGTCGTTGGTGTGGATGATTTTGAGGCTGCAAAGGATTGGTGTTAGGTGGCGGTTGGGTTTGTGTTTGGTTTTGAGCAATCTGATGAGGATTCATATTGAGATGGGATAGAACAGTGTATGTGCTAGAGGGATGATAGAGGTACTTAGTAAGAAAATTATGGTGTGTTTGTGTAGGGATATGCACATGTTGTTGTGGGGGTCATTGTTGTGGTTGTTGTTGATGATATGGGTGAGATGAGATATGTTTTTGTTGGGGGGTGGCCACAAAAGGGCTATGCAGTGGTTGTTGTGGTTGTGAGGTAGGTTGCACTACTTGATGTGATGGTTGTGTAAGAATGGTAGTGTGTTGTGGATGTTGTGGATGCAAGGGTTGAGATGAAGCTAGCATTATCTCATCTCACCCATATGTTGTGGTGGTGCTAGAAGTGTGGTGGATTGGTGTGGATTATTTGGATGTTGTCGAAATGTAGGAGGTAGAAAATTGGTAAGTATAGGTGTGCCCCCAATATTACGATATGGGGGAGGAAGCGGTGGATCAGATGGGATGTATGATGGCATGCCATAGGCATGGGGATCATTAGGATCTAGTGGTGGAATAGTAGATGTTGTGGTAGAGAAACAAGGATACTCTTGGATTTTATGGATGACGAAATTTCCAAATTCGGGGTGGTACCAGTTGTCCATGGGTGCACTCTTAGGGGCATAGGAATCTCCTGGAACATTTTGTGAAGCTTGTGGATCAACAAATTTTGGAAGGATATATGGTGAGGCATCAAATTCTGATGGTGGTTTGACTCCCTTCACAAGTAGGGTACAAGGATATTATCCCCACGCTCATTGAGGAGATGATCCATCATTTGGAAATTGGTAGGATTATTGAGATATTCATCAATGGTGACTTCGGGTTGATTAACCATCTTCTCGTCACTGGGTGGTGTGATATTCTGGATGTCGGTGTTCGATTGGGATGAGACACTATTATGAGGATCGTGTCAATTGTTTGGAATGTTATTGGGATCTTGAGGGACATTTGGTTGGGAACCTTGGGTTTGTTGGTCTTCCATTTTATTTTATGTTTGTGAACGGGTTTGAATGGGCATGAACGTGCAAAACAACTAAGTGATTTTAAGATGCAACTTCTAAAGGATGATCTAGGTGATGATTTGGATTGATTGATTCAGATTGGATTAAGATTGTAGGATTGGGTTGGATGTTGGACCAATTGATAGGATGATGGATCAATTGATGATGTATCAATAAATTTGATGATTTGGATAAGGATTGGATTTGATTAGATGATTTTGATTGGATGATATCAGATTTGGATAGATTGGATTGGATTGTTTGGATCAATTGGATAAGTTTGTTTTGGATTGGATGATGGATTAGAATTGGTTGATGGAGGGGATCCTAAAACCCAATTCAGAAATCACCCTAAGTGACTTAAAATGTTGGTTGATCGGATTAAACTAGCTAAACAATGATCACGGTGTTGAATCTATCTTGAGATAAAGTGGGATTGATTTGGGCCAATGATGTTGACTTTCAAAACAAATCTACCTCAGGATAGAAGCATATTGATTAGGTTGAAGACAATGATTGATATGAGATGACGATCAAACCTAATGCCTTGGTCAATTCAGGTAAGATGAAAGTTTTAAAGGACTTTTGGATGCAAATTAAGGATGTCCTAAAGGTTCCTTATATGATGGGGGTATTGTTGAAGTGTTCCTTTTGGAAGAAAAGAAACTCTTTAAGTCACATGATAAGATGGTAGAACGGGTATCCCAAATTGTGAAATGATCAATGAGAACATGATAAATGGATGTTTAGAAAGGTTAAATGGAGGCTTGGAATGGTCAAATGGATGTTTAGGATGATCAAACAGTCAAACAGAGACTCGGGGTGGTTAAACGGAGGCTTGGAATGGTCAAACAGGGTGAAATTATCCATTCAAGAGGGCGTATCCGCCCTTCTGTAGTCAAAACAGTGGATCAGGGGGGCAACTATGGCCCTCTGCATAAAAACAATGGACCAGGGGGGAAAATATGCCCCTCTGTGGAAAAATAGTGGACTAGGGGGGAAAATCCGCTCCTCTACAGGAAAACAATGGACCAGGGGGGGAAATCCACACCTTTGCAAAAAAATAGTGGACTAGGGGGGTAAATCTACCCCTTTGCAAAAAAATAGGGACTTGGTTTATGGCAAGGACTTGAAATGACTCAATGAGGCTGACTTATTAAGATTTATTGGTTTCTCACAGAAAGACACTTTAAGCAAGCACAATCCTATGATTAGTGTTAAGGGGTATAGCCAACAAAGGTTTTAATCTAGGATGCACAAGGTTTCTAAGGATTCCTCAATATACTCTCAGTACAGGAGGCACAACCATGAACACCAACCTGTCACAACCGTGAGTCGGGAACCCCAGCAAGATACTGAAGGGCTCAGACCAAATCTTCACGTCTATCTAGGTATCACCCTAGCTTCAACGCTCCACTAGACACAACATGATTGGATTGGGGTATAGCTTTGGCTCTCCCCCCTTTTTATATTCTGTTGGTATGTGTGGTTGTGATCGTCCTTTGGGGTGATGAAATCCCCAAGCAAGTTGCTCTAAAAGGAAGGCACTAATCATTTCCAACTAACCTCCCGGTCCACACAAAGTGCAAGAGGAAGGTGAAAAAAAATTAATGCCCCCTTTGGATAACACGAAAACAAACACACCAAACAACAAGTATTACTTCCTCCTAATTAAACTATGTGTCTAGATGAAAACATCAACAAAACTCTTAAAATCTGTGTAAATTAATGGGCCTGCAAACAAATGTTAGTTGTTTTATCCTTCATCTATTGTGAATAACCACAAAATGCTGCAAAGTATTAGTAATAAATCCAACTACACCCACAAACAAGCAAAGTTAGGGGTTTAGAACTTCAAAACAAAAAAAAACTGAGCCAAAACTAAAGCTGAAATGCATGTTTTTACCTTAAAAAATGTGTTGTTTAGGGAAAATCCGCCCTTCTGCAGTGAAAAATGTTGGAACGATAGGGCATATCCACCCCTCTGTAGTGGAAAATGTTGAAACAACAAGGCAGGTCCACCCTTTTGCAAAAAAATGTTAGAAACAGGGAAATAGTAGGGAAAATCTATCCCTTTGCAGAAAAACTGTCAAAAACGTTGGAACAGGACGACAAATCTGCCCCTCTATAGAAATACTGTTAAAAACGTTGGAAGAAGAGAGAAAATCCGTCCCTCTACATCACACGGGAGAGTAAGTCCGCCCCTCTATAGGGAAAATTTGCCCCTCTACAGGGAAAATCCGCCCCTCTGCAGCACACGGGAGGGCAAGTCTACCCCTCTATGGGGCAAATCCGCCTCTCTGCGACCTGGACCTGCAAACAACTTTAACAACAACAAACGTAAAATAAAGAGACCCATTTGTGGGTCCCACCGGGTGTGCCATAAATGTGATCCCTAAAATGTTAAGTCCTATTATGAGATGCTAAACAAACTATTAATGTAATAAAAGAAATAACATAAAGAGTACACCTCAAAATTAGCCTAAAGAAAGAAATTGCAAAGAATTAAGATAACAAATGGATAAGTGATTATACCTCTTTTGTGTTGTTTCTTCCTTGGTTTGCCCTTGGTCTTTGGATGTTTTGTGTGCTCTTTAGATGGCAAGTTAAATCAAATATGCAAATTGATGTGCAAGATGAGTGAATACATAGTAATGGTGAACTCAAAATACTATGGTAAAGGCAAGAGAAGCTCAAATAGAGAATTTGCAAGAGTTTTGATAGCAAAAGATATATTTTTCAAATGAAAAAAAGGAGGGGGTATTTATAGAACAATTTGAATTCTCTAGAGAATTCAATGGTTGAAAATAAGCCAACAAGGTCAAGATGGAGGGCTATGGTGAGTTGAGGACTCACAAGCCCTCACATCTTGACATGTGGAATGTGAGATGGCCTATGGTGGGATGATGTGGAAATGAGGTGGAAGAGAGGTACATGATGTGGAGGAAGGAAAAGTACCTTGTAGGTACCTTGGGGGATGAGAAGATTTCCTAAAAAATGAAGAACTTGTCCCCAAATGAGAATGAAAAAGACATTTGAAGAATTTTAGAATTATTCAAAAATCTCCATGGGAAATGAAAAAGTGGTTGGAGAAATAAATGTGAATTAAAAATTCACATGCTTGAGAGAGTCTAATGGATAAGAGAGGGTTTCCAAAAATATGGGAATTTGCCACATGTGAGTGATGTGACAAGACAAAAGTTATAGAGGTCCTTGGCACATAAAAATTGACAAGTCAAGTCTTCTAGAACTTGCATGTGGATAGGGTAAACCTTGGAAGGATAAAATGTGAACTAAAAATTTACATGGGGAAAATATGAGCCTAGGATGGATAAATGTGAATTAAAAATTCATATGGGAAAGAGAGTCAAGGCTAAGAAAGGCAAGTGAAAAGGTTGACTAAAAAAGGTATGTTAAATGTGGCTAGTGACCTTGATTAAGGTTGTGCAAACACAAGATTAGGATAATTAATGAGAGATTAGAGGCAAGTGGGAGATTATGGAGGATGTGACACTAATCTTGATTAAGTGTTGCACATCCTAATCATGGATTAATTAATTTAATCCAGATTAAAAGAGGATTATGGAGAATGTGACAAGGAGAGAGAAAAAAAGGGATTAAAATTTGGTTTTAATCCAAATAGGCTAAATGACTAAATTAAATAAATTGTCTTATTTATTTAATTTAGAGAAGAAAAGGTGTAAGGTAAATTATTAAATTACACACTTTAAGAACCTTAGGTAGAAAATGAAATAATGATTAAATAAATTATTTAATCACTATTAATGAAATAGATTAATAGAATAGACAATTTTGATCATGTGGAAGTGATCAAATTTAGATGTCTATAGAAAGATTCTATGAGGGTGCCTAGTACTTGCCTTATTTAACTGATTTTAATGAAAATTACTTAAGAAATTTATAGGAACATTGCTTAAATAATGTCTTACAATATATGCAGTTTCAATTTTACAAAAAGAAAGACTCGATCTAACTTGATTTAATTTTTTACAAAATCCGGGTAAATATGGCTCTTGATTTTATCCTTTTGCAAAAAATAAAATTTTCTCTGTAAGGCCTTGACATTTGATTTTTATACAAAAATCATAAAAAAGGAACCAAGGCATATATGACTTTCTCAAAACATAAAAATCAATAAGGCACATTGCCCAAGTTTGCAATACATGTGCAAAGCAAAACATAATGCCATGGAGGTATTAGTGAAGGTACATTGAAATTTTAATTCAATGTACCTTAAAAACCACAAACTCAAATTAGGGAAAGTAAGAAACAATAAACACAAAATAAAAAAACCCCACCTTTCTCTCATTCATTCTTCACACGTGGTTTTGGGAAAGACTCTGCACACTGCCGCCACCATTAGGGTTTGAGCTCAAAATCTTCCATTTCCTGATGCTTTTGTGAATTTTCTTGAAGGTTTTTAACAGGAGAATGATGGGTAAGTTGTTTTGCCACAAATCTGAACATTTACCTCCATTTTTAAAGCATTTTTGGCCTTCTTGGCCGCGACCATCACCATATTTCTGATGTATTTCTCTTTATTTTATTTTTCTGTTGATACACTCTTTCACTTTGGGCCTGCCATGGTTGTATTGGGCTCGAGCTTTGGAATGCATTCTATGTGAGAAAGCCCGCAAACTTTGAGGGAATTTTTTCATCAACACAACTTCGATAAGTTTGTATCATTCAAATCTTGCACCATTTCTTTATTATCTGTAAAACCTAGCTCGATTTGAGCTCATTGAGTGAAGAATATTTGTGTTTCTTGTGCAAAATATTCATGAGTTCTATTGTTTCTTCTTTAAACATGTATATCTTCATGTTCTATCTTCTCTTTTTGTAGAAGAAACGAAGCCTTTTTTTTGGTCTCCACCATGAAAGGTCGCGGTTGTAAATTTTACGGGCATCTTATTTTACAGAAAAAGGGCTTGGAACCCTTAGTCGTGTGTTCTCCTTTCATGGGGAAACAAAAATGAAACCCCTGTTTTGGCCTCTTGACATTCTAACACATACATCTGAGTTTTGTTTGGTGCCAATGCACTTTGTATACTTTGAAGACCTCATTCTATAGGCATTCGAGGGCTTCTCTTGAATGGGCTCAAGGATTTTTATTATTTATGAATATTTGCAAATATTCCATGTAAGAACCCTTGGTGACTTTAGTTTTTTCAAAAATAGACAAACCCTCAGGCCACGACCTCTCCATTCTGGGTTTACCTCTAAAAACCCCACTTTGAGATCATTATACATTTTTCGGGTGTTTTGTTCATTCTATGTAGAAACCCTTGACATTTCAATATAGAAATCTGGGTCATATTTTCAAACCCTCACTTTGCAACCCTTGTGCATTCTGGATATATTTTCCTCCTTCTATAAATAATAGTGATCTTGACTCTTTTGATAAGGATTTATTGTGGTCTCACAGGCACCATGTGAAATAGCTTGTTGACAAGACATTCTTATTCCATTTGATGCAAACAACCCCTCAAGGTTACAAGATTTTAATATGCAGTCCAGTTCTCTAACACCTTTACATCGAGGAATGCTCCCTCTTTCTATAGGTTTCCATATCATTCCTTAATGAATGAAAAAGGTTAAAGTCTCCTTGTACCCTTTATGTATTTTTGCTTGTCATTATCCCTTGACTCCTTGATAGTTGTACCTCCATGGTATATGCTTCAAATAACAAAACAATAACAAGCATTGATGTATAGCAGCAATAAAATATATGGAACAAGATGAGACATGTTTTCAAACAAGACCTCTTTAATGAAGAAATGATGCATTTAAATTATGTATAAGCATTCAAATGAGTTCCTTGTTCATTTACAATTTTAATTTCATTGCACTTTCGATTTGATTGTCGTGAATGAGCAACAAATCTATTACTCTTGTGGTCACTTTATGAATCACCCCTTCAACTGAAATGTTCATTTACTTGAGCAATATGAATATGCACTCCTATCTCATTCCTCTTTTGAGAATTAGGGGCAACATGTTGGGCTCAACCGTTGTGGGAGCCCATTTTTGCACCACATGCTATGATGTCTTCAGAAATGGATCAACAACATGATCTGACCTATACTTGCACAGTGAACAAACATGTTAGATAAAACAAGTGAATTTCAATGATCTTGTGGTGTTTTATTTTTAGGCTCTCTTGCATACATCTGATATTTACTCAACTAACCCAATGCATCATAGGCATGTACCATATTTTTGTTAATAGGACATATGTTAAGATTTATATATGGAGCTCTAACCACCCTTTTCATCATGATGCAGGTTCATTTGGAAGATCAAGAGTAAGGAGTAGTAAAAAACAATGAAGAAAAACACAAGATTTCAATAGGAAATGATGGCTATGTCTCTTTTCATGTGTCCTTCCATTCTTTTATCTTTAGATGTATTGTGTATCTTTTATTTTTCATTGATTCAGGTACTCCCACAACTTGTGTTTGACATTTGATTACTACTTTTCTTTCCAATGAATAGAAAAACAACACTTATGCAATCTTGCGTATATTTCATTTGCAAAATGAATAAAACATTGTGAAATGAATGAAAAATTGCAAAATGAATGTGTAGACATCCAAATTTGATCACTTCCATATGATCAAAATTGTCTATCATACTCATCTATTTCATTAATAGTGATTAAATAATTTATTTAATCATTATTTCATTTTCTACCTAAGGTTCCTAAAGTATGTAATTAAATAGATTAAATACTTTACCTTACACCCTATTCTTCTCTAAATTAAATAAATATGACAATTTGTTTAATTTAGTCATTTAACCCATTTGGATTAAAATCAATTTTTAATTCTCCTTTTTCTCTCTCCTTGTCACATTCTCCATAACCCTCTTTTAATCCAGATTAAATTAATTAATCTGTGATTAGGATGTGCACCACTTAATCTTGATTAAGTGTCACATCCTCCATAATCTTCCACTTGTCCCTAATCTCTCATTAATTATCCTAATCCTATATTTGCACAACCTTAATCAGAATCATTAGCCACATTTGGCTTACCTTTTCCAGTCAACCTTCCCACTTACCCTTTTTAGCCTGGACTCCCTTCCCCATGTGAATTTTTAATTCACATTTATTTAACCAAGGTTCCTCTCTTCCCCATGTGAATTTTTAATTCACATTTTATTCTTCCAAGGTTTATTCTATCTCCATGCAAATGTAACATGTCATTTTACATGTGCCCAAGGCTTCTAGAACCTTGGACTTGTCACATCACCCACATGTGACAAATCTCCAGCTTTTTGGAGACCCTCTCTTATCCACTAGATTCTTCCAATCATTGTGAATTTTTAATTCACTTTTATTCCTCCAAGGAATCTTCTCATCCCCCAAGATCCACCTCATGTACTTCCTTTCCACCTCATTTCCACATCATTCCACGTTAAGACATCTCACATTCCACATGTCAAAATGTGAGGGCTTGTGAGTCCTCAACTCACCATAGCCCTTCATCTTGATCTTGTTGGATCAATCTCAACCGTTGAATTCTCTAGAGAATTCCAATTAGCCTATAAATACCCCCTCATTTCCTACAATTTAAAGGATCAAGTCTTTTGCAACAAAACTCTTGCAAAATTTTCATTCAAGCTTTCATCTATCATAGCATTTAGCATCATCAATTCATCTTGCATCCATTTAACTCCATTGCCATCCAAGGAGCACACAAGACTTCAAAAATCAAGGGTCAACCAAGAAAGCAACAACATGAAGGTATAAAAAGCATTCCATTTGTTTTATCTTGCTTTTATATTGTCCATTTTTTTAGGCTAATCGTTGAAGTGCCCTTTTATCTTGTTACTTCTTCTCATTGCATTATTAGTTTTTATCTAGCATCTCAGATTAGGAGTAGCATTTTATTAGGATTACAGAATGAAGGCAGTCATCTTATAATTCATGTAGTTTCTTTTATGTTGCAAAGCATTGAATGAAAGATTGAATTCTTTCTTTTATGTATTTCATAATAAAAACTATACTCTTCATTTTAAACTTTAACATGCAATGGTTAAGCATGGTGGAAATATGTTAGAATCTTTTCACCTTAAAATGAAGATAAATTGCTCCAACTTTGCCAAATTGAGTTGTAGGTGAAAATTTGGCAACAAGTCAAGTGACACTTGACATAGTACAAAGTACTCATATTGGTCAAGTGACACTTGGATTATATACGGAATTAAAACTATTTAGGAAATACTTCACAAACACACTAGTTTCATATAGTCAAGTGACACTTGGTAAAAACATGACTTTGAGTGTAGAAACATGAGAACTAAAAATAGGGTTCCATAATAGTGTGGGCTTCATCTTTCAAGATTAGAAATTTTTAAGCTCATGAAAGAACCTAGTTCATCTATAAAGAGAGATGCCATTTTTTATTTGCAGATGCTTGTGATATTGAACTAAGAAGCAAGGCATGTGTTTTATTTGGAGGACATTGCAACTTCTTTGCTATTTTCCTAGGTAAAGGTTAAGTAGTTCATTTCATTTCAAAAACATAATAAACATTAAAAAAGAGGTAAAAAATACACACTCTACACTTATAATTTTTTCCTTTATGCTAATGTTTAGATCATTTTGTGTGATCCTAGTTGAAGATGTCTAATTATTCATGGATATGAGCAACAAGAAGTTCAATTGTTCAAATCACTTCATATGTGTTTTTTAATATCGACATTTCATATCACTTTGTATGTTTTTAAGGTTAGTGTATTGGTTGCAAATTATAAGGGATAAGATTGAGATTGTCCCCTAAGAAAATTTGGTAGTATCAAGGTCCCCCAATCCTTGACCCTTTGCCAAAGAAACATGATTGCACTTGAGCAATGGGAAGTTCGATTATTCAGGTCACTCTACATGCTTTTTTGCTTACATCAACATGCCCTTGGTAAGTATGGGACATGACTAGTGAATCGGCCCCATATTGTAAGGGATGATTGTTGAGTGTGCTTGGTGGCATGGAGGTACCATAGTCTTTGACTCTTAGTCAAAGAAGTCCAATCTTTTGTGCATTTGAGCAATGGGAAGTTTAGTTATTCAGATCACAAGAATTTTTTTTTTTTTTTTTTAATGCGTCAACATGCCCCTAACAAATAAAGGGGTGAAGTTGGTGTAGTGACCCCACACTAAAATGGATGAGGTCATGATTGTGATTGAGACAAATTTGGGAGAGCTTAAATTGTTGGTGTATTGGAGTCAGCACATCAGTTGTTTACAAGATTTAGACAAATTTGTTGGCATTGAAGCTCCTACACTTTCAACTCTTAGTCAAATAAGTCCAATTATTCATGTACTTGAATAATACAATGTAATTTTTCATGTAACTCTATATTTTGTTTTTTCTTACATTAACATTCAGATTGCTGTATGCACAATCCAACATCAAAATATAACAAATGATAATAAAATGAGAAATAAATCATCAATATTTCACATCAGTCTGTATGGTTCATCACCAAAATGATAGTAGTATTACATAAGCAGAAAATCAACTGTGTTCCTATCTTTAAAACTTAAGCAGTTGATAATAAGATTACAGTAGTAGAACCTGAATTCAAAGCATGCTAAAGATGCACGGGTCACTGAAAGCCCAGGAAAAAATATAGTCCAACTAGACAGCTTTTTTGTTTTGGGGGTTTTCACCCTACTGATGGCCCAGGATAAAATATCTACCATTTAAACTGCCCTTAAAAGAAAGTTACAACTCTGAGAGTCCATTATTGTATTTGAACACTTCATCTCCAAGTGCTTTTATATGTTTCGGGATCTTGATGGTCTGAATTGAGGATGAGAAGGAGAAGCAGAAGGTAAGTACCTAGAACCCGTAATGGACGACAAAGATTTTTGAACTTTGGCCTTCGATGGAGACGTTTTCTTAGAAATCAGACTTACAGAACGTTTGATAACATTTTCGGTCTTTTCTTTCCCTCTGTTGCTGACAAAAAGTTCACCCAGCATCTTCCGTATTGAATCAGGAGAAATTATAGAAGTGTCCTCATATAGTAAACTAGCTGTTTCCTCACCTTGCTTTAACGAGTCCAGAAAGTTTTCATAAGCAGGTACCATGGACTGAGAGACTGAAGTTATGATCTGTTCCGATAGACTTCTGTCTGGGACACGATACGATTTGTGTCTCTGATAAGTCTCCTCAAACTCTGTCATAAAAGATTTGAACCTCTGTCTGACCATGAACCTAATATCCGGGTCAAATCCATCCAGTCCTTCTGTGCTGAGAAGCTCTATGCAATGGCCCCAAGCATCTTTTTGATACAGATACCCAGCTCTTTCTGCTGTTTGTTTATGCTTTCCTGTAATACCCACAAAATTTCCCAGTTGTGTGTTCTTTGTGTGAGTATAAATGTACCACTGTGAATTCATGATGAAGAGATGGGCTAATTCTCTGTTCCTGTAGGCCGAGGACTTGGAGCTCAGGTTCCTCTGCAAGGCCTCCATGAAATTGGAGACCGCCTCGCGGAAAGGATTCTGGTTTTGATTCTGGTTCTGATTAGAAATCTGTTTATATTGAGAAGACTTACCGACCAACAATTCTCCTAGTGGTTGTAAGGATTTTGGACTTCCATCGATCAAAGGGAGAAGATCCTTTGGACTTCCCCCTGCCACCACAGGTGTTGGAGATTTCCAAAGCTGCTCAATTTTGAGCACCCTAGTCATGAGAGGGGCGTAGCATTCGCCTGCCAAGGACTCCATATAACCGACTGCATACTTGACAAGTTTGGGAACACTGCCATCTTCAGGGGGTACTGTCCCATCTTGCTGACCCTCAATCAGGAGCCCAAATTCCCAAAACACCTTGCATGCTGCACTGACTACCTGCTTCTGCAACTCCCTGAACTCCAAACATATTTCTTTCCCACCGTCTCCTCCAAAAATTTCATAGAACTGGTGCTTGAGACCCTCCATGGATTCAAATATTTCCAAGAGCTTGAAAAGCTTGTGGGGCTGCTTCCTGCTCCTGGCAACCCCATCACCAAATCTTAAAAAAGCAGCCATTA
>CM021102.1:134231418-134262685 GCA_007115665.2 Sequoiadendron giganteum | reverse complement strand
ATCAAAGACTTCGCAGCCCTTCTCCACCTAACCTGAACATAACTATCAATACACCTTTCTATCCTATCATATCCACGCATCACCTCAGTAATTCTCCTCAAAACGTCAATCTCTTGCTTGGAGGCAAGATCCAAACAACCCACCTCTTCAGAAGGTCTATCTGTAACACTGACAACCTCCTGAAATGTTTTCTTAAGCACCCTTTTACCTATGTGCTCCAGCATTCTTGTAAAATCAAATTCAAGCCTTGACAGGGCTTTTTCCATAAGCAGCCCATCAGTTAGATCCTCCACCTCATTCTCATACAATGCTCTCAATGTACTCAAGGTCTCTCTAAGCCTGTGGGCTCTATAATAATCAGTAGCTTTAGTTCTACACAAAAATTCCACAGCCTCCTGCAGCCTTTGAATGGCTGGTTCACATTCATCTCTTAACAACCCAACTAATATTTCCAAATTCTCAAATGATTCAATCAAGTTCTGGACTCGGTCCACTTTAGAAGCAGAGTATTTACTCCCCTGGCTTTGATTTTGTACTAGCATGTCTGCAATTGTTGTTTGAAGCTCTTGGAGTTGGCCAAACTTTTCCAAAACTCGGAGAGCAGGACTTATGGCTCTTTCTATGCGACTATCAAGAGCTTTAGCCACCATTACTGCAGACTGCAGAGGAGCCAGTGCCATAGCAGTTGCAGAAACCCCTCCATTTAACTGCTTGAACCTGCTGTCCACCTTGTCAAGTCCAAATGCCATTCTATTTGCTCTCTCCACTATAGTCTGCAGTTTTTCTTTTGTTGAAAGCAGTTGTCTAAGTCTAATTTCTTCCCCATTTTCAGCTTGGGATTCCACTGAATTTGCCATTCGCCAGGAAATCTTTGTATTGCAGAGCAGTTGAGATGTTTGGGTAGCGTTTATATTGTATAATTTGCATCATAGAATGAATCGTTCGATATTTCCAAGGGGCTGGTTTATCGGCTAAATATTTCTGCCGAATGATTCCATCTATTGTCCTCTGGTTCAACAAAAAGGTTGTTTTCCCTCTTCGAAACCTAGCATTCATGGAAAATGACAATTACGATGTGTTCATGGGAACCTACAATGTCTTTCCAGTCACATTCCGCCGGTCATCGCTAGATTTAAAAAATTTAGGCATTACTCGCAGGGAGCCTTGGTGATTTCAATAGTGGCTGTCCATTTCAGTCATTGTTTTGATTAATTATCAATTCCACGAGGGTTTCATTCTTAGGAATATCGTTTTCTATGATTTGTCAGGCTGGTGTATGGAAGGCACTTTTAATTATTTATTTTAACATATATTATAAATGTAATGTCTATATATATTTTATGTATAAGTTGACTTAAAAGTTTGAAATTTATTATTTTATTACTATAATTTGTTTTTAAATGGTCAAGTAAATTATTTTTTAAGTTAATATTATTGTTTGGATTTGATTGTGGTTGTAGATTTGTTTTAGTGGACATGATTGTCTTATGGCTTTGTCCTCTTAATTTAGACCTCATTTTGCTTTTGTGAACCAATCATTTCAAGTAATTTGATAATTACTTTTTAACATGGTTAACAAAAACAATGGATCCAACACTGATGATCTTGTATTTAAGAACAAGCTCAAGGTTCTTATTTCAAATCAATATATCACATAATCATTAGATTGATCTCACTTCCATTGCATTAACATTCAAATATTGTACTTTCAACTCGTTCCCTATGCATGCATTATATCTTGTTCAATTGTGTTGAAATTGGGATTGACTAGTCACCAAGGAGGTTTTAGACTTTGCCTCTACACACTAGTAGTCTTCCTACTTTGCTACTTAATAACATCTGTTGTAGTACCCTGCTTAGACTTGTTTAAATTATTATTATTATGATTGTAATATCTCTATTAAAATTATGAGCTATTAATTAGTTATGGACTAAGATTTTTAGTTACATTTCAATACTTAATTAAAATGTCATTTTTATTTATTGATCTTGTGCTAGTGAGATCTAATTTTTCTATGCCAATATTCATCAGTTAAATAAGTATGCTTTTGATATTAATTTTTTGTTATTATTGTGCACATGCAGATGCAAACATATAGAAACAAGCCAAACTAAGTCAAACTATTTATTTACGTCTATATGCACCACTCCATTTAGCAAAATGATTGATTAACACATTAATGAAAATACACAAATTCTCACCAATACCAATCTTTGTCACACCAAGTCATGCTGATTGTGCTCCAAGATGGATGTTAATGATATGTGAGTGCTCCTACCAATAATATAACATTGCATTTCAAGGAGGCTTGTGTCATAATGGCTTGGGTTGAGGCCAATTTGTAATTTTTTGTATGAGGGATTGGATGCCTAGGCTTGATTTGAGGGATCAAGGGTTCATATTGATTGACAAGCTTGGGATGATGAGGAGATGAAAAGTGTCTCCATGTGGTTGGTGCACATGGAGGGGTCCAAGATTTAAGGAAAATGAATGGTTGTGGATTCCCTTGGGAGGATTGGATGGATGAATTGAAAGTGGTACCTTGAGATACCTTAGGGGTATGGGAAAATGTAAATGACTCATGTGATGTGTACCAAAACCAAAGTTTAAGTGTCAATTGGAGGTTGTGCAAGGTTTGAACTAACATTTCCCCACTCTAGATACATTGTGTATGATGAGGTATTAAGACACTTGTGGCGATTCAGGATAGGATTATGTTGGAGGATAAAGAGGAGGATTATGATGGGTGGATGTAGGACACATGAGTATATATAATATATATTATGGATGGATACTATGGAAGAATTATAGAGGTTGGAAATATCAACTAGCCCTAACATTTAGTGGGTTTATTGGTGAGGTGTTGCACAAGTCCATTATAACTAGGATGTGGGTGAAACTAGGATTCAAGGAAAGATGAGGGCGAGAGAGGAAAGGGTGGATGCATGCCAAGAGGTTTCCAAAGAATTTGTTAACATTGATGCCCCTATCCTTTTCATGATCAAAGGAGTGCAGGGATAGGAAAGGATGTGATATAATGGATATCTATATGGGATGAAGGAGATATGACAAAGTAGATGTAATGAAATGGATGAAGCTTGCTTGGGCTAGTGTAAGTGGATAAGGGAGTTTACACATGACATTTATTTTCCATGTTTTCATCATAATACTTTCCCAAGATGTCATAAGGATTTCACCATTAGACAAATTATTTCTCTCTTTTTTTTAAATAATAATTTTGGTGAATTTTATTATAGATTTTGGATGGGAATAGGAATTATATGGATGGGGATGCAGATGGAGGATTACAAGAGAGTGGGGGAATTGAGTGTTTGTTTCCATATCAAGGTAAGAGGAGCTTGTTTGAAATGATTGTTGTATGTTGATGAAAACCTTGTTGATTGGTAGGTGCACTTCTACAAAGGAGAAATAGGATGTCATTTGAGTTGGGATGAGAGTGGATGCTACCATTGGAAATAGAGTGGTAGACAAGGTGGATGGAGGATAGGTGGACTATACGTAAATGCATAGATTAAGGTGATGTGATGGGGGAGATATGTTGGATAATGGATTGGACAATGAAATAAATGAGTGATAGAGGGGTGGGGGAATGCCATGGGTTTGAGGATAACCAAGAACAATATTTATGCACATCACGATGGATTGGGAAGATTTTAATTTTGATATGGGATTTTGGAAGATTGGGGTTTATGATGTATTGGGATGTTGAATATGTAGGGTTGGGATGGGGGATTTCGAGATTGTGATTTAGGGAGCCAAAGGGACTTAAGATTCATGGGAATTTTTATTGGGTGTGTGGGGATAAGGGTTTTGGGATTTGGGGATGGAATGTGACCTTGGAAGTATAGGTTTGGATGTTTTTCTTAGATGTATCATTTATTTATTTAGTGGGCCTTTGTGGCCTTATGGATCTATTTATATTTCATATTGGATTTTGGATTTATCATTGAATGCTGATGCTTGGTGATATGGCGATGCTTGGATTTTTCTAGATTGTTTACTTTATTTGTAGAGGCATCCAAAGTGCTTCTAAATTTGAAGGTATGGTCCCATGGGGAGATGGTATTTTAGAATCCCATGAGGTTGGTGATAGCTTCCTAATTTTGGAATAGGTCCAATGATGTGTGCATTTGCCGGTATTCATTAAGGATTGTAGGAGAGATATGTTTATAATGGTGGTCGAGATAGAGGATTGGTGGATGAGAGGGTGGGTAGGATAATATGGGGGAGGGATATGTAGAAATCACCAAGATCATTGGAAAAAATGCCTATACCAGCAAGCCACATGTGATAAGAAAGTGCATTCTCTACTTGAAAGATTGTAAACACACAACATGAAAAGTAATAGTTGAAGTGATAATAAATTCTCATAATATGGAGTACATATAGAATACAAAATATATAAAAATAGTGGTTACTAAAAAATGGGCATGTAACCACTTAATTTAGAACTAGCTTGAAAGAGAAAGTGGCTGACTAAAAATAACATGTGGTTATGAATAGACACGTAGCTCCTTAGAACTCCTAAACAAGCTTAATTCATATGCTAACACCCCCCTTAAGCATAGATTAGGTGGACTGAAAGAAACTGGAATGGTAACTAGGTATGATGAGTTACCCAAGTACAATATGAAGATGGGAAAGATGATAATGAAGGTAAATGATGAAAATATATGAAGATGCATAAGAAATAAATACAAATAAGTTATACCTTCATTGCTCCTTCCTCTTCATGGATTGAGCTCACAAGAAGCACCCATTTCTTGTAAATTTTCTCCAATGGTTGAAGAGATGTGGTTGCTCACAATTTTAGCATGATGATGGTAGGATGGAGATGGATTTGATGGAGATTTGAGCAGCATATGGATATGGAGAATGTGTGTTATGATAAATGAGAGCCAAGCCCTCATTATAAAGAAATTTGGTGAGAGGAATCAAGGGCTAAAATTGAATGGCTAATGGAGGGTTGAGATTGATCAAAATGGTGAGGTTTGGATCAAGGATGAGGATTGATTAGCTTTGTGACAAGGGTCACAAGATGGAAAGGGGTGAAATGGGGAGGTGTTCTCACACATGTGTGAGCACACATTGGGAAGAGAGACATTAAATTTGTGTAAGAGGTAGGGTGGCTCATAGGGTGGCTTGTGTAAGAGGTTAGTGGGGGTAGGTGAGATGTAAAAATTTAAAAATAGGAAATAATCATAATGATGATTAGGGATGAGGGTAATTAGCTCAATTAATCAAGGATTAATTGATTAATGAGGATGGGTTGAGTTAATAAACCAAGGGTTTATTAAGTTAGATGAGGTTAAAAGTTGGAGAATGGGATAATGAGGTTTAGGATGGGGATAAAGTTAATTAATAAAGGATTAATTAACTAAAGAAAGGTTAGGATATTTGGAGGACTAAGGGTAAAGGTTAGCTTTAATTAAATAAATGTTGATTTATTTAATTAAAGGTGGTGGATAAAGATAAATGTGAAATTAATTAAATAAATAACAATTATTTATTTAATTAATAGGTTAGGATAGGCTAAATTGAGGTGTGGATGGGAAGGTCACATTTTAGGTGTCTACACAATACAATCTCTCATAAAATGGAGAAAGGGAGAAAATCTAGTAGGAAAAAAATCCCCCCAAAAGAGAAAAAATACAAAATCCTCTTAAAGAAGAATGAGAAGAACAAAAACCCATGTGAGGAAAAATCCCTCCCCATAAGAGAGAATAAGAATAGAGGTTATGTAGCACCCCTTAAAGTAGAGTCTCATGTAATGATGATAGATGCTCGACATTGAATGTTGAAGATGGTCCAATCATGTTGAACAACATTCCTCCCCTTAGGAAGAAACAAAACTAAGAATGTATGTGCAAGATTTATTCCCATCCCTAAAAGGAATGTGAGGGAGGAAAGATGAAGATGTGTGATGTATTTGAATCATTCTCAAATATCCCCATATTGATGTTGAAAGTTGCCACAATCAAGTTATGTGTTCTAGGCCACATTGATGAAGACGCCAATCTAGAACATTGTGGAAATTGATGTAGAACAAAATACAAATACAAAGATGACTCCTCTAAATATCACTCAAGGTTCTCCATACCAATGGAAAACTATGAAATATAATCATGTGGAGTAATAATAAGAGGGTATAAAGGTTTCCCCTCAACATTTGAAGAAGAGGATACAACTTTATAAGAGCTAACATCAAAAGAATAAAAGAGAATAAAAGGGATGATAGAGCTCCCCATAGGATGATATATCCTATAGTGTTGAGTGATGCTTGAAGAAGAATACAAAATGTGATCCTTGAATGTTAAACAACATTTCTCCCTTATGGAAGAAAGTGAATTGCAAATAAGTGAAAGTGATTTATTTATTCTAGATAGGAATATTTAAGAAAAAAACAAATGTCTCTAAATTTTTCTCATGATTTAGAGACAATGATGATGCCCATGATGATGCCTTTAAATGGTGCTCAAAGATCTCCAAGCCAATGCTAAATTGTGACAAATGTTGATAGGATGAATTAGGTATCATAAAGGATTCAAATATATAAGAACCATGGATGTAGGGTGACAACTAAACAAAAAATAATTTGACATTGTTGCAAAAGATGTCAAAATGGATGATGACTAAGTTGGATATGTGAACTCATCAGGGATAACTTTAAGAAATCCCCCCCTCAATGCAGGTGTAAAATCCTGGCGAATCCTGTATACTTCTCGATGAAAAATATTAATTTTATTGGCGATTTTTTTCGTTTTTCGAGAAAAAAAAAATCCCCATTGGAAAATCTTTTATAATCCCTGGAAGTCTATGGAAAATCGTGGCAAATTGCAATTTTTTAAAATCGAATAAAATATTTTTCATTGGCGAATAAACCCGTTTTTCAAACCAGAATTTTTTTTTCCATTGGCGATTAAAACCTTTTTTCAAAGCAAAAAGTATATTTTCATTGGCGAATTAAAATGAATCTCAAAATAATAAAAATCATATGGGCCGTTCGATGGACGAGTGTAGTTGCATTCCAGAAGTAAATCTCTAAAGCACTAGACTTGTGATTTGAAACCTCCGGAATATCACTAGAACTGTTAGATTTCTAGAAATCAATGGTTGAGATTTTATTACTGTACAAATGGTTATAAAGTTTTGTTTCTCAGCGATTGGGTGACCTCGGCGGGATGCACAACTTTCAAAGTGACAACTCATTTAATGAATTGTACGATGCCATTAAGGGATGTCTTCTCAAACACCAACTGGATAGATTTAACGTAATCTTTTAAATCCTCTGAAAGGATAGATCTTAAATAAGGTATTAAGGAGTTTGGAGAAACGGATTTAGTAGCAGATTGTCACTTCCTACTGGTAAAGTTAAGTGAGCCTGCATACGAGGAAAGGTGGTAGCATTTTGAACTCCATACTCAAAGTTTCCTCAAAATGGTACTTCCAGCCGATATTAGGGTATGGGAAGATGAAATTGTGGCCTTCATGCAACCAAATTTGAATTGGCCTGAAGAAGAGCAACTCGACATCATTTCCCAGCTATGTTCAGTGGCGTGGAAAGAGAAAACCAGCTATGCCAAGTACAACAGGGTAATTTTTGTTTTAGAAGAAGAAGAAGAATGTGCTGAATTTCATAATTTTGTTATGGAAATGCAGTTGGAATTGTACAAAGTCCCAAAACCTCCAGCAGTTTAACAACATACATGAATCCTTTAGTGAATTGTGAATTTGTGACACATAATGATAAGGGGGCGTAGTTTCAGCTTTTGAGCGCTTTTTGAATTTTGATTGTACAGGGTGTGGGGTGACAAGTCTGTGAAACCACATTTTTGGCATTAGAGAGATAAAATAATATATTTCTAAATCTTTGTATTTATCAATGCTTCCTTTTAATTATGAATGAATTATGTTTCTTCATGATAATTGTTCAATGTTTATCTGTTAGTGTTAGGTCAAATTCAGAATGCTTGTTTTTTCATCTATGAGACTTTGTGTTTAGATTAATTCATCGCTCATTCACTCTTTTTAATGCCTCAAATCTCAATGTTGTACATTTCATTTCATTTAAATTCTCAATATTTTTGAAGAAAGTGTGGTTGGCACTTGGCAGTGGCAGTGGCAGCAATTAATGCCATATGTGATATGAACATCCGAAGCAATTTCTTGGACAACTCATAGCTTTAATGAAACAAGATTTGTAATGATTTCATATCATTTGAATGAGTGATTTTGACACCTTGTCAGCTTGAGGTAGAGTTCAAGTTGGCATGTAGCAAGACGTCAATCAAATTAGAAATTTTAATTATACAGGCTGGTAACGACACTGGTGGCCCATAAATAGGGATAGTGATTCAGTGATTAGTAGATAGTGCCATAAGGGATTTTATTTTCTAGGGTTAATAAAGATTCACGAAGAAGATGATGCAGTATTGGGGATACTGTAAATTCTCCTACCTACAATTATGTAGTTACAAAGTGATCAGTAAAAGACGAATTTCCTTCAAGTTCAGAATGGGTGGAATTGGAAAGAAGTTGATTTGGTTAACCTGAATTTTTAGATTGGTTTTGAACCAGGATGAGGAGCTCTGATGGACATAAGTGCCATCCGAATGCATAGAGGTTGCAGGTAAAAGATGGGACTAGATTTGTTTCTCCTTCTGTATTCTGACAACTCCCATTTCCCTAGCATGGTTGGCCAAGCAAGCCCCATGCATTTATTTTCAAAGAGACATTTGTTTTTCATCTTCTGTATGACTCTGGTTGTCAAAGGGGATAAGTACATTTTGTATCTTCATGGCTCCCATTTCCCCAGGGCTGATTGGAACCCCCTTTGCCCAGCATGGTTGGCAAATCCACCAGCAGAAGCTTGGAATCATGAATTTATTTTCAGAGCCACATTTATTTTTAGAGATAGATGTGTATTAGGTTTTCAACAACAAAGCTTGGAAATTGGAATCAATTTGTAATCCATTGTAACGAGCAACAACTTGGAATAAATTAATAAATTTTGTCTATGTAAAGTACTAAAGTGATACACTGACATATGTTATTTATACAAAACAAGAGCTACAGTGCTACTCGTCTGTAAAAAGATATGTAATAATGTGACATTGAAATTCAGTTGCAATAAAATAAATGGCTGTGTTGTGCTATTCTTGAATCTTGATTCCTTGAATCTTCATTATTCATTTATGTTTAAGAGTAAAGAGTTGTTTTCTAAGTTCGGAACTTCAATGTCACTATCTATTAAAATTTTAATATATTCAAATCAGTTTTTTTTCTTTTGAGTTATTAAGTAATATATTCTATGCAATATGCACTTGAGAATTCATGGTTATATCGGGCCATCGAGGGAATGCAATCATTCGTTCCACCGATGTTTATGTGTTACAACGATGTGCTTACTTTTGTTGATTCTATCGGTATATCGGGGACTAGGAGTGCACCTTATGAGTTATGACTATGAGTCTTCGCCTTCGGGCCATCGGCGGGGCTATGATGGGGGTTCCACCGATAAAGCATTGTTAGGCTGATGCCTATGGTATTGACTTTAAAACACATGTGTCATGTTAATTTTTTTAAGTTAATATCATAAATTAGTAAATTACTCAAGTTTCAAGTTCAACCGTTGGATGAACATTTGATGTATGGTTGTAGTTACATTCCGTAATGAAATGAACAGAGCGATGGGCTTCCCAACTTAAACCTCCGGAATCACCCTATAACCATTAGATTTAGGAAGATTAATGGTTAAGATTAAGAATTTCCAACTTGTAGAGTCTAGACCTAAGACGTGTCATTCACTTTAATGTTCCAATTTCAAGAAACAAAGCATTTAAAGCACTTTGTATTTTGTACTACTAAGTGTCAATTGTCGAGTGATTAGTGTTTATTTTTAAACTTTAAAGTTAATATTAAGAGTTATGAGTCTTCGCCTTTGGGCCATCGATGGGGCTATGATGGGGGTTCCACTGATAAAGCATTGTTAGGCTGATGCCTATGGTATTGACTTTAAAACACATGTGTCATGTTAATCTTTTTAAGTTAATATCATAAATTAGTAAATTACTAAAGTTTCAAGTTCAACCGTTGGATGAACATTTGATGTATGGTTGTAGTTACATTTCGTAATGAAATGAACAGAGCAATGGGCTTCCCAACTTAAACCTACGGAATTACCCTATATCCGTTAGATTCAGAAAGATCAACAGTTAAGATTATGACAATAGCAAACAATCAATATGAAAATTTTATGACGGTTTGGTCATTTAAATGCCTATCAAAAAAATTGTTTAATTTATGAATTTTTATATAAAATCTTTTATAAATGGATTATCTTGAAAAATTAGAAAACAATGATAATTATTAGTGATAAATATAAAAATCTACTATTATAATTAACAATTAACAAAAGTTTCTAAAATCGTATTAAAAATAAATCTTGTTAAATATATTCTAAAAATTAAAAATAATTATGTTTTATTTTGAAAAGATTCTAAATTAATATATATTTTTATAATAATATTATAAATCATATATATTAATATAAAAAATGATAGCTATTATAAAAAAGACAAAAGTTTCTAAATTCATATTAAAAATATTCAAAAAAGTTATATTTTATTTTCTTTTTATAATAAAAATTATAAAATGATATATATTATAAATTAAAATACTATATAATATTTTTTTACGATTTAATAAAAATATAGCAAGTCAAACTATACGGTCTAAAATTGAAAAAACAGTCAAATATTTAATAGACCATCAAATTCCATAATGACATGCACAGAGCTATGGGCTTCCCAACTTAAACCTCTGGAATCACCCTATAACCGTTAGATTTAAAAAGATCAACGGTGAAGAATTTGCAACTTGTAGACCTAAGACATGTCATTCACTTTAATGTTCCAATTTCGAGAAACAAAGTATTTAAAGCACTTTGTATTGCTAAGTGTCAACTCACTGTCAAGTGATTAATGTTTATTTTAAAAGTTAATATCATTAACTACTCAAGTTTCAACCATTGGATGAACATTTGATGTATGGTCGTAGTTGCATTCCGTAATGACATGCATAGAGCGATGGGATTCCCAACTTAAACCTTCGGAATCACCCTATAATCGTTAGATTTAAAAAGATCAATGGTGAAAAATTTGCAACTTGTAGTCTTGTAGACCTAACTCCTAAGTCCTAAGATGTGCCATTCACTTTTACGTTCCAATTACAAGAAAAAAAACATTTAAAACACTTTGCACTTTGAAATTGTACAGTGATTTTTAAAGTCTTCAATCTTCAGATTGCTCATTGCAGTGCACCACCCTGTTTTGGATTCCATAGTTCCACTTCCAACAACGCCATTCCAATGTTCAAGCGTCGGGACTCATAATCTAGGTAAGAGAAAGAATTCCTGCAGCTACATTTCAACTTTCATCGTTTGACATTTCTTAAAATCTTATTTTGTCAAAGTTTGAAGTTTGGTTTTAGACTTTAGAGACTCAAGAATTCATTAAAATTAAGGAGGACTAATAAGTATTACTTATTAGGGAATTCAAATTACGCAACTTCACATTTTTACAAGCATGTCTACCACCAGTACCACTACAACAATGTCCGATAAAAAAATGCATTATGCACAATTGCTTAAAACCCTAGGTTTCATCGATGGGTACCATGATATTTATGATCCTAAAATCTATGGTAGGCGTACCTCAGAACTTAGGTTTTCATCTCAGAATAAGGCTGCAAAGCAAACAGAAGTTGATAGTATCAGTGCACTGTGGGTAATTGGATTAGGGCGCATGATGTTATATGAAGTTTTCCCTTGCCCAAAATTTATCATGGTCTATGCCAAAAATTATGATGATAAGAAAAGAGCAATTGTTAATAAAGATAACCAAGAAGAATTGTTATCCATTAATGCAGAAGAATTTGGAAAAGTGTTGGGGTTTACAACCGAAGAATTTGGAAACCACCACATTGACCTAGAAAAGCTTGCTAGTGATTATGAAGTAGTGGAAGAAAGGCTGAAAAATGATTTCTTAAATCAAATAGTTAAGGATAGAAACAAATTGAAAGGTGATCATAAGCCTCCTTATAATTTGGATTTTTTTAAACCACGGGTTCAAGATACTATTTCCATGCTTGCATTTTGCCTCAGTCTGGATAGCAATTTGGAAGTGGGTGCAAGCCTCCTTGAAATGGTATATAATATCCATTATACTAAAGAACATGTCAAATATAATTATACACAACACATTGTAGAATCCATGCATAAACAATTTTTAATGATTAAAGCAGGTTCCACGAAGACATTTAGGTTCACAACCTACTTGTGCTATCTTTTTCTATTCAAATTTAGAGGAATGTTTCAGACCAACAAGCTTTAGATTCAGCCCTATAGTAATGCAAAGGAAAAAAAAATGGCTCTAGTATATGAATGGACCAATGAGATAAGGATGCATGATTATCGAAGGAACTACAGTCATTTTGTAGACTACTTTTTGGCTCCATTGCATCAAGTAATTACAAATAATCCAATGCCTAGATTGCCTATGTCATGTAGAAACTGCATGCAACTAGGAAAAGAAATACAATTGGTTGACTGGTACTTAATGGAAGAATATACTATGCTAAGATTTTATGGATTGGGAGTACAGCCATACAAACTTCCAATACATGTGATAGAAAGGGTTTTTGCATTGGAATATGTAAGGCAGGTGCAAAGTGTTGATGAACTAAACTTTCTCAGTCAGCAAAAGAAGACCTTATTTCCTTCTTTACCTTTTTCATGTGGAGGGTTCACATTCGAGAGAAAAGCATTTAGTGTGGCACATAATCTTTTGAATTTTTTTGACTTTGATCCTATCTATCACTGGCAATATGATCCATGTGACATCATTAAATCAATGATTGTGGCCAATAGGAATGCTGCAAATAGAATTCAACATCAGAGTAAACCCTTGCTTGAAATCTTGAGAAACAAGGATTTTTGGGATGAGGTCAAAATAGCAATGGAGAAAAGTGTTGTTGAGAATGGTATTTCTTTTGAAAAATTGTCAGCAGAAATTATTGCATTGCACCAAAAGACAATCAGGACATACAAAAAAAATTATGTAAAAAGTGATAAACCATCTAGTAGAGTAAAAATTCTAGGTTCTCTAGAGATGAAACTTATAGATAAAAAATAGTCACGATAAAAAATTACTACCTTTTGGTCTATGAGGAAGGACCTAGGTGATCCAAGAGCTCTTGAAGAGTATGATAATAATGAAGAAGATGAAGAATTTAGCAAATTGTGGAATATAGAGCATGGGCATCCTGATGGAAGTGATGAATCTGATGATGATATTGATATGGAAGAAGAAGAACAAAGCCATTCCAATTACAAACCTAGTTTAAGTGAGGCCACAAAAGTAGAATATGCTTCAACATATACTTCAGGAGCAACCATACTTGAAAAAATTGGTTATGAAGGTGGTCCTTTGGGGTCCAAAGGACAAGGTGGAGGCCCTTGGACAATACAAAGTGTTGAGCATAGAAAAACAGTTGATAAATTTGGCCTTGGGATTGGAGGTGAAAAAGTAGACCTAGGGGATACAAGACAAAATAAATTTGTTAGAGCTTCTAGTCCTCATCCTCATGGCCAGATACAATCACAACTAGGACATGCCCTTGGTGGATAGCTTAGTGCAACTGGGAGTGCCATTGGTGGTGATGGTATGGGTAGTAGTACTAGTAGTGGTCAACATGTGCAACAATGACAAATTGCACACAATACTAACAGGAAAACAAAAAAAAATACCACAGAAACACCAGGTGATCAAGGCAATCAAAAGAGGCAAAGGATTTTGACAGGTCAAAGTCACACTATGGGTGGATCCACCAGTACCACAAAGGAGTTATTTCCAAAAACTCCCACAAATCAAGTTAGTGTGGGTGCAACATCATTAGCAACTGCAAGTACTCCTATTCCTTCGCCATTCAAGCATTCCATTGTTCTTGCCTCCCTAGGTTATGATTTCATTGAAGAGTTTAAAAAGAAATCAAACTTGAATAAAAAAGAAAAGAAGAAACTGATGGAGAGTGCGTCTGTTGTAACTTCAAAGACTACAACAACCATGGTATTACCCACATTTGACACAAATAAAGAAATCATGGAGTACACAATTGTTGTTCCCACAGTTCAAAACAAACCAACAAATTAGATGGATTGATCTAAATACCAGGTAACCAATTTTCAATTGGATTTTTCTGGCTTGAACAATACTGACAAAATTAATGTATCAAAGAAGAACAATGAATTGGTGTACACATCATTGCTAAAGCAAGATAGAGAGAAGAAAAGGTTGCAGACCCAAATAGAAAAGTTACGGGCAGACCTAGCAAGTGAGAAAGCAATGAGGAAAGCAACAGATAACAAGAGCAATGAATGAGAAAAAAGAATAATAAAATCTGCCTCTACATCAACAAGCAATGAGGATAAATCAAATGAGAGAGAAGTGAATGACCTAAAGCGAAGGCTAGATGAGAGCAACAAGAAATATGATGAGGAAAAATCCACTTCAGAAAAATTAAGACTAAACATTGCCAATGGAAATGCACAGTGGGAACAAAAATTAGAGAAACAGAGAAAAACAAATGAAAGATTGGAGACAGAGCTGATAGAAGCAAAAGAAGAAATTAAGTCTTCTCAAAATAAGTTATCTGGATTTTGTAGAGATACAGTGAGGCATATGAAACAAAAGATCTGGGATGAAATAATGCAGAGGTTTGATCATTTGTGTGACATGTTTCAATTGATTGATGCTACCAAACAACATTATAAGAAGCTCAACAAATATTTAGTGGACAACAAAAAGGTGCTGGAATTAGAGAAATCTGCAAATGAAGTTCTACAAACAGTCTACAAATCCAGTGACAATGATCTGAAATCAAAAGGGATTACTAATCGGATTGAAACCTCAATGAATTTGTCATCTATCATTGAAAAGTGTTCGAGAATGTCTAGAACAAAGGAATATTTGCATTTGGTTGTAGACAAGATGAAGGTGGTGGATGAAAAGGTAAGGAACTTCACAGAGCTTGGTTTTCAAGAGCCTTTTGACACAAATGAGCGATTCATTGGAAATGATGCTTTTAGAAAGAAGATGGAAGGTGCAAGGAAGATTGATTTGGACCAATTTCCTCAGAACCAAAATGCGAACTATTTGGATTCCATCAGAACACTGATAACCTTGAATGCAAAATTGATTGAAGTATTCAAGACAGGTTCCATTTCCAATTACAATCAAGAAATGTTAACAAAACTTCAAGTCAAACAACATCAGTTAGAGCAAATGGCAATTCCACCACCTGAAGAGTGGAAGTTGCTAGAAAAGTTGATACAGTGACTTGATTTATTATTTTCAATCTTTGATAATATGAGTTTTGAAGTTCCAACTTAGCTCTGTGTAGACTTGTCTTTGGGCATTGGCAAGATTTTGCATTGCCAATGCCAATATGTACTCCTTCATGTGAAATTCAATTAAAAAGCTCAAATTTAGACTTCAGTAATGTGATGATGTTCAATTATCTGGATTCTATATTATTTATTTTATCATTTGAACTAGTGATGAACTGTTAGCTCATTATATTTACTTCTTGGTAGAGCTTCCATTTCCAAGTTATGGATGTTGAACTGTTTGCTCATTATATTTACTTCTTGATAGAGCTAAAGCTTATAAGTTATGGATGTTGAACTGTTAGCTTCTATTATGTTTTGACTAAAAATCCTGATTAGTATCCACCAACTTACACCTCACCCACATCCCACATACTGCAAAAATACACTACATTTGATTTTATGATTAGCACAAATTGTAGGGATTTGTGTGACAAGATCCATTTTTTGGCCCACATTACTAATTGATTAATGATCATGTCCATAAATAAATCTAAAACCCCATGGTCACAACCCCTATTCCCGAAGAATTCAAATTCAATGTACTGACAAATTGAATAACATAAACAATTTGAATAACATAAACAACCACTTTGGAGACAACCAAATAAGTTAATAACTTATAAGCATATGAATCCACAATAGTTGAACACTCGAAAGAAAATTAGTAAATATGTGTAACCTTCTCCATTGTATTGATCTTCAAAGTTCAAATGATATGCATTATCAAAATAGTTTATGCTATGAGATGGATGGGCGAATTGGTGCAATCTATTATCTATCTTCTTACTATTTTCTACTCTAAAGTCTAATTAAAAATGATGTGATGATCCATTGATCTCCTATTGGGGTCTTGATCTCTCTTATATATGAGAGGCAACAAGCTACAAACTCCTTGCAAAAATTCATGACATTTTGACAACTAAACATAACTCAAATTATAAATAAAACAATGTCGCAGGTGAATGCACCGATCCATTAATCTCCAAGTAGAAGCCCATGACCACTGACCACCTAAGATCTATTCAAGGCTTCTACTCCATGATAGGGTGCTCATCATGCTGTTGACTGGCGTTCTTCCTCTGAATCTGATGGTTGTCCCATTGGATTTGATTCTGACAAATCTACAGTTTGGCTAATAAACATATTGACTGCAGAGAGGTGATGGGTGTACTCCTGTTCAACATAGGTGTCCATGTTAGAGATCGCCTCTTTCATATCATATTCCAGAGACATTATTTTTTTGAGTTGCTTATGACTGTTTTGTAAAACCATATCCTTGTCATTTATTTCTTGCAACGCAGCAGTCAGAAGCCCATCAAACTCTTCCTTCCAATCATCATATTCTCACGGGTTTCTAATGCCAAAATGAAGTGTCGGGAGTGGGACTAAATCAAAGCAGTCAAAATCTTCCCTAAGCCTATTATGATATCTGTTATGTGATTCTACCAACTTGTTATATGTCAGCAATATTTGTCCTTTCATGGCATTCTTATCTACGAGCTCCTTTTTTTTCTCCATCATTCTAGGCTGCAATCGTTCATTCTCCACCAATGCAACGTGTGTCTAATTGAATACTTCCCAATATTCAATAGCACATTTCATCATTTTATTGAACCTTTCTTTTATCATTTCAGATACAGTGTTATATTTGATGGTTTTCACTTCTTTCTCCAATTCTTTGCATTTCCCCTGGGGTTTCAGATGGCAGTTCTTCCAGTAGGTTGCATCAGCCAATGTATCAAGCACTCTCTTATCTTTTTCAAGCCATGGGGAGTACAACTCTGATGTGGAGGAGGAAGATGTTTTTTCTCACTGATTTGCTAGCTCCTTCTTCAATTTTTCATTTTCCTTAATCAGTTTATCGATCTGTGCTTTGGTAAATTTTGCCACATTTATGTTCAATTCTGCTATCTCCATAGGGTTGGTATCCACTACTCGTTGAACCAAGAGATGACCAAACACTTGGTTTGGATTACTAATTATAGCAGGTCTTTTATCATGGGGATACAGTGACCAAATAAGCAAGGTGGATTCATCTGGGTTGTACCTAGATCCTGAATACATTTTGTCACTTGCTTCTTCTGTTAAGTTCATTGTCGTATCCCCTCTTTTTTTGAAGCTATCAAATACAATTGAAGAGCTAATATCCCACCCTGGTAGGAGCAACACTCCAGCTTCTTGAAGCAATTCCCTACCTCTTTTAGGAGTGATGGACTCCATTTCCTTTTCTACCTCCCTTTTCAATTCCTCTAGAGCGGTTGCCTCATGTTTAGGAGTGATATCCTATATCTGTTGTCTCATTTTTCTACCTTTATATTCATAAACAAATGATTTAAATTCAGAAGATTTAACAAAATCACAATCAGAAATAAACTTTTGTCTAGCCATGACCCTCACATCATCAGATAGTTCATTTGATGCCTCAAATCTTACAATATTATGCTCTTGAGGGGGATCGTACTACGCAATCACAGGAGCACTGATTTGTTTGACTTGCTCACCCTCTTCATCACTCTACTCTTCTTCACTTATATCAGTATTTACAGAAAAACATACCTTAGGAGTAGGCAGTGAAGGTATGTAATCCAAGGGCTCTATGTCTTCAGCTTGTACTCCTGAATAGGTTGCATGAGGTGCATCAAAAACAACTAGGGGAACATCCTTTACCAGTTCATTGACATGAGCGATGAGTTGCTCAATTCTTGTTAAAGGATCCTGTATCTCACCAAATGCCTTTGAATAAGATGGGACATTTTTCCTCTTCCATTCCTCTGCAAGCATAATCTTGTTATAGGCGGCCATTCTTTCCTTGGTGGAAGCCTCATCATGGTTTCTTATGACATCTTCGATTGAGAACAAATGTTCATAACCTGATAGCCCCTCTGATAATCTTGCCTTGTGAATAAACCCTTCTGCATCAAATTGTTTCCTTACATCACCTAGAGGTAGGTTGTACTGTGCTAATTTACCATCAATTTCTCCATATCCTTCATTGGCAACCACTGTAAAGTCTCCAAAACATAAGTTGCTGGGCATAATTGATTGTTTGCTATGTCCTTTGAGGTGTTTGGAATCAGATTTTGCCAATTGCCTCACAATTTCTAAAAAAGCAATTTGGTCAGGAGCTACTCATGGCATCAAGTGTGGATCCCCTTCGAACCCATAAACCCTTATCACTGTACAATCAGGGAAAGAATACCAGTCTCCCTAGTTATGATTCACTTTATTTCTTTGATCATTTTCCTTTGGTCTTAGAAATCTTTGTACTTCTAGGGATAGGTTATAGTTGCACGGATACCCCAGCAACTTCATCAATGGTTTTACAAAAAAATCTTCAAAATAAAGGTAATGAGACCTACCAAATCAGCTGTCCCACAATGAAGTCCACATTTGTACAAGTTTAAAATCTCCATTTTCATCTGAATCTTTTATCCTTAATTCTTCGCTCCAAACCCCTCTAACTTGTCCCTCGTACAATAGAAAATGCATAAGAAAAGAATAGTGTTCAAAATTAATATTATCACTATTATTTTTAATATTTTCGAGCCCTTGATGTAGGGCGTTAGCCAAGTAGCTAGCATAATCAAATGGCCCAACATCCTTGCTCTACATGTCTGTAGCTAAGACCATTGGGGAAATCAACATGAGAGGAAAAACCTCTACTTCCAAAACCTGACCAACTGAATAATAGGTGTATCGGAAATACTCTTCGAACAAATCTTCATGGAAAGGAGGGTTTTCATTGCTAGAGAACCTCCTGAGTTGGCCTCCATCATCCTTGGGCCTATGCAAAGGTAATTTCCATCTCTTATAGCTGGTATCCATGTGGCAATACTCTATCAAGAGATCTTTGAGCGTGAATGATAAATTCAGTGAACACTCTAACTGAAAGACATTAGAAATGAGATCCCTAGAAATAACAAGCATGTCACCCCACCATGTGACTGAATAGTTCTTTTCTTGGGGTCATATCTGATAGCAAGAGCTTTAATTAGCTCTGTATTCACAAACACATTGGGCACCACAAGTCTTCCCAGGTTCAACCTCCATGGATTGCAGACTGGTTGGAACCTAAATTATTTTATGTAATGGTACATGAAGACGTCGTACCCTCATTGTGGTGTCCAAATAACCCCTAAGCCCTTATTTTTGTCCCATAATCGATCCATGGAAGGATTCATTTGAGCACTCCTCTTGGGTCTCGGCCCCGACCCGAGACATTGATCTATTACGTCTTCATTTAGGAGTCTCTTAGGCTTTTCGGTTTTCTATTTTTTAGCTTTAGGTTTGTCTGTACTCTCTTCCATTATTTAAATCTTAAGCTTTTGAGTAAAATAGCTTCTCAGCTGGGTTTGAAAGTGAAGTACTTATGTGAGTCTCGCTGAGTCGCCTCCATAGTCCACCGGTATTTTCTACGTCAAAACTCCAAGTTTTTCCCTTTCTGCTTCTGCCCTAAGCGAAATCTTCCAGGATTTTGTAACAACTATGTGATCAACTTGTGATATAATTCACTTCAATTCTGGTTCATAAATGCACTGCAGCACGATGCCACGGGATGTCACATCAGTCTTTCACTGATAGCCACCCTCTCTACTGATGGACACCTATCCTTCGTTCTATCGGTGGGACACCAGATAATGTTTCCCTGATGCACCATAGTTACCCTGATATACTTTATGCATTTGATAATTCATGCCCATGGCCATGGGCCATGGTTGTAATTCATGGTTACTTTTGTTGACAACTTGACTCTATCGGTATATCGGGAGAGCACCTTAGGAGTTAGCCCGATAGAGTATTGTTACACCGATACTAGGTTTTGAGCTATTTTTATCGGGCCATCGGCGAGATTGTGATGGGGTTCCGCCGATGAAGCATCATTAGGCCGATGGTATTGAATTTTGTTAGGAATGGGGGGAGGACTACGTCACTACGGAATTTCGAATTTTGTTTAATTACACTGAAAGCGTTATACAGTGAAAGCAACAAAGGAATATTCGTAAATTTTTTGAAGCTTCATTGAAAATGATAGGCAAGTGGAAGTATGTGCTCCTTAAAAATAACAAGAACATAAAATTTTATTTTTTTTCTATTTTTTGAATTTTTTAAAATTAAAAGCTTCCCAATAAATAGTTGTTAATTTAAATACTTTTGGATTAAAATTACAAACTAAGATATGTATGCTTAAATAGTTTTTTATATATATTATTAATTAATATATATAAATATAGTAGAAATAGCTTTTTATATATATTATTAGTTTTTCATATATTTTATTAATTAATATTATAATAAACAATGTTAAGTATTGATAACTTTCAGCATTCTTTATATATATTATTAATTAATATATGTATACTAGTATTTATGGATGCAATGTGAATGTAGGCTATAATATGGATCTTGTCACACAAATTTCTACAATTTGCATTGTTCATAAAATCAAAGTGTGGTATATTTTTTATGATTATTGATAAAATAAGATAATTCATGCCCATGGTCATAAATTATAATTCATGGTTACTTTTGTTGACAACTTGACTCTATTGGTATATCGGGAGAGCACCTTAGGAGTTAGCCCGATAGAGTATTGTTACACCGATACTAGGTCGTGAGCTATTTTTATCAGGCCATCGGTGGGATTGTGATGGGGGTTCCACCGATGAAGCATTGTTAGGCCGATGCCTGATGGTATTGAATCTTATATAATTTATAAAATATCATCAACTACGTGACTACAGTTTGACTTTGGCATATGTATTATGATTCATGAAGTGAAATATAATATAAAATATTATGGAGACTTGGATTGCAATATAAAATAAAATATTTTGAACTTGAAGTGCAATGATACACAATTTATTTGAATACAATATACAAAATCATCAACTACAGTTTGGAATATGATTCAAGCTGACATGAAGTGCTTGAGTGCAATATAAAATAAGATATCATGAACATGGAATGCAATGATTCACAATTTCAATGTTCATTGAATACAATATAAAATATCATCAGACATCAACTACAGTTTGGACTTTCAAACAATGGAAACTGATTCATGAAGTACAGAAAAAATACCTAAAACCTGCAAATTATCTCCCATTTCCCAAATGGAGTCAGGGTCCTCAAACCGATCCTCATCTTCAGATAAAGTAAAAGAGTCATCTTGATTCTGAGACTGCTCTACAGTTTCTTCAGCCTGTGTCTCAAATTCAACATTCATTGTTTGATTTGTGTCAATTTCAATATCATTGTCATCTGTCCCAGGCCCAATCCCACTGCAACTACCACCAGTACCGGCGGCTATTGGAATTGGAGAGCCTATGTTGCACAAGCCGGTCCCTCTTCTTTCACATGTGGACCTCCAGATTGCGAGTGCCCTTTCAAAAGGAATTTTTTTGACATTATACGCAGTTCCTTTCATCCTCAAGCAATTTTCCAAATTCTTGTCTAGTTTGTTTCTTAACTTTGATTTCAAAAACCCCAATGTACTGAAAACTCTCTCATCCTCTACCGACCCCAATATCATTGTTTGACATAAATCAGCAAGTTTGAAATATTCTGACATCGAACCACACAATATTTCACTCTGACCTAAGCTTGTCCAAACCTTTTTTATTGATCCCGGTTCAAAGGCCTTCTCCTTGCCCATGGATTTATACTGCTCCCTCATAGCTATTGCAAAAATCTGAGATTGCTTTCTAAGCCTATTTTCATCTAAAATTCCTTCTATTATTTGTTCATTGTATGTTACCTTTTCTAAAAACTGTTCGATCAAGATTTTTACTTGATCATGACAATATTTTGGGTTATCTCGGTTTACCCAAAATTGAGGATACACAATACCCATGGCTTCAAGTATTTCATGTCGAGGGAATCTTTCATGAATCTCTAAGGAAAGAGATTTTTCAATTTCCTTCAAATTATCACTAACAGATTTAACAATGTCATTAAAATCTTCCTCGTTAACAGGTACTTCTTTTCTAGAGCACCTGCCAGTGCCTGCCTTACAATGGTACATTGGTATCTCATGTCTACGTACACAAATACATAAGTGCCTACTTGCATTAAACTATAAATAATTATCAAGATTATTCAAATCAGTAATTTTTTGCCACATCAAATAATTTGTGCTTTCTTGTGTTAGATCTAGATATAGATGATCGAGGGCCAAGCATGTAAGTTTATGTAGATTGGCATATTCATAAATATACATAGTTCTATCTTGGGCTTTCTTCACAAGATTGTTCATCTCGTCCAGCATGGGGAGAAGACTAGCTAAAGTCAAGAGTGTCTCTATATCGCTTAACCTATGTAAGAGGTCAGGAGCTTTGTCTACTATGCTACGATGCTCGTACATCACTCCAATCAAGGATTGATATTCTAAAAGAACTCATTGCGCTGGTCCATGCAGGGAGATCCATCTGGTATTGAAATCCTTGAGAAGCTTATTTCCAGCTGTTATTCCCTTAGCAAAATATTGAAATCCAAGGAAACGTTTGGGACTTCGGCAGAAGTATGCGTAAATCTCGCAAACTAGATTTTCAACTTTTGATACTGTAGGAAACTTGCTTACAATTTTGAATGCTATATTCATTCTATGGGCCATGCAGTGAATGCCAAGCATGTATGGTGCACAAGTAGTTTGTAACTTTATGTAAAGACCACTCCTTTGACCTTGCATCACTGCAGCTCCATCAGCTCCTACACACACCAGCTTTTTGGCAATTGTCAACTCATCCATACCTGCAAATTCATTCAAAGATTTCTTGACTAGTTCAAATAGATTTTGCGATGTTGAACTGTCCTTCATTTTACGAACACAAAGAAGATGAGCTTGGCGAACATGTTGTTCTACAGTATATGAATGCATACAAACCCAAGAAGTATTGTCTACCATAGTAACTTCATCTAAAGATAATGCAATGAAATTTGAATCTTTTAATTTCTCCTTTAAATCTTGCTTTTCCACTGTAGCAAGATAGTTCGCCCATTCCCATCCAGCGTTTACTGACCAATGTGAGAAGGGAAATTGGGGAACACTCAAATAAGATAATAAATCAAAATATTCTAGGTAGTCTGTCATAGGACACCCCCTGGACAAAATATGAAAAACAACACTCATCTAAATAGTTTTTGATAGATTTGCTGCTACCATGGCTTTTCCAAAAATGAGCCTCAAGTGTACCTTCACATTTTTTAATCTTCGACATTCTATGGTTATGCTCTCCATAATCTATAGCATACTTAACATGAAGACATTCTTCCTTTGATTTCCATTGTACGACTGCTTGTTCCTTTCCATCTACGATTTGTTTTTCCTAAACTTTGTCGATATGCTTTTCTATAGTGTCAAGCTTTAGCTACATCATCTTGTCTCTTCCACATTTCCAACTACAAATCTTACATCTGACCTATGTTGCCCTTTCAATATCATTTTCATTTGCTACCCCCACTAGTTCAAGGAATGGGTACTTAGACAACCAACCAATTTCAAAATTCCTTGTCATTTCCCACTCACGCCCCAATTTTGCTTTGCCTTTTCTTTTCTTGCTACCAACATCATCCTCATCCAAGTTGATTATCTCATTCTGGCTATCCAGGGTATCCCTTGGAACATCTTCTGCGGTATTGCCATCCTCATTTGATACATTTTGATTTAACACAATGACAATCTCACCTTGACCTTCCTGTGGCGGAAGAGTTGATGATGTATCTCCATCTTCAATAATATTTGGTGGAAGAGTTGATGGTGTAGCTCCACCTTGATCTAATGGATTAGAAGCTTTTCCAATTCCAAAGTAAGACTGTATGGTACCTCCCCGTTTTGGGCATTTTGATGGCCTTCCAGTCTCTTCATTACCTGCCTGCTCAGGAGTCTTACCCTTGCTGCTCGACATATTGATCTCACTTTGAATAAAATCTGGAAAAAAATGTCTTCTTATTTAAGAAGGACAGACCGACAGAGAATATAGATCCCATTCCCTACTTAAAATTATGTTTAAGACTAAAGCAAGAATGGAAAATAGGTAAAGAAATCTTATTATTATAACTAATAGTCTAATAACTAATAATAGTATGAAGAAATGATCACTCACCTTTGAGTCTACATTTTCAGCTTTCGTTGACTTCTAAATTGAGAAGTAGAACCTCAGAACCAAACAAAATGTGTAAGAACAAATAACAGTTTCAATTGTATTTATATCAATCCATATTTGGTGAATTCCATGGAATTTTGAAATGGTATGTTAAAAATTTGGTGAATCTCACGTGCTTATACAACGATACCTTGAAATTTTCAAGGAAAAATAGGTCCTCATAAGCAACTATTTATAAATTTTAGTTGGCGAAATGGGTCTTCACAAGCAACTATTTGTAAATTTTAATTGGAGAAATGGATCTTCATATAATGTTGTTTTAATAGTATTGGTGAATATGTAGGTGACTTTGACATGCTCCTCGGGATTCCAGGTGAAGATATTGATCGGTGCATTGGAAACGCATAGTCTATTATGGAAAATTTATTGCCTAAACATGCCTCGTAAAAAAAAACTGCTGGCGAATGGACATGCATTGGATCGATAGTCTGTGAATTCCTAGCGATTTGAACACCTTGCAAATACGGTAGATTCGCGAAATTCAAATTCCCAGATTCTTAGAATTTTCCAATTGGTGAAGATTCGCCACTAAAGTTATCCCTATTTATAAGACAATCCTTTGATTGAGAGATATGACAAACACATTGAAGGAAATAATTAAAAATATAGAAACCCTCTCCACCCAACATTATTTCTTTCATTCATGGCAAGAAGACATGAGGGAATATTATAGATGTGGATTGTCTTACAATGATGTGAAAGATCTCCAAATAACCAAAGCCCAAATAGCCTCTTTATTCATTGACCCCCACACTGGTTTGCTAGTGAATGTTAGTAAAAAAAACTTTCTATAAAATGGTGCATGCATAGGGACATTGTAGCTAACTTTTGGGATCGTTGGTGTATGGTTTTTGATAAACCACCGAACAATAATTCCGATATACCATTTTACTTTATTGAAAAATTATATACTGAGTTTGTGTTAGGGCATCATGTCAATTACTTTGACATTAAACCCTTCCAGGGCATCGGTGGAGGTATGCCCCGAGATAGACCAGGGGCCGTTAGGGTAGTCCTGTGCCCAAATGTTCCCCTTCCTCCCCTTCCTTCACCACCTCCAATATATCATCCAGAGATTATCCAAGATGCAGCCACACAGACTATTCAGGCTGCTCACTCTTTGAGTGGTCATTTGGTTTTGCATGCTTCTACAGTAGCTCAACCACATTCTGGTGATGTTGGTGAAGGCTTGAGTGTTGCTGCATCTTCCTCCTCAGGTCCACATATTTGTGTGCCACATACTTGCACTATGTGCCACCAGATATGCGTGGGTCCTCTTTTACACCTGCTGAACATCCCTTGGACACTTCTGATTATGACCTCCATGATTTGGACATTATAGATCAGTCACAGGGGAGTGAAGCGCACCCTACAGAGTCCTCTCGTCCTAGAGAGGGGGATGCTGGAATAGTGACACAGGTAAGATTTAAGTTGTAACTTCATAACATGAATTAGTTTTTAAATGAATATTAATAAGTGATAGTATCAAGTACTAATATTTATTTACATGGTCTATTTAACAGTTGATGTCTAAGGAGGAGCTCACACGGGTGATTGATAGCACCCTTAGGGCCATTTCATTTGGCTTGGACACACACACAGTATATATTTTCAGACTCACTCGTTTACATTTTATATTATATACTTGCTTGTCATTTGAATTGTCATTAATGAAATTATATAATAACTTATATGCTTATCTTATTTTCCTCTTGTAGGAAATACCTAGTGCAAGTGAGGTGCAGCCTCGTCTAGACTATGGAGGTGCAAAGTTAGATAAGGGGAAGGTAATTGAACTAAAATTGGATTGAATTAAGATTTTTAAGATCTTATATTGATTATACATACATCAACATAGATTGGTAGTTTCATATGTACTTGTCAATTTTATGTATAGGCAATTATGAGCTATATAGATTTGCTGACAAGTGACACACCGCCTAAAGGAGTAGGTATTGGAACAACTCAAGGAGTAGGTGTTGACACACTTCAAGGAGGAGGTGTTGAAACACCAGAAGGAGATAAAGAAAAAGATCAACCTAAAGAGGTATGTGTTTATTTTATTTTGTGTTTGGTAAATATGTTCCTATTACCAATAATCGTATGCTAACTTGGATCAATTTTATGTTTTTGTTCACATATATAGATTAGCATTTAAAATGTTGTTTTGGTATATTCTAGGACTCTTGACCCTTTGAAGAGATGTATATTTCAGGTAATCAAGATTTTAATTTTAGAGTTCAATTAAAATTCAATGTATATTGATTTTGATGTTAATTATTTGATTTTAAATTATATAGCATAACTAATCTCAATTACGGTTTGAATTTTTCTTGTGCAGCTACCTTCAAAGCCAATGAGTGCTTCAAAGAGGCTCCATTTTGATGATCCACTAGTAGTTTAGGATGAGATAGACATTTTGGCATGTAAATTTTGAATACATATTGAGATGGCATATGCCACATTTTGTAAAACTTTGTTTGAGTTGGCGTCGATGCCATTTTTGTATATGGACATCCACTTGATTATTGGATAATTTGATATATAGAAGTTGACAATCGAAATTTAATTTGTTCCTCATGTGCATGATTAAACTCTTTAAAAATTTTATCTCGAGAAATGGTTAAATATCGATGTACAATAGCATAAAAAAGAATGGTTATATTATGTAGTTTATATTTACATCACTGATTACATTGCATTACACATCTTTCAAACTCAAATCATTACTTCACATTGCATAACTAACAACTAGATGTTCATAGATGAAAAAATTTCAATTACAATATAGTTTTTACAAAGTCAACCTAAGCAGTTATGCAATTACTTCACATTGCATAACTAAAAACTATGAGGAGTTGTCAATTGCATTTGTTTGTCACTGAATTCTATGAGACCACATTTTTTTGAAGTTTCTTTTCAAATAGTCCACTTCCTTGTCTATGCTACCACATTTTTCATACATGATAGCGATCACATTAAGTTGTAATAAATTAAATGATAGCCTATGGCTATTTAATTTATACTCATTTTATTTAAATGGATGAGGCCGACCTTCCTTGATATTATTTTGTAATTTATTATTTTCAAGAGAGGCCGACCTCCTTGAAGAGTCACCTTATTTTGTATAAATACAAGGTAATGTTTGTTCATTTCCTCAATCAATTTCATTCAACATAATTCACATTCCAAGCAGAAGTTCACACTTGAGCAACAACGCTTCATCTTGCAGCAGCAAGCCGATTTCAAGGAGAAGCATATTCGATTGTATCTTTGCATCTAGGAGAGGTGCTATTATTCATTGTATCAAATTCAGCCATGAGCTGGGCCTAATTTGTAAGAAGATTTCTTGTTGTGTTTATTGTCTTATGTGTTGCATTTTTTGAGTGCTTTCAGTTGTATTATCTGATCATTAAAACACTAACATGGTATCAAAGCGGGTTTGAAAAAGATCGTGTTGGGACCAGTTATTGCAACAATACCTCTATTCATTTTTTTTTTGTCTAACTCTATCTTAGTCAAGATGGTGAATGGTCTTAAAATTGAGGATAGACTCAAAGGAGCATCAAAATTCACTTCATGGAGATTTAGAATTATGCTCACTTTGGAGGAAAAAAATTGGTTGAGTGTGGAGAGAAAAGTTTCTGAACCTATGGATGAGGAAGATAAAGTTTAATGGAGGAAGAAATATATCAAGGTGAAGAAGATGTTAGTTGATTCCATGAAGGACCATATGGTTTCTATCATCTTTAAGTTGAAGACAACAAGAGAAATGCTTAAGACTTTGGAGGAGATGTATGAGATCAACAACACAAGTCGTGCTCTAGCCTTGAAGCAACAACTTCATCATGTTAAGATGGCGGAAGGAGAATTTTTCATCACCTACTTCATGAAGATTTCCAAATTGAGAGATCAACTCTCTACCATTGGTCATATTGTTGATGACAAAGATTTGACCATGTTGGCTCTTAATGGTCTTCCTTCATCTTGGGAGTCTTACATTCAAGGAATTAGCTTTTCTCAAAGTTAGTCAACTTGGATTTTCTTGAAGTCAATCAAATTGGATTTAACATTGGAAGCTCCACAAACCTATTCAGAATAGAGTGATCTGAAGAGGACATCCCTAAATCTCTATAGAGGTGTAAAGTTGGAAAGTGGTGCAAATTTCATTCTCAAACTCGTACGACAAAATAGACTATTCCAACATGTCTATATGGGTACATTTTAGCTAGGTATGGTCCTCTTTTGCACCCAAATACACAGAATCACTCTGAGTTGTATTGGATCAACGATTTCCCTTAAGAGTCCAAAGTGCTAAAAGGTAGCAATCTTTGATGAACTATTCCTCAAAAATTGTGATGCTTACAAACTCTTTTTCTGATGATATGGGATCGTGTTGGGACCATCTACAATAACCTCTCTCGGTTTTTACTATCTCGAAGGCATTTTCCCGTGGTGATGAGTTTTCAGTTGAGGGAAAAGTTGCCAGATGCAAGCAATGTAAAGTTGCAAAGTGGTGCAACTTTCATTCTCGAACTCGTACAACCAAACGGACTATTCCAACATGTCCAGATGGGTACGTTTATGCTAGGTATGGTCCTCTTTTGCACCCAAATACGCCGAATCACTCCAAGCTGCATTGGACTGGCGATTTCCCTTAAGAGTCCAAAGTGCTAAAAGGCAGCAATCTTTGAAAGACTATTCCTCTAAAACTGTGATGCTTACAGACTCATCGTCTAATGATATGGGATCATGTTGGGACCATTTACAATAACCTCTCTCAGTTTTTGCTATCTTGAAGGAATTTTCCTGTGGTGATGAGTCTTCAGTTGAGGGAAAATTTGCCAGATGCAAGTAGTGTACAGTTGCAAAGTGGTGCAAATTTCATTCTTGAACTCGTACGACCAAACAGACTATTCCAACATGTCTAGATGGGTACTTTTATGTTAGGTATGGTCCTCTTTTGCACCCAAATACGCTGAATCACTTTGAGCTGCATTGGATCAGCGATTTCCCTTAAGAGTCCAAAGTGCTAAAAGGCAGCAATCTTTGATGGAATTTTTCTTAGAAACCGTGATGCTTACAGACTCTTCGTCTGAGGATATGGGATTGTATTGAGACCATCTACAATAACCTCTCTCATTTTTTTCTATCTCGAAGGAATTTTCCCGTGGTGATGAGTTTTTCAGTTGAGGGAAAGTTTTGCCAGATGCAAGCAGTGTAAAGTTGCAAAGTGGTGCAAATTTCATTCTCTAACTTGTACAACCAAATGGGCTGTTCCAACATGTTTGGATGGGTACGTTTATGCTAGGTATGGTCCTATTTTTCACCCAAATACGCTGAATCACTCCGAGCTACATTGGACCGGCGATTTCCCTTAAGAGTCCAAAGTGCTAAAAGACAACAATCTTTGATGGACTATTCCTCAGAAACTGTGATGCTTATAGACTCTTCATCTGATGATATGGGATTGTGTTGCGACCATCTACAATAACCTCTCTCGGTTTTTGCTATCTTGAAGGTGTTTTCCCGTGGTGATGAGTTTTTAGTTGAGGGAAAAGTTGTCAGATGCAAGCAGTGTAAAGTTGCAAAGTGGTGCAACTTTCATTGTCGAACTTGTACAACCAAATGGACTATTCCAACATGTCCAGATGGGTACGTCTACGCTAGGTATGGTCCTCTTTTGCACCCAAATATGCCGAATCACTTCGAGCTGCATTGGACCGACGATTTCCCTTAAGAGTCCAAAGTGCTAATGTCAATGAAATGTGGGGGCAGAAAGATTTAAGGTTGGATCAAGATTCTGCAAGTTCTAGCTCTTGCATCATTAAACTCTTATCTAGTCAATTTGAATCAATTACATGGGAAATGAAATTCACATGAACTTTTTAAATTTTTGTTTTGCCAATTTCAATATCATGTTCAACATCTTCAATTCCAACATTTTCATTAACAATTTCAATATTTTCATTCCTAATTTCAATACCATGTTCAACATTTTCACCTTGAAAATTTTCAGTATCAATTTGAACATTTTCATTCCCAATTTCAATATCATGTTCTACATTTTTACCTTGAACATATTCAATTTCCTCTTCACTTGAAAGACCATAGGGCTTAGGTTCACCAATATTTCACATACCTTGTCTTTTCTCCCTATGACCTTCTCTATCTCTTTGTCTATATCCTTCAATTTGTTCTTTTGTCAACTTTCTCTTATGTTTTTGTTTCCGACGACTGTCGCTCCCCATTATACCAAATAAAAGATGCTAAAAAATCATTATGTATGAAAAATTTGAGTACAAAATGCTCCAAAAAGTTTATCTTTGTCTCTTCCTGTCTGAAATAGCGCGTTTGTCACCAACAAAGCATTGCAAACAGAATGTAAGGTCCATTGGAATGCACAAAAAAATCCCACATGGGGTTTTTCTATGATCCACAAATCCAATATCTGATATAATCAGAAATCTAATTTGTAAAACATGTTCTGCAATGGTAAGATTTTAGCTCTACACATCAAAGTTTCACAAATCATCTATCTGATTTTTACACACATAGACCTAAGGGTTAATGGTAGAGAGTGGGAGAGAGGGAGGAGAGTGGGAAGGAGGGAGGGAGAGTGGGAGGGAAAGAGGG
>CM021102.1:134107250-134231318 GCA_007115665.2 Sequoiadendron giganteum | reverse complement strand
GAGAGGGAGAGGGAGAGAGGGAGAAATAGGAGGGAGAGTGGGAGGGAGAGGGAGAGGGAGAGAGTGAGAGGGAGAGGGAGAGGGGAGAGTGAGAGTGTGAGAGGGAGAGTGGGAGAGTGAGATGGAGAGTGAGATGGAGAGAGAAAGAGAGAGAGAGAGAGGAGTGATTGAGTGAGAGACTTGAGAGAGATAGAGGTGGAGAGAGAGAGGGAAAGATAATATTTAAATATTTTATATATTGGTAATATATATATTTAAATATTTATAAATTAACTAAAATATTGAAATAATATTTAAATATTATACATTTAATAATATATTATATATTAAATACATAATTCGGTAAGAGATTATCATAAATTATATATTAAATATACTACATTATAAACTTTATTGGATATTATATATATTAAATTATAAACTTTATTTTATATTATATATATTAAATTATAAACTTTATTGCATTTTTAAATCATATATTAAAGTTTGTATAATTTTTTTAAAACTCATATCTAAAACATATCATATATCGAATTCAAATCGGATATCGGATTTGAATCGGATATCCGATATGCTAACATAAAATTTAATGCCTAGGGATTAGGCTTGGGATTTGGTTCGGACCTGCCAATCCTAAAAAGTCAACACATAAAACGTGTTTAACAACTTACCTTGCTTTTCCAGACTTCACCCATGTGGTTGATGACTTTTATTTTACCCAAAATTGATGAAACGAAAAGTGTTTGTAAAGGACCTTCTCATCTTTCTACCAATATAAATTATATTTTACTTAGAATCTAATAAATAATTATTATTTATTTTTTATTAGAATTACGACTAAAGTCCTGATTGATAGTCTAATAGAAAAACATATAGCTTTCAAACGGTATCACATTTTTTGAATCCAAAACATGTGTCACATTCTATGCTTGGAATACTATAGGATTAAAAAAGAAATTAATTTCATGAAGTTTTGACCAAGTTAAGGTGGTCAGACATACAAGTTTTTATATTTTTTAAAAGTTGTAATAAAAAATTCATAATTAATTATTTATTTGAAAATATTTTACAAAATAATATGCATCACATCCGAACATGAGTCCTCTACTTATATCTAAAATCTTATAAAAAAATATTATCATTTTATTATGGTTAGGGTGGTTAGACAGACACCTACTTCTTATTTTCTCCCTAGAATTTTAGTACTATTAAATTGAAATTTCAAATTTTCACCAAATAGATTTTTTTTTACAAAAATTAACCTAGTAGTTTAGAAACTACATTCAATTTGCCATAGATTCTATTCTTACATATTTTTGAAATAATATATATAAATTATTCAAATTTTTATGTCAAGTTGCCCAACTTTGATTTTTTGAATTTTCATTGCCACTTAAGGGCTTGTTTTTTCTATGATGATCCTGCACATACCCAATAGTTGAAACTTTTGAAAAGAAATAAATTAGGCACTGCTACAAATGCGTGCATGAGAAAGACCAGGTCGCTGAAATGCTTGAAATGCAGCTCCAAAAATATTTGGAGAAGCCTAAAACAAAGGCTAGGTGGGACACATTTGAGCTGGGACATTTTCCCACTATGAATACTGCCCGCCAGATTTTATAAATGGCACCAAAACTGGAGGACGCTTATAGCTGTCAATCAAACCATTTTTATCATGTGTTGTTTGAATCGTTCTTCACTGAGAAGGGTCGACTCACCTTGTAAATGCTGAGTAAGGTTCTAAACTGCTACCACCCTGATTTTGACATTTTCATATAGACAGATGTGTCGATTCTCATGCCAAATCTGGAGGATGGCATGAGAATCCAAACTCTATAAATTGAGCTCGCTAACTTATCATTTTCACCAATTCACAATTTTCTTTCACCAATTTCGAAATTTGCTTTCACCAATTTCAAAATTTGCTTTATGCAATTCACAATCATCCATTGTAATTCTGAGAAAAGTCTTGAGATTATCATTTTGCTGCATATTCTTATGTACGCACCTGCTGTAGAATCCATTTTGAAATAACAGTAACCAACAATTACCAGTGATTGATTTCCAGTCATTTTGAGCTTTAGCTAAGAGTTTAGCATCTGAATAGGAAAATTAGGAGAGAGAGATTCTTTGAGGGAAGAGAACAAAGGAGCTGTTACCAGTTGGATCAGGATCATTCAAAGGCAACAAGAAGGCCCAACTTGAAGAAATAGGCATGAGGAATACCTTCCTAAATATCTTTGTTTTATTTAAAAGTAGAAATCATGGAGTTTGTTTTATGCATTGACTAAATTAAGGCATAGGTGGAACAATCTAGTGAAAGAGAATTATGTTTTATGTTTATAATTACATTGACTAAAGGAAATGTCTTGATTGCAAAATAATTATATGGGAAAGGGAAACTGTTGTTCTTACTTTACTTAAGAAAGGGATTTTTAATTTTTAAGGGATTAAAAAAGAATGTGATTAAAATGGATTGCATTTTGTATGTGTGTAGCCTATATGGTATGATCTCCATATAAGGAGAATATGTGTGAAGTAGATACTAGATACTAGGAATGAAATGAAGATAGTGGTCTAGTAAGGTCTTTTCAGCTTAAGTTATAGGGATAGCTGAGGTAAGCTAAAGTACTCCTAGGATAAAGGTTTCCTGATTAGAGGAATGGTATAAGACACTTATAGACTGTTTCATTTCTAAGTAGATTGTTTGAAGGTAGGTTGTCTGAAACATGATATACCTCTCTTATGTAACTATTTGAAGTAGATTGTTTAAAGGTAGGTTATCTGAAATAGGATATACCTATCTTCTGTAATTATTTAGTAGATTAATATGTTGTAGGTTAGTCTGGGATAAAAGATTATCCAAAAGTAAAGGATGATACCTATGCATAGTGTAAGATAGTCTTAAGTCAAATCGGCCCTGAGTAGTGTATGTGATAGATGACCTTCATTCAAAGTACTGAATGAGAATACTTTGGCCAAAGTAGTGGAATGTACGACATCCACTTAGATGTGAGATAGTTGAGACTACACTATTAGTTCATTGTGATCCTTCATGCTAGTTCGGGATTGTGAAATAGCAAGTTCTAGATGTATAGGACACAACACTATGCTCAGTTGGGTTGTTGCAGCCAAATACTCTACCAATCTCTTCATTCGAAGGGAGGGCCATCTATCGAATAATAGATGTGCGAGGGACCGCATTAATAGTCTGTGGTTGGTGGAAAAACATCTGAGTGATGTTTCTCCTCCACAACAGGCGATAGATACACCAAGATTTGAAAGGAAGGGAACCTGAATCGTCTGACTACTATTTGTGCAAAATTTTACGAGCTATGTATGTAATTGTTTTACTTTTGTACTTTGATTAATATTTGCAATGAGAATGGAATTCATGTGGAAATATATATTGCAATGTCTTTGTTACTTGTTACTTTGATATGTTTGAAGTGAAATGTGGAAATTTTTTAATTACCCAAGGATGGGGTCATTACAACTACATCCTAATGTGGTGGACCAAGAAAAAAAATATTAATGTATTAGTGCATAGAATCACTAGAAGCCATAGATGAGTCAACATTGGATTTAAATGTATCAATAGGTGATGAGATCTGAATGCAAGCCATGAGACTAAATTGTTCATCCCTAAATGGGGTGGATGTCTCACAAGATTTCTAAGTGAGACCATATGATGTTTCTACATGTCTTGAAATTGGATGATCAGATAAGTTAATACCATGATCAAGAAGAAGTTATTACATTTCATCAATTTGAAAATGAAAACAATCTTTTGGTATATGGCTTTTCATCCCTTCAATTTTGCTTATGTTGCCTAATTGTTTTCACTTAAAAGTTTTTCTTTTAATTTGCCTTTTACAAGGAAGCCCTATTTCTTCTTTTAAATTTGATAGCTGTGCGGCTGGTTTTTTGCCATCATATGCAAAAATGAGGGTTTTCACCCTATCACATACAGAAAAACAAGGCTTCATCTTGCAAAATCAAGAAATCACGCCTCCCTTCCCACTCACCTTGCCTTCCTCTCAAACATCCACCACCTCTCAATGATGAAGTCATTGCTCAGAAAAGATCAACAGGCACATGTAAGATCAATAGGCTTTCTTCAATCAACCTTTTTGTGCTTTGTGCTCTCTTTGATCTACTCGCGTGGCCCTCCTATCATGTAAATAGTGAGATCATTAGGTTAACAATGAGATTGCTGCATTTATTAACAATGAAATTGCTGGTTAACTGCTCAGACAAATGCCTCTGATCAACAGGGTAATTTTGATGTCCATTGCACTAAATCCTTTCCAACAAAAAAGCATGGCTTGCACATAGGCGACCTCATGGCCTCGCCTACATATGAACAATTCACGCCTCTAATTTGGGGCTTCTGTGAAGAAATTTGTGGCCTATGTGTAGAATTTGTGCTTTTCTATGAAGAAATTTGTGGCTTATGTGTAGAATTTGTGCCTTTCTATGGAGAAATTTGTAGCCTTTGTGTACAAACACCTCTTGTTCGTGACCTGTATTAAGAAATTTGCAGCTCTTTGAACATTGGCCATATCTATGTGTAATAGTGGTTGCCACTATGTCAACTCATAGAGGAGTACAATACATGCAACACATGGGAGTACTGTGCATGCAAAAGAGATCACACATTTTGCAATGGATCGCGTGGCCTTGTTTCATGCGGCCTCACACATAGAGATCAGGGAACAACCTTTAACCTTCACACACATGCAGATGGTCTTCAATTACAGGATCGCCACTTTACCTAGATCAGTCTCCCAACAATGAAATTACTGCATAATTGACTCAGATTTGGCCTGCAACAGAGTTCCAAACTACAACATAGATCCACCACTTCACTTCCAAGCCTCAGCCCTTTGTAGCATATGACATACAAAACAAACCCATGTACAACAACAAATGAAAATGCATGCCCTAATTTTTTTTGAAAAATAATCTCACCAATGGCTTTGATATCATGCAGAAATCATTAAGATCAGTGGAACAAATGCCTATATTGGTGAGCCACACAAAAACAAGCAAACACACACATTATCTGCACGATTGAAAACACAAACAGGCATGAAACCACTTGATTTAGAACTAGCTTGAAAAAGAAAGTGGATGGCTAAAAATAGATGTGGATATGAATATACATGTAGCTCCTTAACGCTCTTAAGAAATCTTAATTCCTATGTTAATAGGATATCAATGTTTGAATTGGTATGATGGAGGAGGGGGGTTAGAAATAAACATCTTGAATGACTGATAGAAGACACCTAGTGTGGGTTTGAGAGAATATGTCATATGATGTACAAAGGTTGTATCAACATTTGTGGATTGTGTGCCTTGTGATGCATAATCAAGACCTTGCAATTGTGGATTTTTTTTAACATGGATGGAATCCAAGATGCCTTACTCATGAAGGCCTAATACTTTTCCTCAATAATTTATATTTTAGTGCACTCAATTTGCAACATGATGTTTGTTAACTCAAAAATAAGAAAAAAATCCATTTTGAGATGGAGATGGATTGGGAGTGGGAAGTTGTTGTTCATCTGTGTGAGAGAATCACCATGGGTAAAGATAATAGGGCCCAGATGATAAGGTGGTGGTTTTCGATGGTTTTGATGAGAGGTGGTAAGGGATCATGAAAGTGATGAGATAGAGATTTTAAGATCTTGATTTGAATGGGGGGATGTTTCAATATTCTTTGGAATACGATCTTGACATATCTATATTTTATTGGATGGTACACTAGGGAAGGAGTGTTTTTCATAACTTGATTGGATCTAGATGATTCAATAGATGGAAGGATATGGGATTCATGGTGTTCATGGGATCATGATTGGATAGTTTGATGGATTTGATAGTGTTACGATTTTGGATGGGAATGATAGGTTTTGGGTGGGTGACAACCTCATTAATGATACACTTATACGGTTTTGGATTACTGTAGTGGTTTGCCCACAACTTTGTGATTTCAATTTTTCTTGAGATTGTTTGCTATGAGTCCTTGGAGGAAATATGAAAAGGATGATCAAGATGGTTTAGGATTAGATGGATGGTTAAATTTATGGATTGGTTGATGAATAATGGGAAAATGGGTGCTTTATAGAACACCACTTTTCTCCCACTAATCATTCAAGGATGCCCTAGGATCCCAAATTCGATTGACTACCAACCCCAAGGTGAGTCAATTCTCAACAAGGGAGACCTAGGCAGGTTCCTTAGGCTTTGAAAGGTTCACCACCAAGTAAAAGATTGGATAAGACAACTTAACATTCAACTCACAAAACCTAGTAATGGAAGCCAAATAATGAGTGCAAATGAAAAAATTAAGTAACAACAATTTAGGATGTGTGTACTTGGGAAGTCTATTGAGAAGTAGTGCCTCATATTACTGGCCTATATCGACGATCAGGCATCAGCGTGTTAGCAGTCATGTGTTAAGTTGGTTAAGCTTTATACTTGTTACTTAGTCTGCTTTGGAGTATCGACGATCAAAGTTCGATCATTGAAAGTTCTTAAATGTTGTGTAGTCTCTAACATCCCTAATCTCCGATAGCTCTGATGGTGCCTTGGTCTGATAGTTGGGTATCGACATATCGAAGATGTCAAGGGTTTGAGTGGAAATTCTGGCAATGTTTGCTCGATGCCCGATCCTTCGATGCTTCGATAGCTCCGACACTCTGATGAGTTGATAACAATGAAGAGTCAAGGTGACTTGGTGGTGATGTTAACTTGAACACAAAAGGTCAACGTTCTGACATATAGTCTTTTGTGGGCAATTGTATTTAAATCTAAACCTATTCATCTATCGATGCATGTGGGATAATGAATATCTTGTGAGTATGAAAGGGAGAACGGTTGAACTACCAGTAACCGAATGGACAAAGTTCAATGGAGATTTAAAAGACCTTTGAGAAATTTGTTGGGTGTTGAATGATTGATTGTTCCACAGTTGAATGGTAATTTGTTACTGTATGTTGTTGTAGCATTGTAGCAGTATGATAGAGTTACTTTTATATAACTGTAATCTATGTGAAGTGATTAGGTTGATGTCGCTGTGTGAAACTGAGAATTGATTCCATGAAGGATTGATCTGTAACTTTATTGTGAGCCATTGTTTACTGATAATAAAATGATCTTTTCTTGGTGGTGGGTTTTTCTCCCATAAGGGTTTTCCCACATTAAATCTAATGTCTATTTTGTGCTTGCGAACTTGTTTATTCTATAACTTCCCGTTAAAAGTGCATCTTAATGTTCTGTAAATTTAATTGAAAGACACTTTTGCATTAAATCCTCTTTGAATTAGCATTATGAAATTTGTTCCACACTCTTTCTTTCCTTACAAGTGGTATCAAAGCCTATTCAGTTGTGTTATCCATGTGGGTTAGGTAGGTTATTTGTGCCAATTCTGAAGTGGGAGTCGTGTAGAGGAGTCTAGTAATTTCATTTGTAGATTAAGATGGCAAGCACATTAGGGAAGATTGAAATTGAGAAATTCAATGGTGGCAATTTTGAGTTGTGGAAACTCAAAATGGAAGATCTACTGGTAGATAGAGATCTTTGGATTGTTATGTTTGGAATGGAACCTCCAGGCATGAAGCAAGAAAATTGGGACCTCACAGGAAGAAAAGAAAAAGGGTTGATAAGACTCTGTTTAGAAAACTTTATTCTCCTGAATGTTCACAAAGGGAAGTCTACATATTCTTTGTGGAAGAAGTTTGGTGACATTTATCAGGGAAAGTCATTGGTGAATAAGTTATTCTTAAGGAAGAAGTTGTACTCTTTGAACATGGAGGAAGGTGTGTTTGTGGTTGATCATTTGAATATGTTCAATATGCTCATTGCTCAGTTAACATTTGTAGGTGTAAAGAAAGATGATGAGGATTGATGTATGCTCTTGTTGTATTCTTTGCTTGACTCTTGGGATCATTTAGTGATGGTGATTGGGAGCATGAAAACCACTTTCAAAATGGAAGATGTGGTTGCTTCATTGCTATTAGAAGAGATGCGAAGGAAACCTTCTAAGATGGAAAAGGAGGCTCTTGTTGTTTGAGGCAGGTTGAAGGAGAAAGGCAAGAAGTCTAAATCTAAGTTTGAAGGGAGATCAAAGTCTCCTGGAAAGAAGTCCAAGGTGAAATGTTGGAATTGTGGGCAGCTTGGCCATTTCCGTAAGGATTGCAAAGAGGATAAAAAGAAGAAGCAGCAAAACAATTCTTCAGATAACGATTCTTCTCAGAGTGATGCAGATGACTTCATTGCAGCCTTGGCAACTCAGGCATCAGATGATGTTTGGCTGATCGACTCAAGTGCATCTTTTCATATGACATCTAATAGAGATTGGTTTACAAAATATGAAAAGTATACTGGTGGAAAGGTGCATCTAATAAGTAATTCATCTCTGGAAATAGTTGGTCGTGGAAGAGTTAGAATTCAATTTATTGATGGAAGGATCAAAGGGATTGATGGTGTAATGCATATACCAGGTCTGGCTCAAAATTTATTATCTGTAAGCAAGATGAATGATGCTGGCGTAGAAGTTTCTTTTTCAAATGGTGGCTGCAAAATGAAAAGAGGCTCAATGGTGTTGGTTAGGAGTGCTTGAACTGGTACTCTATACAAGCTGGATGCACATGTGGTTCAATGAAATAGTGTCTTCAAAAATTCAATCAAGGCTACTCGAGTAGAGAAGACTGAAATTCCTTTGGGGGCGAATTCTTTGGAGGTGAAACTTCCTACAGAAAAGACCATGCTCTAGCATCAAAGGCTTGGCCATATTGGTAAGAAAGGCTTAAAAGCTTTGAAAAACAAAAACCTGGTTGAAGGGCTTGATGGTTGTAACCTTGAGTTTGATTTTTGCGAACATTGTATACATGGAAAACAACATTGTTTTTCATTTTCTTCTAGTCCTCATAAATCTTCTGGTGTTCTAGATTATATTCACTCTGATGTTTTTGGTCTAGTAAATGTTCCTTCATTATCAAAATCAAGGTATTATGTATCTTTCGTAGATGATTATTTGAGAAGGAAATTTGTATACTTTCTTAAAAGTAAATCAAAAGTGTTTAGTCAATTTAAAGAGTTCAAGAACTTGGTAGAAAATCAGACTGGTAGGAAAAAAAAATTCTTGAGGACGAATAATGGCAGTGAATTTTGCTCAACAGATTTTGACGAGTATTGCAAAAACCAAGGAATTAAAAGGCATAAAAAAATGCTTTACACTCCACAATAGAATGGAGTTACTGAAAGGATGAATAAAACATTGATGGAAAGGGTGAGAAGTATGTTGAGTAGTGTTGGTTTGGAGAAGAAGTTCTGGGCTGAAGTCGTTGCTACAACATGTTACTAGTTGAATTGATCACCCTATTCAACATTGATAGGAAAAACACCCATGGAAGCATGGTTTGGTAAGAATCCCTCTCCAAGACATCTTCATGTCTTTGGTTGTGAGGCATATGCTTATGTGCCTGATGTAAAAAGATCTAAGTTGGATAAAAAGGTTGTCAAATGTATCTTTATTGGCTATGAAGTCAACGTAAAAGGATACAAGCTTTGGGATCCTATCGCTGAGAAGGTTATATACAATAAAAGTGTGATATTTCAAGATCTGAAACCTTCTGTTATAGATTTATAGTCAGAGAAGAAGGAAGAAGAAGCAAAAGATGAGGTATTAGAAGTACCCGTTACTCCTGAAAATAAAGAACTATGTACTCCTAGTGGACCTTATAATGAGGAGAGTTCAAGAAGCTCTGAGAGTTCTGAACAAAAAGAGGAACCACAACCTCAGCCTCAGCTTGTGAGGAGGTCTACATGTGAAAGGAAGAAACCTGATAGGTATGGATTTTCCATGTTGGATTCAGACCATTCCTACACTTTGATTACTAACACTGATGAGCCTAGGACTGTGAAGGAGGCAATAAATATGTCTGATAAAGATTCATGGTTGGAGGCCATGAATGAAGAAATGGCTTCATTAAAGAAGAATGAAACTTGGGATCTAGTACCCTTTCTAGAAGGTCAAAAACGAGTTGGTTGTAAATGGGTATTTAAGAAGAAAATTGGTCTGGATGGCAGTGTTGAAAATTATAAAGCAAGATTGGTTGCAAAGGGGTATTCCCAGAAAGAGGGAATTGATCATGGAGAAATATTTTCTCCTATAGCTAAGCTGAGATCTATTAGATTTCTTTTGTCACTTGCAACAACGTATGCCTTAGAGATCAAACAGATGGATGTGAAGACAATGTTCCTTCATGATGACTTGGAGGAAGAAATTTATATGTCCTAGCCTAAGCACTTTGTGGAAAAAGGTAAATAAAATTTGGTTTGCAAGTTAAAGAAATCTCTATATGGTTTAAAATAGTCACCTAGAATGTGGTACCAAAAATTTAATACTTATGTGTTTTCATTGGGATTTGTGAGATCAAAATCAGATCATTGCATATATTATAAAACTAAAAATGATCGTTTTCTTATTATTTCCTTGTATGTGGATGACATGTTATTCATTGGGAATAGTAAGAGTATGATTTCTGAATTAAAATATCTGTTGTCGGCATAGTTTGAAATGAAACATTTAGGTGTAGCTAGGTATATTCTAAGGATGGAAATTAAAAGGGATAGGGAGAATAGAAAACTTTTTCTCAGCCATATCAAGTATATCAATACTATCCTTGATAGATTCAATATGACAAATTACAAGTAGTTAGCTGTTCCGGTATTGCAGGGAACTAAGCTATCTATTGAAGATTGTCCAAAGTATCTGAATGATGTGGAGGACATGACCAAAGTGCCTTATGTAACTACAGTTGATAGTTTAATGTATGCAATGGTCTATACTAGGCTAGAAATTTCCCAAGCAGTGGGAGTATTAAGTCAGTTTATGGTTAATCTAGGAAGGTCACATTGGGATGCTGAGAGTTTTCAGATATTTGAAGGAAACTTCAAAGTATGCTTTGTGTTATCATGGAAACTATGTTGGATTAAAAAAGTCTCTTAGAATTTGTGGATATGTGGACTTTGATTGGGTAGGGGAAATTAATAGTAGAAGATCCACCAGTGGATACATCTTCACGTTGTTTGGTGGTGCAATTAGTTGGATGAGAAAGCGGTAAGTTGTAGTTGATTTATCTACTATAGAGACAAAGTATATGGCATAAAATTGTGTCTATCAAGAAGCTATTTGGCTTAAGCATTTGTGTTCTAATGTTGGGTTTAATGCAGTGAAGATTCCTATCTATTCTGATAGTCAAAGTGCCATTTTTTTGGCAAAAAACCCTACTTTTCATGCCAAGATGAAACATATTGATGTGTAGTATCACTTTGTTCGAGACATGGTGGAAGATGGAAAGGTTAATCTAGAAAAGTTTGATACTCTAATGAATGTTGCAGATGTCTTGACAAAGCCTATGAGTATAGCTAAGATAAAATGGTGTTCAAAAGCGATAGGCCTTGGTGCCCATGATTCTCAGTGATTTTCAGTTCGTTTGTAGGGCTAGTAAGTTCTTCATCAAGTGAGAGAATGTTGAGAAGTAGTGCCTCAAATTATTGGCCTGTATCAGTGATTAGGCATCACCATGTTGGTGGTCATGTGTTAAGTTGGTTAAGGTTTAGACTTGTTACTTAGTCTGCTTTGGAGTATCGGTGATTGAAATTCAAGTGGATCGGCGATCAGAGTTCAGTTGTTGAAAGTTCTTAAATGTTGTGTAGTCTCTGACATCCTCAACCTCTAATAGCTCTAATGGTTTCTTGGTCTAATAGAAGGGTATTGACATATCAGAGATATCGAGGGTTTGAGTTGAAAGTCTGTAAATGTTTGCTCAATGCCTGATCCTTCGATGCTCTGATAGCTTTGACACTCTAATGAGTCGGTAACAATGAAGAGTCAAGGTGACTTAGTGGTGATGTTAGCTCAAAGACAAAAGGTCAATGTGTTGACACATAGTCTTTTGTGGGTGGTTGTATTTAAAACCGAACCTGTTCATCTACTCGGTGCATGTGGGATAATGAATATCTTGTGAGTGTGAAAGGGAGAATGGTTGAACTTCTAGTAACCGAATAGATAGAGTTCGATGAAGATTTAAAAAATGTTTGAGAACTTTTTTGGGTATTGAATGATTGATTGTTTGACGGTTGAATGGTAATTTGTTATTGTATGCTATTGTAGCATTCTAACAATATGATAGAGTTATTGTTGTATAACTGTAATCTATGTGAGGTGATCAAATTGATGTCATTGTGTGAAACTAAGAATTGATGCCATGAAGGATTGATCTGTAACTTTATTGTGAGCCATTGTTTACTGATAATAAAGTGATCTTTTCTTGGTGGTGGGTTTTTCTCCCATAAGGTTTTTCCCACGTTAAATCTAGTGTCTATTATGTGCTTGTGGACTTGTCTATTCTATTATTTCTTGTTAAAAGTGCATCTTAATGTTCTGTAAATGTAATTGAAATCCACTTTTGCATTAAATCCTCTTTGAATTAGCATTAGGAAAGTTGTTTTGTACTCTTGCTTTCCTTACAAAGTCTGGAAAGATGATGAGGATTTTGGAAATTAAAAAATGTTGTCAAAATATGTTGGGGAGGACTAAGACACCCTTATTGTCATCTTAGTCTCGTTGCTATTTTTCAGGGCAGATGTAAAATCTTTGGATTTCAGAACAAAAGCTCAAAGAATCTCTACAAAATACCTCTTGGAGGACTAAGAGGCCCTTATTTCTGACTTAGTTTTGATCTGAATTTCTAAAATCTCTAAATGTGATCATGAGGTTCAAGGTTTGTAGTTCCTTCTTCTCAGATCTCAGGTCCTGAAACTTCCAAATGTGACCTGTAGGTGAATTTCCATGAAGATGACAACTTTGCAATGCAAATTTGTAACTTTATAACTTTGCACTTCAAATGATCTTCAACCTAAATCTGCAAACACAATCACACAAGAGAGGGAAAACTTGTTGATTGTTAGTAAATGGGGGTTTTCCTTGATCAAACCCCTTGTTGGTAATTAAGAATTGAAATAAAATGAAATAATGGAGGGAAATGATGAATGAACAAAGTGATATCTTGAAACTCACCAAACCCTTGTTATGAAATCTACAAACTTCTCTGAAATGGCTAGCTTGAATGTAGATCTTGAATCAAAGTAATGCTTGATAGATCTTGACTTAAATTTCTTGCTTGAATCAAAACCCTAAATCACAAATGTTAGCTCAAAAACACACATGATGCAAGAATATCTTTGACATGATGCTTAAATCTTGATGATGGATCCAAATTATTTCTGAATTTCTCTTAAATGCTCTTGTGAACTCGAATATGTTATTAGGAATGTTCTCACAAAATTCTTAGATGATCTCATGAATGCTTAGGATGAAAATGAGTGAAAGAACCTCGTATTTATACTTATCCATGCTTACCATCTTGAAATTACACCACAACAAGATGACATATGAAACCATTAATTAAAGGAGGCTAAATCCCGCCAAGATTTAAAATTAAATCCAAAAAATAACTTGAGGGGAACTAAGACGCCCTAGGTGGTGTCTTAGTCCCGAGGCTTGAAACTCAAAGCACAGACTCGAAAAAGGGGCCCCTTATAAGGTGCCTTTAAAAAGAGGGTCCTAAGACCTTTGGAGGAAAAAGATGCTCTAGGTGGCTTCTTAGTCCCAACCCAAAAATTAGGCACACAGTTAGAATCATTAAATTATCATTTATCCTTTGATTTTTGTTAGGATTAGCCATAAAAAGATATAATTTATTAGGCTTTTGGATGAAAATAGGACCAATTTGTGAGAATTTTGAAACAAGCACAAAACCATGAGCCACAAGATCAAACAACAAATAAATACACCTTCCACGCAAGATATTTTTCAATAATATATGCAATATTCCTCAACAAGAAAAAGCTACAAAAGCAATAGACTCTCAAGAAGATATGAAAGCTCTAGATGCTCAGAGAGATAATTATAATGAGGGTTGACTACTTATAAGAGTAAAAACCTAAATGAGAAAGGGATCAGATCATGACATGTGTCAACATCACATGAGATGAGACATAATGATCTAATATTAGCACAACTAATAAAGCAATCCTAAGTTTAGCTTGAGTGCATGAGAATAAATTATACTAATAATCAATTAAAGAGTAATTAATTATTAGCTAATGCATGATAAATCTAACACCCCCCCTAGATGAACTTAGGGAGTAGCTAAAAACCCTAAAAAGGAATGCATGATGGGTCCCAACAAACAAGGCCAAATAAGGTACCCATGTACAAATAGAAAATCTCTATAATGTGGAGAAATAGAGAAAACCTCATGGGAAAAAATCCACTCCAAAAAGAGATGAAAGCCAACTGAAGGATTGAAGAAGCCTCCAAACAAGACAATGTCCTGAAAAATAGAAATAAAGGATGAACAAAAGACACCACTGAAGGATGAAGAAGCTAGAAACACTATCATAGAATGATTTCTGAAATGCTCAAAGAAGAACCTCCGCTGAAACATGTGATGATCAAGATCAAGAAGACAAGAATCTATATGAGTGCCCCCAACGATACTACTTGAATCTGATGGCAAACCAAGGCAAACATCAAGAACTCAAAGATACAGATGGCACAAGTACCAGTAGTCTAAATAAATGATCAAGTGAAAATGGAAGGTCGCCTCCTAAATGCAAGAGTGTCCATATGGTAAGTGATCCATCTCAACGAAATACAAGTAACCAACCACTGATGTACATTGTATCCGAAAGTACATAGGAACAAATACTAAATACATAGAAGATTTTAAACATTTTAAATAATTTTATTAATCTTTTTCATTGTCTTCTTGGTTTTTGGTGTGTCTTTCTCTTTATTGATATTTATTGATTTGATACCTTTTTAATTTCATTGTTAATCATTTATTTGAAACTTAGTTTTTTGATTATTATTATTATGTCTTTGTATGTTTTTCATTTATTTGGTTTCATTCGATATTTTTAATTTATTGATTTGAGAAATTTTTAATGTCATTATTAATCTTTTATTTGAAACTTAGATTCATTTATTTTTAATTTTTAAGTCTTTCTTTGTTTTGTCTTATATTTATTATGTCTTGTCTGTTTTTCATTTATTTGGGTTTCTTCTGCTATTTTAAATTTAAGGTTCCTTTTTAAATTAGGTTGGACAAAATAGAATACAAACAATGATCCCAACAAGTCAGTCATAAAAACATAATTATGGTGAATTAAATCTTATATAGGAGATAGAGAGGAGTAAAAACAAATTATTACATCTTCCAATGTGATTCCAAACAACACACACACTAGCGCACATCAACCCAAGTCAAAAACAAGGAAACATGTAGCACATTGCTAGTTGGCCCAAAATCACATCTTCCAACAAAATTGACTTCATGTGGTTCTCAACAAGATAGGGCATGACCTAAAAACATCTTAATACAACCTCAATTTCTAGTGCAAACCCCCAAGCACATAGTGCAAGAAAAAGAACAATCCTTGTTTGTCAAACATCCACAAACTACTCAAAATAATATGCAACACCAAAGAGATTAACCATTGATGGGCAAACCACAAAGATACGTTCCATGAAAATCCAACAATACTTCCATATACTTATTTCATTGTCATGCCACAAACAACCAACACAAAATAACTAGAAACAAAACACTTAATCCCAAAAGCCCATAAGACACATCCATGAGATAGAACATTAACAAACCAACTTACGATTAACTCTATCACATGAAAGATGAACCTAGACACTATACAAACACTAAAAACACTTCCACCAAGCTGCAAGAACATAAACAACAATATAGAGAAATGCAGAGCATTTTCTGAACTAGTCCTGACAAGCAACAAAACTGCCAACCCCCTGCAATTACCAAAAACCTCCTCAACAACATTGGTGACTTGAAATGATAGGACTGCAATATCTAGATAGAATATAAACACTGAATTCCAAGCTGAAAGACCATATCTTCAAAGGTGGAGGAATGCAAAGAATTCTCCCAAACAATCTTTAAAGCAACTTCTCATAGCAAAACCTTTCACCAACATTCAGAGACCAGAACTTCCTTATAGCAACACATAATTCCTCATAAACAACAAGAGAGAGAATACACCATACTTGAGATCATCAACAAAATCGCCCCAACTTTAGCATTACTTCTAATCCTCATCTTAATATATCATGATGATATCATCTCTATCGACAACAACCATAAAAATTGTTATCAAACAAGGTATGACATCCAACCATGAACATCAAAAAAATCACTATTAGCACATCACCATACATCAATGACAACCTAAACTGAGTGTTGACACCAATGAAAAACAATGCCAAACATAGGTAACATATGTGCAACAATTCCCCCCTTTAGCATTGATGGAAACACACACCTGCACATTCTCCCCCTTTGACATCAAAGCCACATGGACAAGATCTTCAATCAAAAAAATTCTTCAAATAATTATACATGCTACCCCTATCAGTAGTAACCAACCAACTACCTACTCCCCTTGAGAGGTAGCACACATCACTCCAAGAGAAAAGGGTATGACGTGAATTTATCCCCCTGGATAGATGCACCAGCTATGCATCTAGTTAGAAAAAAGAGGGGCAATAACCCCTAACTTCTGTCAAAGATACTCAAAATCATCCTTTCAAATAACCTTAGTAAAGATGTTTGCACTCTGATCCTTAGTAAGAACATACTCCAATCTAACTTTTTTTCTTTGTAGCGTTTTCCCTTAGAAAGTGATACCAAATAGAAATATGTTTGGTCCTTGAATGCATCACTGAATTCTTGTAAATTTTTATTGCACTAGTATTATCACATAATATGGGAATGGGTTCATCATATATCACCTTTATGTCCTTCAAAGCCCGCTTCATCCAAAGCACTTGGGTCTACAAAGATGTGGCAAAACTATACTTAGCTTCGATTGTGGATAAGAACATTGAGTCACACTCCTTACTTAACCAAGAGACCAATCTATCTCCTAAGAAAAATGCACTTCCACTAGTGATTCTCCAGTCATACACACATCCTACCCAATAAAAGAATTAGTATAAGCACTCAAAGAGAAGTTATCATCCTTCTTATACCAAAACCATAATTCGGAGTTCCCTCCAAATATCCAAATTTTCTTTTTACTGCCTTCTCATGATTTTACTTAGGATTAGCTTGATATCTAGCAACCAAACATACTACATGCATAATATCAAGTCTAGAAGTAGCCAAGTATAATAAACCTACAAACATAGACCTATAAAGAGTCTGATCAACCTTAGGTGACTCATCAACCTTTCTCAAGTGAAAAATTGTCGCCATAGGAGTACTTACTAGTTTGGAATCCTCCATGCCAAACTTCTTCAACATCTCTCTAACATACTTAGCCCAAGAAATAAACATGCCATCATCTAGCTAAACAATTTGAAGCCCAAGGAAGAAAGAAAACTCATCAAGCATAGACATCTCAAACTCTTTCTACATATCTTTTGAAAACCTCTTACACATATTATCATCTCCACCAAAGATGATATCATCAACATATAAAACAATTATCAAAATCTTGTCTTCCTCTACCTTAATGCAAAGATTACTATTTGCAGTACCTTTCCTAGAACCTTGTTGAAGTAAGTACCTATCCAATTGAGCATACCAAGATCTAGGAGCTTGGTTGAGTCTATACAAGGATTTTTTGAGCCTACACACCATGTATGGATCTTTTGATAGCTAGAAACCATCCGGTTGCTCAATATAGACATCTTCCTCTAAATCACCATTGAAGAAGGCTGACTTGACATCCATTTGATACACTTTGAAATTATTGTGAGTAGAAAAGGAAAGAAACATCCTTATTGCCTCAATTCTAGCTACTAGAGGAAAAGTCTCAAAATCAATACCTTCAACTTGAGAATAACCCTTACACACCAATCTAGCTTTTTTCCTCACAAATTCACCATCTTCATTTAGATTGTTTTAGAACACCCACTTTATTCATATAAAATTCAAGTAGCAACTAGTTTGGAAACCAATTCCCATGTCTGATTATTTTCTATTTGGTCCAATTCTTCTTACATTGCCTTCATCCATTCTTCATCTTTGCTAGAATCAACAAATATTTTGGGCTCTACCTTTGACAGTAGACACAAATTCACTTGCTCACTTTATTTTGCAAGCCTTCTCCTAGTCTACACACCCTCATTCTTATCTCCAATGATCTAATCTATTGAATAGTTCTACTAAACACACTTTGTTGGAGCCTTAGGAACCTTTTCTAATTCTTGTTCCTTCTCTTCTTTCTCTTGTTCTTCTTATTCAATGTAGGGAGGTATATCAGATCCACAAACCTCTGGTTCCTATGAGATTTGACACAAACCTTCATCTACCTTAACATTTGTTCTTTAAATCATCTTCCCAATCTCTTGTTGTGGCATCTATAGGCCTTGCTTTTGGTTGAGAAACTATAATGGCATAAATTTGTACCCCATGTAAATTCCCATTAATTTACCTTCATTTTAACCTTACAAGTCCGATAATGTAAAAATCGACATCTTTTGCTTTGTCTTTCCCACATTTCCCTGTCATCTAGCATCGATGAAGGGAATTTTTGTCGACAATGCACACACACCACATAGATGTTTGTGTTCCATGCTAGCATCCTGACAAGATTCCTACATCAGGAAGTTGTAGGAATGTTATGTTTCCTGATCACCTACGAATGCAACATACTCTATCGAATCTTGACTAATGGGAAACAACTATTTGCCTCCAATTTTTTGTTTTGAACTAAATTATTTCATTCTCTCAAGCTCTTTCTCAAATTGATCAATCACTCTCTCTCTCTAATACTTCTTCTTGCTTCATTTTTTCTCTCTTACTACTACTAGCTCCATACTTTGCTTCTAGAGCCTCTCTTTGCTCCAATTCCATCACTATTGTAGGTTGATGAAGCCCTACCTCCTTGGTGTGGTTCTATTGTTCTTATTCCTCTATCAGCCTTAAGAACTTGTAGGAGAGAGGGTGATATTGTGTCTATTTGAATTTTTTCATTATTATTCTTGTAGAGTAGCATCCAGGTTGTCATTGGGGTAAATGCAAAAAGATGGGAGGACAAAAAGGGGTCTTAAGTGGCAACATTTTTTTTGAAATCATGAAATACTAACCTTGGATGCAAAATTGAGGATAGTTACACTCAAAATTTTGAGATGCAACAAAAAGAAGGATCATAGTGCTCCAAGTGTACTTTCTAAACAACTAATTTTTTTTTCAAAATGGTAAATATTAAGGGGTTCAAAAGAGGGGGCCACAAGAATAGGTGTTGTTTTTGTACAAAAAACCATAATATAGCGACTTTTGTGGCTCCCTCAAAAGGTTAATTTTTTTTTAGTATTTTTAAAATCACTTTGGTGTGAAATTAGCTAACATTATGTAGTTTATGCTCAATTTTTCTGATAGTTTTTTAATGAATATTTGATTTTTTACTAATTTTCAAAGTGGACACTCTAAAAAAATAGAATTTTGGCCATGCTACCCCTATAAATTTTGAAAACTAATTGAAAATCATTTTTTTTAATATTTTTAGAATGGAGTCTAGTTTCTAAAAATGTAATTTATTTGAAATTTTGATGAACGATTAATTTATAACAAAAGAAATACCAAACACTAGTTTTTCCAAAAACAGACACACAAATAAAAGAAATTATAGATCAAAGGCTTAACATTGTCAAAATGTGAACAAATTACATGTTAGATAGCTAAGAGAGAGCCTAACATTACTAAAGTGTTCAATTTGTTTGGACTTGAAACACATGCAAACCTGATGCTTAGCATGAACATGATTATGTGAAATATTGTAGAATTTACAAAAACATGTCTTCGGATGTTGGGAAGGAACTCCAAGCCTTTGGGTTGGTATTCCAAAGAAATCACCAAGCCTAAGGCTTGGGAATTCCCAAAGCAAGAAATAATATGAGCATGTTATAATGTGAGCGCTTTATAATGCACTCATGTTATTTCATAGTTTTGACATTTTTTTTGCATTTGTGCCCAAGACTTGCCTAGCAATACATGAGTGCGGTATAATGCTCTCGCATTATGTCTTGCTTTGTGTTGAATTCTAGTCTATTAAATGTATGTATATATATATGTATTTTTGTATGTGTGTATGCTTGTATGACATGTATGCATGTATGTATACATGCTTTTATTTATATATGTATGCATGTATGTATGTATGTTTGTATGTATATAATATTATATGTACATATGTATGTATGCTTGTATGTATGTAAGTATGTATGTATGTATGTCTTCTTATATGTATGTATTTTGAGGGAGGGAGAATTTTAAGAGAGAGAGTTGTCTATGTAGGGTGGGAGGGAGAGACCCAAGAGAGAGAGAGAGAGAGAGAGAGAGAGAGAGAGAGAGAGTTATGTAGGTAGGTGCTAGAGGGAGAGACTTGAGAGTGTGAAGGGGGTGAGAGGGAGAGACTTGAGAGATAGGAAGAGAGAGGGAGTGTGAGAGTGAGGGAGTGGGAGAGAGTGAGTGAGAGAGAGAGATACTTGAGAGAGGGAGTGTGAGAGAGGGGGTTGGAGTGAAAGGGACTTATCTAGGTAAGGTGGGAGGGATAGAGAGAGAGGGGGGGGAGAGAGAGAGTTACCTAGGTAGGGTGATAGAGGGAGAGACCTGAGAGAGATAGGGAGAAAGAGGGAGTGGGAGAGAGAGGGAGTGATGGAGAGGGAGTGGGAGGGAGATAGAGAGAGAGAGATAGTGGGAGAGAGATAGAGGGAGTGAGAGAGAGAGTGGTAGTGTGAACCCTAGTTTTGTACCTGCACAAATACAACAAACAAACACAATATTAGATCATATGCAAGTTAAAAATAAGGATTCCCCATGAAATCCATTTACAAAAACTTAAACTAGTAAAATGAAGAACAAAATACAAAAATGAAAGTAAAATCCTAATTAATCAAGAAAACTCATGATCCCATGGGGGAGTTGGTGCCAATTGATGTGTCGAAATCAACCCTTTCCCAACTCCTTTGTAAGCTTTGATGATTTGATCCACTTGATGGTTGAATTCCTACATAACCTAGCTAAGAACTTGATAAAAAGAGATGAGAATGGCTATGCTTGAATATGGATTTGAGTATAATAAGTTTACTCAAATTGTGGATGTTTGAATGAGAGGAAGAGTCTCTCATTTATAGATTTCCAATTGGAAGAATGAGCAAGATTGAGCAATGTGGGATAAAATATAATCCAATGGCATTGTGCCACTTGTCCACATGTGATTGGAGGAGGAATGAGCATAATTTGGTCAATGTGCATGATAAATGCTATGAGATTCAAATTTAAAATTTGAATGTGACATGTTGGAGGGAGAAAGAAATGGAGTTAATGTCACTTGGCTCAATGCAGAAGGACATGTAAGAGGAGTGAATGCCTTGTTGGAAGTACCCATCCACTTGGATTTTTGAATTCAAACTTAAGGGAATATTCCACTTTTATGCCATGTTGAGAGAAAATAGAGATTTAATAAATCAAAGTAATTGATTTATTGTGCAAGTTGCATTCTCTAGAGGATGTGACATAGATTAAGATTAATTAATTTAAAGAGAGATTAGGGGATGTGACAAAGTTGACTCAAATTGATGAATTGATTTAAATCAAAATTGAGAGGAAAATAATTAATGACTTAATTAAATAAAGATTTGATTTATTTAATTAAAAAGGGATGATGTTGGATTTAAACCAAATAAAGATTTATTTAATTTAAATGAGATGACTTTACGGATTAATTAAATAAAATGATTTATTTAATTAACAGGAGATGATGACTTAATGAGATAAAATTGATTTATTTAATTAAGAGATGAAGAGTGACGAATTTAATTAAATACAAATTATTCAATTAAATGACTAGAAAAGGAGATGATTCAAGATGAAATGGTGTTAGTAAATCGGGATCCAGTGTGTCGTATTGAATTGTACATTTTCCATGTCTACAGGTAGGTATTGATTGAGCGAGAGGTACATAGAAAGAGAGGGAGGGTAGATAGAGACAATTAGAGAGGGTAGGAGAGATGGAGGAGAGAGAGGAGAGATGGATAGATAGAGAGAGGAATAGGGGTTGACGGTATATGGTTGAGGGATTAGAGTTGAGGTTCCAATGTATAGGGTAGAGGGTTTAAGGGTTTAGGTTTGAGGGATTATGGTTGAGGGTTGATGTTATAGGGTTGAGTATATAGGTTTTATTGTATATGGTTGAGGGATTATAGTTGAGGATCCAATGTATAGGGTAGATGGTTAACAATTGAGGGTTGGACGTTTAATGTATATTATATATTGTAGAGGGTAGAGGGTAGAGGGTTGATGGTTTAAGGGTTTAAGGGTTGAGGGTATAGGGTTGTTGGATTAGGGTTGAGGGTTTAGGGCATTGGGTTGAGGGTAGAGGGTTTAAGGGTTGAGGGTTTGGGGTTTAGGGTTGAGTGTTTAATGATTTAAGGGTTGAGGATATAGGTTTGAGGGATTAGATTAGAGAGGGAGGGATGGAGGGAGGGAGAGATGGAGGGAGAAGTGAGATAGATAGAAGGAGAGAAGAGGAGGGAAGAATACAGAGAGATGAGGATCCAATGTATAGGGTAGAGGGTTGAAAATTTAGCGTATAAGGTTGAGGACCTATAGGGTTTAGGGTTTATGGTATTGGGTTGAGGGTATAGGGTTGAGGGATTAGGGTATAAGGTTGAGGGTAGAGGGTAGAGAGTTTAAGGGTTTAAGGGTTGAGGGTTTAGGGTTGAGGGTAGAGGGTTGATGGTATAGGGTAGAGGGTATAGGGGTTGAGGGTTTAGGGTTTAAGGATTGAGGGTTGAGGGATTAAGGGTTGAGGGTTGAAAATTGAGGGTTTAGGGTTTAATGTATAGGGTAAAGGGTAGAGGTTTGAGGGTTTAAGGGTTGAGGGATTAGAGTTGAGGGATTAAGGGTTGAGGGTTGAGGGATTAGGGTAGAGAGTTTAAGGGTTTAAGGGTTGAGGGATTAGGGTTGAGGGTAGAGGGTATTGGGTTGAGGATAGAGTGTAGAGGGTTTAAGGGTTGCAGGTAGAGGGTTTAAAGTTTAGCGTAGAGGGTTGAGGGATTAGGGTTGAGTGTCCAATGTATAAGGTGGAGGGTATAGGGGTTGAGGGTTTAGAGTTTAAGGGTTGAGGGTTGAGGGATTAAGGTTGAGGGATTAAGGGTTGAGGGTTTAGGGTTTAAGGGTTGAGGGTTTATGGATTGGGGTTGAGGGATAAAGGGTTTAGGGACTACGATTTGAGGGTTTAGGGTAGAGGATTTAAGGGTTTAAGGGTTGAAGGTTTAGGTTTGAGGGATTAGGGTTGAGAGTTTAGGTTATTGGGTTGAGGGATTAGGTTTGATGGATTAGGGTTGAGGGTTTAGGATATTGAGTAGAGAATAGAGAGTTGAGTGTTGAGGATTAAGGGTTGAGGGTTTAAGGATTTAAAGTTGAGGGTATAAGGTTGAGGGATTAGGGTAGAGAGTTTAAAGGTATAAAGAGGGAGAGAGAGGTGAGATAGATAGAGAGAGAGGGATAGGATTTGAGGGTATAGGGTTGAGGATTAGCGTTAAGGTTCCAATGTATAAGGTAGAGGATTTAATGTATAGGGTAGAGGGTAGAGGGTTTAAGCATTTAAGGGTTGAGGGGTTAAGGTTTGAGGGTTTAAGGGTTTAAGAGTTGAGGGATAAGCTTTAGGGTTTAAGGGTTTAGGGTTTATGGATTAGTGTTGAGGGTTGAGGGTATAAGGTTGAGTATATAGGTTTTAGGGTGTAGAGTTGATGGATTATGGTTAAGGATCCAATATATAGGAAAGATAGTTGAGAATTGAGGGTTTGGGGTAAGTTTAATGTATAGTGTAGAGGGTAGAGGGTAGAGGGTTTAAGGGTTGAGGGTTGACGGATTAGGGTTGAGTGATTAAGGGTTGAAAATTGAGGTTTTAATGGTTTAAGGGTTGATGATATAGGGTTGAGGGATTAGGGTAGAGAGAGAGGGATGTCAGGAGGGAGAGATGAGGGTTGAGAATTGAGTGTATAGGGTTTAGGACCTATAGGATTGAGGGTTTAGGGTATTTTTTTGAGGGTATAGGGTTGAGAGATTAGGGTTGAGGGTAGAGGGTATTGGGTTTAGGGTAGAGGGTAGAGAGTTTAGGGGTTTAGGGATTAAGGGTTGAGGGTCCAATGGAGAGGGTAGAGGGTATAGGGGTTGAGGGTTTAGGTTTTAAGGGTTGAGGGTTAAGAATTGATGGTTGAGGGTTTAATGTATAGGGTAGAGGATTAAGGGTTTAAGGATTGAGGGTTGAGGGTTGAGGGATTAGGATAGAGAGTTTAAGTGTTTAAGGGTTGAGGATATAGGGTTGAGGGTTTAGGGTTTAGGGTAGAGGGTATTAGGTTGAGGGTAGAGGGTAGATGGTTTAAGAGTTTAGGGTAGAGGGTTGAGGGTCAAATATATAGGGTAGAGGGTATAGGGGTTGAGGGTTTTGGGTTTAGGGTTGAGGGTTGAGGGGTTAGGGTAGAGAGGGAGGGAGAGATGGAGGGAGAAGTGAGATATAGAGAAGGGGAGAAGAGAAGGGAAGGATAAAGAGAGATGAGGGTTGAAGATCCAATGTATAGGGTAGAGGGTAGAGAATTGAGGGTATAGGGTTGAGGGTTTAGGGTATTGGGTCAAGAGGGTAGAGGGTTGAGGGATTAGGGTTTTAGGTTTAAGGGTTGAGGGTTGAGGGTTTAATGGTTTAGGGATTAATGGTTTAAGGGTTGAGGGTTGAGGGATTATGGTAGAGAGGAAGGGATGGAGGGAGGGAGAGATGGAGGGAGAAGTGATAGAGAGACAAAGATAAGAGGAGGGAAGTACAATGAGAGATTAGGGTTGAGGATCTAATGTATAGGGTAGAGGGTTTAAGGGATGGGGGTTGAGGGTTTAGGGTTGAGGGAAGAGGGTTGAGGGAAGAGGGTTAAGGGTATAGGGTTGAGGGTATAAGGTTAAGGGATTAGTGTTTAGGGTCCAATGGAGAGGTTAAAGGGTATAGGGGTTGAGGGTTTAGGGTTTAAGGGTTGATGGTTGTAGGATTAAGGGTTGAGGGTTGAGAATTGAGGGTTGATGATTTAATGTATAGGGTAGAGTGTAGTGGGTAGAGGGTTGAGAGTTTAAGCGTTTAAGGGTTGAGGGTTGAGGGATTAGGGTAGAGAGTTTAAAGTTTTAAGGGTTGAGGGTATAAGGTTGAGGGTAGAGGGTATTGCATTGAGGGTAGAGGGTATTAGGTAGAGGGTATTAGGTAGAGGGTAGAGGGTAGAGGGTAGAGGGTAGAGGGTATTGGGTTAAGGGTAGAGGGTAGAGGGTTTAAGGGTTGAGGGTTGAGGGTTGAGGGTTTAAGGTTGAGGGTAGAGGGTTTATAGTATAGGGTTGAGAGATTAGGGTTGATGGTCCAAAGTATAGGGTAAAGGGTATAGTGGTTGATGGATTAGGGTAGAGAGGGAGGGAGAAGTGAGATAGAGAGAAGGATAAAAGATGAGGGAAGTGATGTAACCCTTGAATTTTGGTTCCATTTTTATAACTCTACAAAATTTGGACATTTTTATGTGCCTATACTTAGGGTTTTGCTTATGACCCTTGCCATTGGAATTTTCTTGCTCTATTTTTAAAACCATCAGTATTTCACTTGGTCAATGTTATGTTTCACTATTGACCTTATGTTTCCCATTTCCATTCATCTTAAAACATCTTGAGTCATTAAATCTTGTGGGATGACTGGCCCCTCGTACCTAGGTCTAATACTCTTATATTTTGTAAGGTTTATCAATTAACCTTATTTGGCCTTTACATCCTTTGAAAATATTATGTTCTAAGTCCTTGAGGCCTTTTATACATTATCCTAGGATGGTCCCCATCTTAAAACAACTTACAAGAATGTGCTAAATTGTCTTTACTTAAGTCTCATATTACTCATCGTTGGTAGCTTTTAAGTTGTGAGTTCAAATGAGTGATGAGGAATGATCGGTGTTTTCTTTGATTTTGTGTATCATGGATTTTTTTTAAATGTCCAAAGTTATATTAGCAATGTGCGATGAACAATGTTACCACTAGTATCTCTTGTATCACTAATTTCTCATGTATTTGGTAATAAGGATTAGCGATATGCGTGGCCTTTGGTGCCCTATGTATTTTCCCATATCGCTCATCGCGAATCCATTTTAAGATTGATGTTTAAAATTGGCAATGAGTGATGAGGTCATTTGTTCAAACCTTCTTTCATTAATATGAAATTATCTTATGAGTGATGTGTCTCGTGCCATTGATTTTTCATGCAGGTGCATGTATCTTGATCCTACTCCATCGCCTTATCTCCTTCCACTGATGTGATCTAGTGAATGAAGCATGAATCTGCAATGCACAATGGAAAGGGAACATGATCAAGGATGGGTCTTTGATCTGACGGCTGAGATCTTATCGTGCTAATGCTCAAATCGTTATTAGAACCTATAGAAGGTAAAGTGAAACCATGATGCGCGATGTGAGATGGAGATCTTCAAAAAGGGTAGTGATCCAATGGTCTATTTTTCATCACACCAATTCCCTCATCACTAATTGAGCCCTGGAGGAGTGGGGCAAATATGCAACACATGATGTGATGTTCCAGTGAATATTCTCTTCAAGTGTTAGCTATATGTACTTTTTTGATATAAATGAAGGGCACAGATCAAGGTTGGAGATGCATGTTAATTGCCAGATCATGGGCACGACTAATGAAAATTAATGGAGGACATGGCAACTTTTTGGCCCATTTTGCTATTTTTTAGAAATAAGTTGTAAAAGGCCAAAAATAGTGTTCAAGGTTGCCATTGATGAAGTTTTAAATCCTCAAAAATCGATGCTTAGTTATCAACTTGCTCGCGCAACGATCTCTTCAATCATTAATTGCTACACGCTCCAAATTGTTATTTATTACAAAGTTCATGTCGTTTGATCTCACCAGCTCCAGTCTATAGAGAATGTGAAGTGTGGGTGTCGAGTTTTCAATTACAGAGGATATTGATGTTTTATATTGAGTGAGTTGGTCTTTTGTGTGGGCTCTATTTTATTTCATGCTTGAGTTCATTTGGGAGTGTTATATTTTTGGGGCTTGTTGAAATTGTCTGGTTCTGTGGGTGTGATTTCTTACAATTTTAATTCAGGGCTTAAGGTTGATTGTCTTCGCTCAATTTAGATTTGGAATAGCTTGTACCCTGTGTTTTGCAAAATGGATAATTTGGGTGAGTCAATGTATCCAACTAAGAGGTCTAAAAAAATCAGTGTGTTTGAATGTCATGAGGATATATCTGTGGATGAGAAAGATGTTCCTATGACTTCTATGGCTCTAAAGGGTAAAAAGAGGGCTCGTCATCAAAGGAAGAAATTTTTTTCCCAAAGTACCTACAATTTGAGAAATGAGACCATTTCAGAAGAAATGGTAAATTTTAAAGGCAAGGAGCCGACTAAGCTGGTGAAGAAGAAAAATAAAATAAACAAGAGTCACAATGCCTTCTTGGTTGAATATAATTCTCCCATTATGCTCTCTGATAGCCCTTTGGATGATGGAGGTGACACTGACTCTAGGTACAACCATTATCTTCTCTCTCTGGTACCATATGATGACTCTAATGAGGATGTGGTGATGGTTCCTTTGGTTGCATCACAATCAAGGGGTGGTCAAGCTTACTCTGATGCTGATGAATTGAAGTAGCACCTCCTCCTTGTTTTTATTTTCGATGAAACCATTGCCACTACATCAGGATTGCTTACTTCAACATGTCTATGATTTTTTTCATTTACTCTTCCATGCTGATGTGGATTTTTTTTCGAAGATATGATTTTTCTAGGAGGTATATAGGTTTTTACCTCCATTGTAGGTGAAGAATCCTTTTGCTTGACACGGATGCTGCAACAATGACTAACGGTGCCCTACGAGTGATGTGGCTACTTTCCTTCGACAACTGTTGGGGAATATTATCCTTTACTTCACCCTGTTATGCAAATGATTACATATAACGATCTGGGTGAATATCTCAAATACGGTTGAAATTAGTTTTAAAATGAAATTTGAAATGTAGTCGTAATTAAGCTGGATGCATGTTTCTCCTTTGTTTTATAAAAGGGATTTTAGGGCTGATTATATATAAAAAAAGAGATAAGTTTTTTGTCTCAGAATGGTCTATGTGAGCATGCTAAGCTCAAAAGGAAATATAAATGTAAATAGATAGACTGATGAATATACCAGGGACAAGTTTAGGGTATGAGTTATGATGTAATGGTTTTAAATGGTTCTACAATAACACCAGTAATACAAGTATTAGTTCTAAGATATATGTTCTCCTGTGTAATTCCCTTGCAAGTTATGAATGAAATTGTTAATGATATTTTTATTTGTCTTCCATTGTTTATCCTGCATGAATGATTTTATTTATGCCTCAATTCAAAGGATTGATTTAATGTTGAAGTAAGGTCATGGGTTTGTGAGGAAAGTATGTAAGATTTGGTAAGAAGCTATATTTTAGACACAATGAGTTGAATGTTACAAGGTAGTATATCAATAATACAAAAATTATTGAGTTGAATTGTTATGGTATTACTAATCAATTACACAAGTGAACCCATCATCCCATTGATGAGGCATTATTCTCTTTTCATTATTTTATCTTAGAGTATATTGAGTTAGTAACGCACCTAGCCAGAGGCTCAAAATGAGAATAAAATCATAAATTCTTTCAATTATAATATCCCAACCTGAAGTGTTGCATTATTCCTTGTAATAGATGATAGTATGTTGATAGGTTAGCCAAACCTTTAATGAATGTTTCCCACTTGTACTTTGGAGGAATTCATCTGTGTATTGAAATGCTCTTGTTTAAGGAATATCATATGAGCATGTTTAGGATTACCCTCTTGGGTTCCATAGAGCTTGAAGTGAAGAAGTAGGGGCCTTATAATCCTTACTTGGGTGTTGGCCAATTGTTACCCTTACCGATAATTGAATTCTAGTAGATTCATAGGTGAGGGGTGAGATCAAGTTTGTTCATAAAAAATAACCAACAAAAATGGTGACTCCGTTGAGGAAGGATTTGAGAAAACTCTGATAGAAGATCATTTTTCCTTAAGAGTCAGAATATTTAAGAAGAATTATTACCCAGCTTGGCTTTCTGTCAAGGAGTCAATCCTCTAGGATATTGAAGGAGCTTGTAGTGTGTCCTTTGAAAATTTGCACATGCTGTCAAGACTTGTCACAATTTCATGAATATCGGTAGAAATTCCCACTAGAAGTGGGCGGCGACTCCTGAAATTCTCTGTACTAGTGTAAATTGTTTTGAGAGATTCCAATAAAATGGAATGAAAATTTGTTTGAAATAAGAAGGTGTAAATGACAGGTATATGACTCCGCTGATTAAGGATGTTTGGAGTGGAATTTATTGATGAAGGAAACTTCATGTTATGGAAGTTTGGTCCTCTATAAAGGAGGTGGAAACTCTATGCATAGGAACTTGAGGAAAGCTTGAAGAGGGTTCCAGATCTGCAAGGTTTACTGATCAGGGACACAATTCAAGGATGGTTACAATATATCTAGGCATTCTTCCCCTGACTTGGTTTTCAAGAAGAATTTAATTTATGAAAAGGTTTGGTGAAATTTTTGTTTCCCTATTATGTGAATTAAGCACAATTAAAGGGAATATTAGTCCTTTTTCATGCTCTTGGGGTGTAATGTGTAACATATAAGTTGGGTTGAAGATATGCTTACTCTTGAATTTTGCTTATTAAGAGGTTTTAAAGCATGGATAATTTTGAGCTTTAAAATTATGATTAAAATTAAGGAATGAGGTAGTAGATTGTCAACTGAGAAGTTGATTTTTGAAGATTGAATAAGGGTACAGGAGAAATGTATCAATCCCTTGTATTTCCTTGTAGAACATCAAGTAAAATCATGCAAGGGATGAAGCCCTTATCGTGCCATCAAAAGAAGTTCTCTATGGAGAGATATAGGCCATTAAGTTTCAATGGTATTTAAGGTTTTCCTAATGATATTCCCAATGATATTAGGAAAATTTTCCCTAAATTTATAGGGAAAAGTAATGAGTCAACCTCTAAAAACCTAAGTGTATTCAAAGATTTGATGGGTGACTTTGAGATAGATCATGAGGACATTGTCATGAAGCTCTTTGCTTGATCTTTAAAAGAAGATGCTAGGGACTGGTTCTCATATTTTCTAGTATATTCTATAACTTCATGGAATGAATTCATGATGGAATTCATGGAACAATTTGGTGAAAGGGTTAGTCCTAGTGAGGTAAGAAAAATACTTATGGAAATCCTAAAGGATGAGGATGAAATGGTTCTTGCTTTTAACTTGAGATTCATAAAAGTAGTATGAGGTATCCAAAAACATCTAAGGCTTGGTGATGCTGAGTGTTTAATTGTATATATAGGTGCATTTGATAATGATATGAGTTATTTCATAAGGGATAGGGAACCCAAAAAATTACATCAAGCATGTCACATTGCTATAGATATTGAAAATATCATGAAATTTTCAATGAAGAGGGGTTATATGGCTACAAGTGTTTATTGTCTTGATGCACATTAGATGAATGACATGGATAAGGATGACCAAATTAATGATTTTCTTAATGAATTATCTAGTTCATCATCACAACATATTAATCATAAATGGATGTAAGATGAGCTACAACAAAATTTGAGTAGTAATGATCATGCATTGTTCAGATTATCTAGTATGAAGAGACATGAAGGGGAATTGTCCTATGAGTTGCCAAGAAGATTCTTGGATTCCTTGTTGGAGATCCCTAAAAGGTTACGACCTGAAGATTCAATTTGTATTGAACTATTTTGTGACATTTATGAGCCAGGTCTTAGTAGTTTACCTAGGGAATTAAAACCTCAAGATTTTGATCACTTAATTGGTTGGATCAAGATTGTTGAGGAGGATAAATGTGAATATATGCAACAAATGATTTTCTAGGATGAAATGGATGCTCCTCCTATTGTTATTAATCGAGGTTTTACTCTAAAAATTGATAAATAAGTTACAAGGGAAGAATATCCATCTAGTAATGAAGATGATGATATTATCATACTTACAAGTACTGCTAAAGTACCTATGAAGGTGGGTGACCAAGATAGTGAACATGAATATCTTGATTGCTATCTTAAGAAATATGAACCTATTTGTGGGATTGACCATAGGGCATCCTTATTTTCTAAAGAGTTTAGTTGTACTAGTACTTATGAGGTTATGCCTACACCATTAGACAAACATATAGCATATGATGGATTCCTGGAGTGCAATCCAGTTGTATCCAAACTGGAATGCCTTGGAAATGGGGCAGATAATGAAGTTCAAGATAAGGGTGTCTATTTTCAAGGTCTTCATCTTGAGGTTTATGTTAAAAATGATGGGATTTGTGATGCTAATCTATAGGGTCTTGTTCCTGAATGCTTATATAAAATAGAAATAGAATGTACAATTTTCATCACAGATATGGACATGATTGTTTCTAACAAAATAATATGTTGAGGAGACTTGTTTGGTTGAAAATTAGAAATGTTTCAGTTGCAGGAAACCATACATATGTGAGCAAGAAAACCTATCAACTGATGATGTACTTAAATATCTTGATACTGATCACATCAATTATAAGCTAATGAACTCATCCTTTGAGACATTTTGTTTTAATTTAAGAAATTATTTGAAGGGAGGATGGGAGTGTATTGATGATTCTGAAGCAGGGGTATTTTTTAATATTAGAGAAGGTGTGCATAGTGCCTTTTGTAGAAATAACCCTGGTGAGAGCCAAAGTGCTACGGGGATTGCTAAATTAGTTCCCTGAGAAAGTGAAGAGTATGGAAACACAATTTTTTTATGCTGATTTGATGAATATGAGCACCAATTTGAATAAAAACCTGTGTATGAACATTTTTTGTTCATCACACAAGGTGAATGCGTGCTTAATTTGGGACATAAGCTAGATGACAATGACCCTAGAATTCTAGATGTGGAATGGTAATGCCAATTTAAATGGTTAGGTCATATGTCTCTAAATGGAAATCCTAAAAGGAATGAGTACCAGGGTTTCTAGTTTAATGAGAAAAATGAGCTCGATATCAGTTTGTATGATGATAATGATCAGGTGAACTATGAATGTTTTATTTTTCCTGTTCAGTTGGATGAACATTTGGTGAAATATAATTATAAATTGAGTTAGGTGGGATGTTACACTAATCATGTATTAATTTTTTAGTTGGTAATCGATCACTGTTCATAAATGAAAAGGATGACTACAACTTCAAAAACAACAACATGACCAACTGGTGGGCAGTTCATGATAGTGTTTTTAGCCTTTGGATGATGAAAGTAGTGGAAAACAAGGTCTTTAATAGAGGAAAGAACCAGTTTCAAGGTTGGGAGGCCTAGGGTCACCAAGTAATGTTGAAGCTTGATAAAGTTGCAAAGTGCAGGTTGAAAGCTTGCATCTCATATGAAGCTCCAAGAAGGATGGATGTCAGATCTCTTGGTATGGCCCTGTAACTTATGTAAATATTGTACATATGTTGTTTGCTTTGGTTTGTATTTCCTACCTGGTCCTTGCTTTTGGTTCTTTGTGCTCGATCTGCTTCACCTGAAATTATGGATTCTCACTCTGTTCACTAAGGAATAGATGTCCCCAACTGGAGCCACTAATGGAACCCTTGAATTTTGGTTCCATTTTCTATAATTCTACAAAATTTGGCCATTTTTATGTGCCTAGACTTAGGGTTTTGCTCATGGCCCTTGCGATTGAAATTTTCTTGCTCTATTTTTAAAACCCTAAGTCTTTGGCTTGGTTGATGTTATGTTTCACCATTGACCTTATGTTTCCCGTTTTTGGTCATCTTAAAACATCTCGAGTCATTAAAAATCATGGGATGACTAGCCCCTTGTACCTAGGTCCGATACTCTTATATTTTGTAAGGTTTATCAATTAACCTTATTTAGCCTTACATCCATTGAAAATATTATGTTCTAAGTCCTTGAGGCCTTTTATACATCATCCTAGGATGGTCCCCATCTTAAAATAACTTATGGGAATGTGCTAAATTTTCTTTACTTAAGTCTCGTATCGCTCATCGCTGGTAGCTTTTAAGTTGTGAGTTCAAATGAACGATGAGTGATGAGTGGTGTTTTCTTTGATTTTGTGCATCATGTATTTGTTTTAAATGTCCAAAGGTATATTAGCAATGCGTGATGGACTATGTTATCGTTGGTATCTATTATATCACTAATTGGTCATATATTTGGTAATAAGGATTAGCGATACACGTAGCCTTTGGTGCCTTATGTATTTTCTCATATCGCTCATCGTGGATCTGTTTTACAATTGATGTTTCAAATTGGCAATGAGTGATGAGGTCATTTGTTCCAACCTTCTTTTGATGATCTGAAATGCTCTTATGAGTGATGTATCTTGTGCCATTGATTTTTCACGTAGGTGCACGTGTCTTGATCCTGCTCCATCACCTTATCTCCCATCACTGATGTGATCTAGAGAATGAAGCATGAATCTATGACGTGGGATGGAAAGGGAACATGGTCAAGGATGGGTCTTTGATTTGATGACTGTGATCTTATCGTGCTAATGCTCACATCATTATTAGAACCTATAGAAGGTAAAGTGAATCCACAATGCGTGATGTGAGATGAAGATCTCCGAAAAGGGAAGTGATCCAATGGTATTCTTTTCATCATACCAATGCCCTCATTGCTAATTGAGCCTTGAAGGAGTGGGGAAAATTCATGACGCATGATGTGATGTTCCAGGGAATATTCTCTTCAAGTGTAAACTCTATGTACTTCACTGATATAAATGAAGGGAACAGATGAAGGTTGGTGATGCATGTTAATTGTCAGATCATGGGTGACTAATGAAGATTAAGGGAGGATGTGGTAGATTTTTGGCCCATTTCATCATTATTTAGAAACAAGTTGTAAGAAGTCAGAAATGGTGTTCAAGGTTTCCATTGATGAAGTTTTAAATCCTCAAAGATCGATGGTCTAGATTCAAAACTGAGTTGCTCAGTTATCAACTAACTCGTGCAACGATATCTTCAATCATTGATTGCTACACACTCTAAATCATCTATTTAATATAGAGTGGCATGTTGTTTGATCTCATCGGCTCCAATCTATAGAGAATGTGAAGTGTGGGTTATCAAAGGAGTGTGTGGGTGTCGAGTTTTTAATTGCAAAGGATATTGATGTTTTATCCTTGGTGAATTGGTCTTTTGAGTGGGATCTATTTTATTTCATTCTTGAGTTTGTCTGGGAGTGTTATATTTATGGGGCTTGTTGAAACTGTCTGGGTCTGTGGGTGTGATTTCCTGTAATTTTAATTTAGGACTTAAGGTTGATTGTCTTCACTCAATTTAGATTTGGAATAGATTTTACCATGTGGGTAACTGCACCAAGATGGTCCCAAAAAGGGGACTTAAGTGGACAATTTTTTTTTTAAATTAGGAAATACTGACCTTGGACATGAAATTGAGGATAGTTACACTCAAAATTTTGAGATGGAACAAAAACAAGGATCAAAGTGCTCCGAGTCTACTTTCTAAACTACTAATTTATTTTTAAAATGGTTGAGATTAAGGGGTTCAAAAGAGGGACATACACAAATTGGTTTTGTTTTTGTTAAAAAAACATAACATAGCAACTCTTGTATGACCCTCGTATGGTGAACTTTTTTTTAGTATTGTTAAAATCCTAACGGTTAGAAGTTAGCTTATAGTATGTAGTTGATGCACAATCTTTTTGATAATTTTCTAATGAATATTTGATTTTTTACTAATTTTCGAAGTGGAAATTTCCTGAAAAAATATAATTTTGGAAACTAATTGAATTTATTTAATTTTATTTTTAAAATTTGTAGAATGGAGTCTAGTTTCTAAAAATGTAATTTATTTGAAAATTTGATGAACGGTTAATTTATAGCAAAAAAAATACCAAACACTGCTTTTTGAAAAAAAAAGACATACAAATAAAATAAATTATGGATGAAAGGCTTAACATTTTCAGAAAGTGAAAAAAATTACATCGTTGGATAGCTAAGAGAGAACCTGACATTACCCATGTGTTCGATTTTTTCAATATTGAACCACATGCAATCCTGACGGTGAGCACGAACTCGATTATGTGAAATATGGTAGATTTTTTAAAAATGCGTCTCTAGTCATTGGGAATGCCCTCCAATCCTTTGGGTTGATCTTCGAAGTAAAATACCAAGCCTAAGGCTTGAGAATTCCCAAATAAATATATAATGTGAATGCACTATAATGCACTCGTGTTATAACACACGTGTTATATTTCAGTTTTGACATGGTTTTGGCTTCTACAGGAAACATGTCAACTAAGACATAACATGAGCGCATTATAATGCGCTCGCGTTATGTCCTTCTTTATGTTAAATTCCAATATATTGAATGTATGCTGATACATTTGTATGTTTGTATGTACATGTATGCTTGTATGTCATGTATGTATGTACATATGACTGTATGTATGTATGCTTGTATGGATGTAGGATTATATGTACATATGTATTATGCTTGTATGTATGTATTTACATATGTCTTTAGAGGGAGGGACAATTTAGAGAGAGAGAGTCTAGAGAGATGGAGAGGGGGTGGAAGTGAGAGTTTAAGAGAGAGGGAGTGGGAGAGAAGGGGTTGGAGTGAGAGGGACTTAGCTAGGTAGGGTGGGAGGGATAGAGGGAGGGAGAGAGAGAGAGGGGTGGTGGGAGAGAGAATTGAGAGAGGGGAGAGAGAGAGAGATGAAGGGAAAGAGAGAGTTATGTAGGAAGGGTGCCAAAGGGAGAGACTTGAGAGTGTGAGGGGGTGAGAGGGAGTGTGAGAGAGAGGGAGTGTGAGTGAGAGACCTAAGAGAGGGAGATGGTGTGGGAGGGAGTGACCTGATAGAGGTAGAGAAAGAGGGGTTGGAGTGAGAGGGAATTATGTAGGTAGGGTGGGAGGGATAGATAGAAAGAGGGGAGAGATACATAGAGAGAGTTACCTAGGTAGGTTGCCAGAGGGAGAGACTCGAGAGAGAGAGGAGGTGGGAGGGAGAGACATGAGAGAGAGGGAGTGGGAGAGAGTGGGATAGAGTGGGAGGGACATAAAGAGAGATGGATAGATGGAGTGAGAGAGGGTGGTAGGGATTGATTCAACGAGAGGTACGTAGAAAGAGGGAGACAGTAGATACAGACAATTAAAGAGGGTAGGAGGGAGGGAGGGAGAGAGAGGTGAGATTTATAGATAGAGAGAAAGTGATAGGGGTTGAGGGTATAGGGTTGAGGGATTAGGGTGGAGGACCTATAGAGTTGATGGTTTCTAGGATATTATGATTTAAGGGTTGACGGTTGAGGGAATAAAGTTGATGGTAGAGGATATTTGGTTGAGGGTATAGGGTAGAAGGTTTAAGGGTTTAGGGTTAAGGATTTACTTGGTTGAGGGTAGAGGGTTTAGGGTATAGGTTTGAGGTTATATGGTTGAAGGATTAGGTTCAAGTTCCAATGTAAGGGGTAGAGGGTATAGGGGTAGACGGTTTAGGGTTTAAGGATTGAGGGTTGAGGGTTGAGAATTGAGGGTTGAGGGTTTAATGTATAGGGTAGAGGGTAGAGGGTAGAGGGTTTAAGGGTTGAGGGTTGAAGATTGAGGGTTTAAGGTTGAGGGTTGGGGGTTGAGGGTATAGGATTGAGGGTCCAATATATAGGTTAGAGGCTATAGGGGTTGACAGATTAAGGTTTGAGGGTTTAGGGATTTGTGTAGAAATTTTTCCTAGATTTAACGGTCTAAGGGTTGAGGTATTAGGGTTGAGGGATTAGGATTTAAGGGTTGAGGGTTGAGGGTTGAGGGATTAAGAGGATATAGGGGTTGAGGGATTAGGGTTTAAGGGTTGAGGGTTGAGGGTTGAGGGATTAATAGGGTATAGGGGTAGAGGGATTAGGGTTGAAGGGTTTAGGGTTGAGCATTGAGGGTTGAGAGATTAAGATGGTATAGGGGTTTAAAAATTAGGGTTTAAGGGTTGAGGGTTGATGGTTGAGGGATTAAGAGGGTATAGGGGTTGAGGGATTAGGGTTGAAGGGTTGAGGGTTGAGGGATTAAGAGGGTATAGGGGTAGAGAGATTAGGGTTGAAGTGTTGAGGGTTGAGGGTTGAGGGTTGAGGGATTAAGAGGGTATAGGTGTTGAGGGATTATGGTTTAAGGGTTGAGGGTTGAGGGATTAAGAGGGTATAGGGGTAGAGTGGTTAGGGTTGAAGGGTTGAGGGTTGAGCATTGAGGGTTGAGGGATTAAGAGGGTATAGGGGTTGAGGGATTAGGGTTTAATAATTGAGGGTTGAGGGTTGAGGGATTAAGAGGGTATAGGGGTTGAGGGATTAGGGTTGAGGGTTGAGGGTTGAGGAATGATGGTAGAGGGATGAGGGATTAAGAGGGTATAGGGGTTGAGGGATTAGGGTTGAAGGGTTGAGGGTTGAGGGTTGAGGGATTAAAAGTGTATAAGGGTAGAGGGATTAGGGTTGAAGGGTTGAGGTATTAAGAGGGTATAGGGGTTGAGGGAGTAGGGTTTAAGGGTTGAGTGTTGAGGGTTGAGGGATTAAGAGGGTATAGGGGTTGAGAGATTAGGGTTTAATGGTTGAGGGTTGAGGGATGAGGGATTAAGAGGGTATAGGGGCTGAGGGATTAGGGTTTAAGCATTGAGGGTTGAGGGATTAAGAGGGTATAGGGGTTGAGGGATTAGGGTTCAAGGGTTGAGGGTTGAGGGTTGAGGGTTGAGGGATTAAGAGGGTGTAGGGGTTGAGGTATTAGGTTTTAAGGGTTGAGGGTTGAGGGATTAAGAGGGTATAGGGGTAGAGGGATTAGGGTTGAAGTGTTGAGGGTTGAGCATTGAGGGTTGATGGATTAAGAGGGTATAGGGGTTGAGGGATTAGGTTTTAAGGGTTGAGGATTGAGGGTTGAGGGATTAAGAGGGTATAGGGATTGAGGGACTAGGGTTTAAGGGTTGAGGGTTGAGGGATTAAGAGGGTATAGGGGCTGAGGGATCAGGGTTTAAGTGTTGAGGGTTGAGGGTTGAGGGATTAAGAGGGTATAGGGGTTGAGGGTTGAGGGATTAAGAGGGTATAGGGGATTTCTCCCACTATCTCTTTCTCCCCCTCTCCCTCTCCCTCCCTCTATCCCTCTTTCTTTCCCTCCCTCTCTCCCTCTTTCTCTCCCACTCTCTCTTTCTCCCACTCTCCCCCTCTCTCCCTCCCACTCTATATTTCTCCCAATCTCCCACTCTCTCCATCCCTCTCTATCTCCATCTATCCCACTATCTCTTTCTCCCCCTCTCCCTCTCCCTCCCTTTCTCCCTCTTTCTCTCCCACTCCCTGTCCCTGGCTCTCTCCCTCTTTCTCTCCCACTCTCTCTTTATCCCACTCTCCCCCTCAATCCCTCCCTCTCTATCTCCATCTCTCCCACTATCTCTTTCCTCTCTCCTTGTCCCTCCCTCTCCCCTCTTTCTCTCCCACTCCCCTGTCCCTCCCTCTCTCCCTCTTTCTCTCACATTCCCTCTCCTCCCTCTCCCTCTTTCTCTCCCACTCTCTATCTCTACCACTCTCCCCTCTCTCCCTCCCATTCTATCTTTCTCCAACTCTCCCCTTCTCCCACTCTCTCTCCCACTCTCCCCCTCCTCCCCTCTTTATCTCCATATCTACCACTATCTCTTTCTCCAAATCTCCCTATCCCTCCCTCTCTCCTCTTTCTCTCCCACCCCTCTCCCTCCCTCTCTCCTCTTTCTCCCCCTCTCCCTCCCTCTCTCCCTCTTTCTCTCCAACTCTCTTTCTCCCACTCTCCCCTCTCTCTCCCTCCCATCTTTCTCCCACTCCCCTCTCCTCCTCTCCCCTCTCTCTCCCTCTCTCTCTCTATCTCCATCTCTCCCACTATCTCTTTCTCCCTCTCCCTCCCTCTCTCCCTCTCTCCCTCTTTCTCTCCCACTCTCTTTTTCTCTCCCACTCTCCCTCTCCCTCTCTCTCTCTCTCTCTCTCTCTCTCATACACACACACACACTCATCTCTATCTCCTCTACTATAAGGGTGCAGGGGAGAGATATAGAATTAGGATATAGGGTATAGAAAAAGAGGGAGAAAAGAAATATATTAAGAAAACCATATTTCATATAACGTGTGCGCATTTTAAAGTAGAGATGTTACCATTTTAGGAAGAAATAACACAATCACATTATAATGTGAGCACATTTTTTATTCCACAAAAAATGGTAAAAAATATCAATATACCCATGATGTCAAGGCCCATAGTCTGCATATTCTCCTGGTTTTGTGTGTGCTTCGACAAAAAGTAGCTTTTTGATGATGTTGTGAAGTGTGCAAGCATGTTCTTCACATTATATCACCTTTTCCATGATATTTATACCACCTTTGCATGAAATAGCAGAGTTTCCATGTTGAAATACATATAATATCAATTTAAGTTTGAATTCCATTGAAAACTGATATACAATTGAAGTTTGGAGGGGAACAAGCTTTTGGACAAGTCAAATTGTTGTTGAGTTTGAAGAAAGAAGAAGGTAAGGCTACATAATTAGGTTGAACTCCTCCATTTGAAAGTCTAGTTTTTTAGGTATGTGAGGTCTTTACACATTTTCTTTCATTCTATTATAGCTTTCTTTCATTTTTTTTTATCATTATAACCTTACGTTTTCAATGCACATTTTAAATTACACAATTATATATACTTGCCAATTACCATTTTAAACTTGATGCAGAGCATCTACCAGGATCCACAAATCATCAAGGGTACTTCTGACCCTAACTTAAATTGAAGAAGATCAATGAATAAACTCAATCATCTTTTCATCAAAATCCTTCAATTTCACTTGATTTCATATTTCCACAAAACATTAGAACTTGGTTTCAACTCTTTGTAAGACTCAAAAAATATATTAACCATCATAAAATTGATTGTAACATAGCATAAAGCTGATTAGAAACTTAGAACCATTCAATTCATTCATGATTCACTAATTCAAGAACTCAATGCTACAAATTACATGGAAAAATAACAAAAAATCATGGAAGGTAACTACCAACATTTAACCAAACATCCAAGACACTATAATCAACATGTTATTGATTGAAATAAACCAAATACACATTCCAAATATATCTCACAAAAATTCATCCTTTGAGCATGCTTCCCCTTGTAGTATTTGAAACCCGTGGTGCAGGGGCACCTACAACCATGTTTCAAAATCTACTTTGGTGAAAATATGTCTTAAGGTCTTTGGGTGAGTTCAAGATTTTTTATATGCTTTGTCTTGGACAACAAAGTTACATAATGTTGCTTATTTAGCAAAAGTTGTCAATGTTAGCAATTTTTAAGACAAATAAAGGTATTCGTAGTTAACAAGTGGTTATAGGTTTGTTATAGGGTGGTCATAGGTTGGTAGTTAATAGGTGGTTATAGGTTGGACCTTCAAAATAACTTGAAAATCTTGAAAATAATTGATTACAATCAACTAGGTTCCTCAAAACATCAACCAATGATTATGTCATTCACAAGTTGTTTTAAATCTTCCATAATGGCACCATTATTTACAAAAAAAACTATAATTCTTAAGAAATATTTTTTTGAGTTAGTACAACAAAAATGAAACCTTTCAGAAGTCTGCCCTTACACACAAACTCATTTCCTTTGTTGACTATCCACATTACTAGTAGCCAAGCATCTGCAAACTGTCACATGTATCTCCCAAACCATGCACACACTTCAGACTATGATACTCATTTTGGACACCAATTTACCTCATAAAAAACATATTACAAGATGTATATTAAGTCCTTCAGAGAAAATGCTTGTAAACTAGTTGTTTCATTCTAAGAATAAGCCTAACTAAGCCTTAGTGCAAACATGAGTTATTGGTTTTGCTACCCCCAACACCAAACCCTCATAACCAATACATAAAATAAATTTAATTTTACCTGACCAAGCTTATAATTCAATTATAAATTCATTTCCAAACACATTTCCATAAACCCTAAGCTCTAAGCTTCACAATTCCCTGTTTTACCAGTCTGAACACAATTTTACAGTCAAGAAAAAATATTTTCTTCACACCTTAGTCCTCAGCATATGATTGGTAACCTTTGAAATATGAAATTACATTCCAAAAGGATTTTCTACACCAAAATTGAGAACTTTCACCGAGTAGAATGGGAGAAACATAATTTCTCAAGTTCAATGTTTACCCTAATAGGTGGTTTGATAGTTTTAGAGAAAAATTGCAATATCTGACTCAAACGTTAAGAAAAATGCATGAAAAAAATTGAATTTGGGAGGTGATTGAGTGTGAAAACACTTGAAAAAATCCAAACAAGAATTCATGCCCATACAAATTCATACAAGAGCCTGAAATAGTGAAATTCTGAAGAAAATACAAAAAAATAGAGTGTTTATTCATTCAAAATCAAATATTCAATCACCCATAACTTTCCAAACATACATGAGGCCTTATAAAGGCATTAAATACATGTATTATAACCTTAAAAGTGCCTCCAAGTAAAAATAAGGCCATATATGACCTTTCGCCTTCCCTATTTCACAACTTTTGTAACTTTTCACAATTTTGTCTTTGTGCAACTTTTGCAAATAGTGACAACTTTACAAAATACACATAGGACTTAAAAATTAAATCTCCTAATGATTCGCATACATGTAAAATTTCTTTAATGAACCTCTTACAACATGGAGATACCCAAAATTGAATCAAATTTCAAAATGGAAGAATAGATTGTCAAGGTGCTCCTGCACCACAAACTTATCAAACACTCACAAAGCCATTACACTCATTATGATTGTAACTTACATGATATTTATCTTATTTCCCTTCAAAATCAACTCCCCCAATGCATCTAACTATTTTTGTAACTTCTTAACTAACTTATGTCTTCACAACTTTTCCAAAAAATGCAATGTTTTGCAAATGTCCATGCTTCCATTTTGAGCCTATCTTGAAATCATGGCATGCCACATTACCACTTTTCTTTATGGCATTCTAGATTAAAAAAAATCATGTCACATTTGTCTATGCTAGGTTAACTTTTGTACATGATGATTGTAAGTATTATTGAAATGAAGCCTTGAATGACATATATTTTTCAATTAACTTGAATGGATACATTTTTGAGGAACTAATATTCATCTCATTACGTAGAATTTTGTGTAGAAAGCCAAAGTATTTGATTAATATTGATGAAAAGATTTTGTAGCACATGGAGGGTAAGATTTCAACATGCACTTGTAGAAGATATGCTGATAAGATTTGGGAATGATTCTTTGAAAGGCTAAATGAGACTGCAAGATGTCAACTATTTGTTGAAATGATGTGGGGTGTAAAGTATAGGAACATCATGAAGACTCTTGGGTTGAGAACATCGAATGCATCGAGTGAAGACACTATTGTGAAGAATCTAATAGGTGCTTATGAGAGTGTGGGTAATACCTCACACTGAAAGGATAGTAATGTCACTCGACGTGTCATTACATCGAATTTGGTAAGTTGTCAAACAAAAAGAGATCATCTCATTAGAAAGATGAGTGAACAAATGGGAATTAGTAGAAAAACTTTATCAAGAGCCATTGAAAGGCAGTAAAGAATTGAGGGTAATGATTCAAATGAATTATGGGCATTCTTGGGGAGACTGTGACGAAAAGATAAAGAAGTTGTCGAAGCCTTCAGAACACTAATTGAAGATTATTATAAGAATAACACAAGGTCATCTCCAAATCAAAGGGATGTGGTAAGAAGGAGAATCATGAACCACATCCAAAGCATTTTTTGGATATGACTCAAACCCAATTTTTTCAAAAATTTGAAAATGATTATCCTCAAATTAGTATTTCTCAAAGAGTTTTTGAAATGATTAAACCTTTTTATGTCAAGATAAATCACACACGCACTACTTGTTTTTGTAGACTACATATTGAATTTTCTAACCATTATGATGTTTATCATTCTATATGTGTAGATTTGCATAGAATCCCCACCAAAATCTTCAAGAGAGTTCTTATCAAAAAACTTATGTGAAATAGAGGATGGCTAGATATTCTACAGGACAACATGCTTGGATGGTTCATGTGAGCATTGTGGTGGCTTCCAGCATATGCCAGTATGTCAACATATAGAAAACATAGATGAGGTGGGACAAAAACTAGTAGAGTTCGAGAAGTATAAAATAGTGGCATATGCTACAAAAGATGGGTCTCAAGCAAACAAGTGTGATTTGGTTATTGAGAAGATTCCACTGTACCAGTTTATATCCATGTTTTGTGACAATATACTATCTGAGTATGCAATGCATACCCATAGAACCTGATGGTTGGATACACAATTCAAGCTATGCAAGGACACCTTTCTAGTTGGAAGCATAGTATCAGTGGTTGACTTTGTGGAGAAATACACTCTACAGCCACAATGTGAGGGGTAGTCACAGTATTACAACTCCACACAGGTTTTGATACTTGTGTACATAGCATTCATTCATGCATCTAATAGTAGAGATGACCAAAGGAAGGTATTGAGGGAGTACCAATTTTACATTAGTGATGATCGCACACATTCTCCAGAGTTTTTGCAAGGTTGCTTCCAGATTTTCTACAGTGGTTTGGCTCAGAGGGGCATAAAATATAACCAACATATAATATGGTCTAATAACTGTGCAACATAGTTCAAGAACTCACACATGTTCTACTGGTTGTGCAGGATGGATGTCATTACAGGTGTTCAACATATGTGGTACTTTTGTGAGTCCGAACATGGAAAGGGGGAGCATGATGGTGCAGGAGCATGCGTGAAAAGAGCATTAGCACGAGAAGAGCTAAAGCATAAAGACGGTGCAAAGTTGATAGATGCAAAATCAATCGTCGAGTGGTGTAATGATTCAATGGGTCAAGGTAATGAAGGTACATCTTCAGTTTGTAGATTTTTTGGGTTGATGGATGATACTAATATTGCACCATATGAAGATTTTTGTATAGTAAAAGGATTGAGTGAGGTACACTCTTTCCTTAGCTCAAATGCAGGTTCATGGAGTATCGATACACAAAATATGGCATGCTTTTGTTCTTCATGTACAATGCAAACCTGGAATGATTGTGAGTCAGGGGAGTGGGTTGACAAATGGTTGACAAGTTATCTTAGCCCACTTCACACGTATCTCCCTCTAATGGCATTGGAATTGACATAGATGGAATCATCGATCAACTTTGACCACGTATCAGATCTAGTTCAACCAGGTGATATATCTACTTGCTTAGTTGTTGAAATTACATATTGTTATCTTACTTTGTAATGTATTCATAATGTTGACAAATTTCAAGATTGTTTTTGCACATATCAATGCAGGGCATGTTTATGTAGTTATTGCAGATGAAGACAATGAAGAGGGAACATACTATTACTTGTGTCATTGTGTTGAGGCCAAAAAGAAATTGGAGGCCCCAGTTATAGATGGAGAAAACATCAAATATGCTACAGGCTTAGTTGTGGTTACTGGAACATGGCTTAGAAGGTACCCACATTCGAGTGTTAAACATTGGCTATTTCAGGAATTTGAAACACATCGTAAGATTGTGCATTACTTGAACCTTGTCATGGAATTCAATGTTTGTTTGACCAAATATGGGGGTAGACCTTTGAACAAGACCTTGTGGAAGGTCCGTGAATCTGACCATGAGGCAATTCTTGACACAATAAAGAGTAGAGAAGACCTGGATGGTTCATTGGATTAATTTGTAAGTATATGCACATTGGTTCTTATTAACTTATACTTGTATTCACATTAATTTGTTTGATGCCAATGTTATCATCTTCTTTTACTTTGCGTATTTGTTAGTAACATACTAAATAGTGATTGGTGTCCCCTTGCAAAAAATGAAGATATATGAGCCATCCAAGAGAATGTTAGCCAGAAAAGAAATGAAACATCTTTATTTTGATGATATTGACAAATCTCAACTATGATTTTAAGCCATTAGAAAAGTGTGTACAAATCTTGGTGAGGGAATTTCAAGTTATTCATAATGAGCACCTATGATGTAGACATTTAAAGAGATTTATGAGTGTTGTACGATCACGTACAGCTTTTCCATGCCCTAAGAATTTCAGAGAGTGTGTATATATGTTTTCTAATTCACTTTCTTTTGATTTGGTGTCTTAATTCTTTGTTTGAAGGGGGAAACAACAAAAAACAGTGTCCGTCTTAGTTTTGTTGAATCAAGGGTTTGAGGAGAACTTATGATGTAACAATAAATCCACCTACTGTATGACATTATATCTCAGTCGATTGATTGATAACATGTTAGGATAAGTGTGTAAATGAATTTGGGAATAAGGAGTGATATTTATATGGCATTTTTTTGATTGTACTAGGTCTGAACAGGGGTTTTCCAACATGAAAATGAGGAACCAAAGAGTGGTTTTTTTATAAATTAGTGCCTATAAGGACTTTGTGAGGGTCTTCTGAGTCTATGCAGAGGTATTGGAAGATTTTTTGGGCATTGGGTTGATTGGAGGAACCATGGAGTTGAGTTTTCCATTAAAACCCTTAGGAATTGCATTGGAAATGAGGGTTTTGTATTGAAAGTCTAATTGAGCATGTATGGTCCTAAGACCCAGAGAATATTTTGTTTTGAAACTATTTTTAGGTTTGGAATTCTGGTGTGAGGATCTAAGGGTGGTCTCTTTGGAAAAGTGCCCTAATTAGAGGCCTAAAACTGTGAAAAGTCCTATTTTGAGGCACTTGGTCCAAAGAAGTTGCATCTAGTTTTCTAGTATGTTGAAGGTCCCTAAAATGGTTATTTGAATCAATGAATGGTTTTTGGAGTGCTTTGGGAATGTTTGGTCAAAAGATTGAAAAACCAGTGTCTTAGTTCTATAAGGGTAGCTTGTTGTTAAAAGGCGAGTTTTGAAGATTTTGTTGAATCTGACTTAGAGAATGAATTCAAATGGTTAAGTTGTCATCATATGCATGTTGAGGAACTTTTTTAGGGTCTTGGTGGAGGTTTGTATTTGTTTTGAAAAATTGAAGGTTGAACCCTTTGAGGGTGAGTTGATGTCTACCAAATTGATTGCATAGTGAAGATGAGTGCTTGGCTTAGAATTGAAGTTTCTATTCTTGTGAGTGATCTCCACCTTGGCTCTGCATCATAGTGGTATCAGAGTAGGGAGTATATTTTTTTTTCATTTTACAAGTTGAAGAAGAGGCAAGTTTGACAAGATGTCTCCAAAGAAGAATGATATGGCTAAAGAGATGAAGGAGATGAAAGATAGGCATGCAAGAGAACTCAGAGAGTTGGAAGAGAGAATTATAACCTTGGAGACAAACAAAATAAGGGAAGTGGAAGAAAGTGAGACAAAAGAAGAAGAAGATGAGGAGTTTGAAGATGTGGAAGAAGAGCTTACTCTAAAGGATCAAAGAATTGCAAAGTTGCTAAAGGCAGTGAAGACTGGCAAGCCTAAGGTAAAACTTGATGTTCCTAAGTATGGCGGTAGTTTAAATGATGAAGAAATACTTGATTGGATTGCTGCATTAGATAACTATTTTGAATGTGATGAGATTCTTGAAGAGAAAAGAGTCAAGATTGCAAAGGCTAAGTTGCAAGGCCATGCTTTGGTATGGTGGGATTACTTTCAATCTGAGAGGAGGAAGCAAGGAAAGTCTAAGATCAAATCATGGGACAAGATTATATCAAAAATCAAAGGTAAATTTTTACCCAAGGATCACCAAGTTCAATTGTTTAAGAGATTGCAAAATTTAAGACAAAGGGAGATGGATATTAAGTTTTACACTGAAGATTTTTATAAACTAAGTCTAAGATCTGGTCATCATGAGAATGAAGATGAAAAAGTTGCAAGATACATGGGTGGTCTAAGGTTAAACATACAAGATGAATTGGTTTTGGCTAACCCTAGAACTGTAGAGGACTGTTATCAAATGGCAATCAGGGTGGAGGAGAAAATGAAGAGAAAGCAAGACAAAGTGGCAAGAGGAAGAGGCAACACTTCTAGAGGAAGAGGATTCAATCCTAATTTCAAGACTAACAATGAGAGTCAAGGTGATGACAAGAAGGACCAAGATCAATCTGATTCCAGAGGTGGATGGAGAGGTTCAAGAGGTAGATTTAGTGGAGGAAGAGGCTCCTACCAGTTCTCAGGGAGATGCTACACTTGTAACCAGCCTAGACATCCAGCCTTCAAGTGTCCTGAAAAGCAAGGTTCAAGCTCTTATGGTGGAGAGAGAAGGAATCAACTAGTGCATGAGGATGAAGAAAGTGTGACTTCACCTGTAGTGAACCCTACATTAGAATTTGGAGAGAGTTTGATGATTAGGAGATAATTAATCAAGGTACCAATCTATTAAGAACCCCCACAAAGGAAATCGCTCTTCAGAATCAATTACAAGGTACAAGGTAAGGTATGTAGGATGGTAGTGGATTTAGGTTCAACTGAAAACATAGTTTCTTGTGAAATGGTGAATAAACTGAATTTGAAAGTAATTCCTCATGATTTTCTCTACAAGGTATCTTGGATAAGTGATGGTCAATCATTGTTAGTAAATGAGAAAGCTATTGTAGATTTTCAAATAGGTGAGTATAAAGACAGTGTTATTTGTGACATTTTACCAATGGACTATTGTCACCTACTCCTTGGAAGACCATGGCAGTATGATAGGTGTACTATGCATGATGGGAGAGAAAATAAGTATACCATAAGGAAAGATGGCCATAATTTTGTTTTGACTCCACTTGTAGAGGATGTGAAAGGGAAAGCCAAAGTGATTATATGTGGAAACAAGGAGCCTATACATGTGATAAGGGAAAAAACATTTTGTTGTTGACAACTGTTCTAAGGCTGAAAATGTAGAGATAATGGATACAAAGGTAAATACAAAGAAAAATAAGGTAATGACAATGAACTTGAAGGATAGTGTGATGATAGGGAGCATTGAATTCCCTATAGTTAAGGGCAGAGGTGAAGGACAACAAAATTTTGCAGGTATAGTGATTGGAAAGGCTAAGAAGACAATGATAAAACAAGTTAATGGGACAATCAGTAAAGGACAGGAAAAACAAGGCCTTAAGAATGGTTACAAGCATGAAGGTGACAAAGAGAAAAAGAAAAATCAAAGGGTTTCTAACACTTGTTTATATGCAGGTGAAAAACATAGTAGTCAGAGGAAAGGTAATAGACTGGTTGCAGGTCTGAGAATAGAGGAAAGGGTAAATGCACATGTGGTCACATCCCAAAATGATAATTGTATAGGGAAGGTTGTAAGTCCAGTCTATGTGAATCAATGGAATGGTTTTGTGAACTAGTGGAGCCTTCATGAAGCATGGGGATAGTGGTATCAACAACCCCTCATGAGGCATGAGTATTTTCTAGGGGGGTGTATGGTGTAGGAGCACCTACACCACATCATCAGTTTTTGATTGTTTGAATGCATAAGTAGGGTAATGTTAGTGTCTTTAAGTTTATTTTGTCTAATAAGTTTTGAGAGACCAAGAATAATGTAAATGGAGGGTGTTTTGTGTCCTAGAAGTCAACTGGAAATCATAGAAGTTGTAAAATGTTGACAAAGCAACATTAACAAACAATTGTCATTTAAGGGACCAACTAATCCCATGGTTGGTTATGGACATTGGATTGAATGTGGATGTTTGAAAATGCTTTAAAATACTTACCAAGTCTCGAAAGGGACTGTTGGAGAAGTTCTGTAACAAATTCATATAATAAACACCTCAATTTTGAGCAATTTTCTGGTAAAAACATCATTTTCTTGAGATTTATGAGTGTTGTATGGTCACGATTTTGATCTAATGTCTCAATTCTATGTTTGTAGGGGGGAACAACAAAAAATAGTGAATGTCTCAGTTTTGCTGAGTCAAGGGTTTGAGGGGCAACTTATGATGTAACAATCAATCCACTTGCTGTTTGACATTGTATCTCGATGGATTGATTGATAACATGTTAGGATAAGTGTGTAAATCCATTTTGGAATAAGGAGTGATATTTAAATGGAGTTTTTGTGACTGTACTAGGTCTAAACATGGGTTTTCCACCATGAAAATGAGGAACCAAAGAGTGGTTTTTATAAATTAGTGCCTATAAGGACTTTGTGAGGGTCTTCTAAGTCTATGTAGAGATATTGGAAGATGTTTTAAGAATTGGGTCGATTGGAGGAACCATGGAATTGAGTTTTCCATTAAAACCCTTAGGAATTGCATTGGAAATGAGGGTTTTTGTATTGGAAGTTTAATTGACCATGTATGGTCCTAAGACCTAGGAAATCTTTTGCTTTGAAACACAAGTAAAGACTATTTTTAGGTTTGGAAGTCTGGTGTGAGGATCTAAGAGTGGTCTCTTTGGAAAAGTGGCATAATTAGAGGCCTAAAACTGTGAAAAGTCCAATTTTGAGGCACTCGGTCCAAAGAAGTTGCATCTGGTTTTCCAATATATTGAAGTTCCCTAAAATGGGTATTTGAATCAATGTGGTTTTTGGAGTGCTTCGGGAATGTTCGGTCAAAATATTGAAAAGCCAGTGTCCTAGTGCTACAAGGACAACTTGTTGTTAAAAGGTAAGTTTTACAGATTTTGTTGAATCTGACTTAGAGAATGAATTCAAATGGTTAAGTTGTCATCATATGCATGTTGAGGAACTTTGCCAGGGTCTTGGTGGAGGTTTGTAGTTGTTTTGAAAAATTAAAGGTTGAACCCTTTGAGGGTGAGTTGATGTCTAGAAAATTGATTGCATATTGAAGATGAGTGCTTGGCTTAGAATTGAAGTTTCTATTCTTATGAGTGATCTCCACCTTGGCTCTTCATCAAAAACACGTGGAATAGCTCTGAGCTACATTCCACCAGATCTATCCCTTAAGGGTCCAAAGTGCAAAATGGTTGCAAACTTCAGTATGCTATTACTCAGAGATCATGATGCTTCAAAATTTATCATTTGATCCTAAAGGATTGTGTTGGGCCCCTCTACAAAAACCTCTCTCAGTTCTGGCTATCTCAGAGTGGTTTTCCCTTGGTGGCGGATTTTCACTTGATGGAAAAAGCATCAAATGCAAGCAGTGCAAAGTTGTAAAGTGGTGCAACTTTCACTCTACAACTTGTGTGACCAAGTGAACTATTCCAACACATCCAAATAGGTATGTTTACACTAGGCATGGTCCTCTTTCACACTAAAACATGCGGAATCACTCCGAGCTACGTTCCACCAGATTGATCCCTTAAGGGTCCAAACTGCAAAATGGATGCAAACTTCATCATGATATTACTCAGATACTATTATGCTTAGAATTTTCTCGTCTAATCCTATAGGATTAGGTTGGGCTCCTCAAAAAAAACCTCTCTCGGTTTTGGCTATCTTGGAGTGGTTTTCCCATGGCGGCAAATTTTCACTTGCTAGAAAAAGTGTCAAATTCAAATTGTGCAAAGTTGTAAACTGGTGCAACTTTCGCTCTGCAACTCATGTGACCAAGAAAACTATTCCAATGCATCTAAATATGTGTTTTTATGCTAGGAATGATCCTCTTTCACACTGAAACACATGAAATCGCTTTGAGCTATGTTCCACCGGATCGATCCCTTAGGGGTCCAAAGTACAAAATGGATCAAAACTTCAACATGCTATTACTCGGATACCGTGATTCTTAGAAAGTTATCATCTAATCCTATAGGATTGCATTGGGCCCCTCTACAAAAAAATCTCTCAGTTTTGGCTATCTCGGAGTGGTTTTCCCATGGCGGCGAATTTTCACTTGATGGAAAAAGTGTCAAATTCAAGTTGTGCAAAGTTGCAAAGTGGTGCAACCTTTTCTCTACATTTTGTGTGACCAAACTAATTGCTCCAACACATCTGAATAGGTATGTTTATGCTAGGAATGGTATTGTTTCACACCAAAACATGCGGAATCGCTCCGAGCTACGTTCCACCGGATCGATCCCTTAAGGGTCCAAAGTGCAAAATGCTTGCAAACTTCAACATGCTATTACTCAGATACCGTGATTCTTAGAAACTTCTCATCTAATCCTATAGGATTGCGTTGGACCCCTCTACAAAAACCTCTCTCGGTTTTGGCTATCTTGGAGTCGTTTTCCCATGGCGGTATATTTTCACTTGACGGAAAAAGTGTCAAATTCAAGCTATGCAAAGTTGCAAAGTGGTGCAACTTTCGCTCTACAACTTGTGTGACCAGGAAAAATATTCCAACACATCCAAATAGGTATGTTTACACTAGGCATGGTCCTCTTTCACACTGAAACACGTGGAATCTATCCCTTAAGGTTCCAAAGTGCAAAATGGCTGCAAAATTAAGCATGCTATTACTCGGATACCATGATGCTTAGGAAATTATCGTCTAATCCAACAAGATCATGTTGGACCCCTCTACAAAAACCTCTCTTAGTTTTGGCTATCTTGGAGTGGTTTTCTCGTGGCAGCGGATTTTCACTTGATGGAAAAAGTGTCAAATTCAAGCTGTGAAAAGTTGCAAAGTAGTGCAACTTTTCCTCTACAACTCCTGTGACCAAGCAGATTGTTCCAACGCATCTGAATAAGTATGTTTATGCTAGGAATGGTCCTCTTTCTCACTAAAACATGTGGAATCGGTCCGAGCTACATTCCACTGGATCGATCCTTTAAGGGTCGAAAGTGCAAAATGACTGCAAACTTTAGCATGATATTACTCAGTTATAGTGATTCTTAGAAACTTCTCATCTGATCCAACAGGATCATGTTGCGCCCCTCTACAAAAACCTCTCTTAGTTTTGGCTATCTCAGAGTGGTTTTCCCATGGCGATGAATTTTCACTTGATGGAAAAAGTGTCAAATTCAAGCTATGCAAAGTTGCAAAGTGATGCAACTTTTGTTCTGCAATTCATGTGACCAAACTAGCTGCTCCAATGCATCCCAATAGGTATTTTTACGCTAGGAAAGGTCCTCTTTTGTACCCAAACACATGGAATTGATCTGAGTTGCGTTCAACCAACTTGATCCCTTATGATGGCATGCAAAACACTAGAAAAGAGAAACATACAAATGACGCTTGAGAAGTTTGAGTATTCCACACAAAAAATGTATGATCATTGGTGCAAAGCACCTTGTTCCTCCATTTGATGAAGAAGGTCTAGTTCAGTGGTTTTAGTGATTATCTGATGGTGAATAGGTTGGTTAATAGGTTGTTGTGGGTATTTTGAGCATGCTTTGTCTTGAATAAGGTCAATTAAGACCATTAGGTATGTTTTAGGGTGACTTTTGGGTTTAGTTATAAAAAATGTAAAAATTTCAATCTTGCACTAGAAGTTGTCTTTGTAGCCTTTGAAGGCAAATTTGTGAATTTTTATATGATTGTGAAAGAATGGAGTTTTGTCGATGTAATAAGGCTATTTGTAAGCCATTTGTGTGGGTTTAGAGGTCATTAAATGTACTCGCTAGGTTGGAGGAGTCTAAAGTTTCAAATTTGTAAGTTGCTTAAAGCAACAAATTTGAAATACAACGGTTACTTGTTTTGAAAGTTGGTTTTTAGTTAGTTGAGGGCATGGATCAATTAGAGAAGGGTGTAAAACACTGTGTAAAGCCTTGAGAGGCTCGAATGGAGGATGTTGATGAAATTTTGGAGAGGATCTAATAAGAATTATTCACACTATTCTCTGTTTTTTAGATTTTTCATACAAACTTGTTGATCTTGTACTTGGTAAGACCTCCAACTTTCGTGTATGGTCCCAAGTCTGACATGGATTGAAAGAGGGCTGAATTGGCTTTCTTTTGGTGGTGGTTTGGTACAAAACCATAAAGGAATATGATATTTCTTATCATTGAGTCAAGTGAATGTTGGAGTCTTCGTGGGCATATTTGAGAGAAGCTCTATCAAGTCACAACTTGGTTGAGCCACTCTGCATCACCAATGGTGCTTTGCAATTCAAAGAGTGATTGAGAGCATGTTGCTTTGTTAAATAGACCTATTCAGGGGTCTAGGACAACGTTGAGTCCATTTATTATTTGTATTATAAATTATAACTTGCTTTCTCCCGAGTCCATTTAGTATACAAGAAATAATATTGCAAAAAGTTGACATATAAATCTTTCGATAGTGACACATCAAGAACATATTGAAATATTTTTATGAATCATTTCATGCAATGCAAATTGTAAATGTGTTTTTTTCTTTTAGATAAAGTTTTTTAGCATCAATTAATTAATATTCAAGACAAATCATGAAGTACGACAATGATCAATGCTAGGGCTAACCAATTAATAATTATACACGTGAATAAGTCAAGCATGTACATGTCAATAAGGGAAGCACAAGTACCGAAAAACACGTAAGCCTCAAAAAGTATACACATGAATTCATAGTATACATAAATTAATACAAATTATATGCACGAATACAAGGTATACACATAAAAATACGTAAGCCACAAAGTATACATTAGAATGCACATAAGTCATAAAGTATACACGTAAGTTGTAAAGTATACACTTGAATACACATAACTCATATCTATTGAACCATCAATCTAGAATGTAAAAATGGACACACATTGATAAAATATATTTATATTAACCAAATAGCCATGTAGGCATACATCAATATATGTCGATATAAGTATGAAATATATGTACAAAATAGCCATATAGGCTTATGAGAATCCCATATAGGCATACAATGTCAAATTTGTCCAATAAAAAATATGTACAAAACTGCCATGTAGGCATACAACAAAGGGCTCTGGAATCAAAAGTCATTGCTCTCCATGCCTTGGAAATAAATTCTTTCCCTTTCCTTTTCGATCGGATGGTAATAGGTCTATCACTCAGTTTTGCTGTGCTCGAGGAGTGCTCCTGCTCCTCCTCCTAGGGTTTAGTTTATGGTTAAGTTTTAACTGTTACAATAAGAAGTAAAGACATGAATATATAGAAATTACATTATAAAAAATTATATATTTTACAAAACAATAACTTACCGCCATCTCATGATCTCTCTCCATGAGGGAAATATTCTCACGCCCATGCTCAGGTCTGCTCAAGACTTGTATAAACCATACAAATAGAAATTAAACTACGGGAATAAATAATGGTTTGATTTTTCACTAATTAACATCTATAACAACAAATGTAAATTTAAATTTACTAATTTTCCTCATACCTCTCTTGTCAAAGCCATCGAGGATTGTATAGCAGATGACACACCAATCTCCATTTCCCTTGTCACATTCGTAGGTGTTTCAGCTTGCAACATCTGAAAATAAAAAAACAAATTATTCAACGTAATCAATGATGTGCATCTAAAATACACAAATCTATTGAGTACTTGATTCATTAGTTAAAATCTTTATTCTATTACCTCCATGTAGGTTTGAGTAAATCTAGCACCACTAGGAAGTGTTCCATCAAAACCTCCAATATTAGTCTATTCAACATCCAAAATCACATATTAAATTACCATCCGTAAAACAATGCTATTAACATGCAATAAATTTATAATTGTTTACTAGTTACATACCCCAGCAATAGGTGTACTGCAAAATTAAGTTGGTGGGGGGATGATGTATCCAATCTCAACACTATGACCCTGCAATTTTATTAAAATCATAAAACATATTTTAGTTAATCTTGCATTTCAAAATAAAAATTTAATAAACTAAAATTCAATGAACATGCACTAAATTTTACCTGGCTATCAATGCCATATGCTTCATGCAAAATTTCAGTTGCCCTCTCCATCTCCATAGCTATAGATGGATCCTGTGTACCAGTCTCTTGAGTGTCAATGGGGTCATATGAACAAGTATCCTCGCAAGATTGACACACATGTGTTCGAAGGCCACCACTTGAAGACTCCCCTGGATGGCACTATAGAATAGGGCTAGTATGATGGATGACACTCTCGGTCAAAGTGTTGATCATCTGCAATGTCTCTACGTCAGCACTTTCCTTCACGATGGAATGCATAACAAAGTGCTCATGAGGTGGCCTAGCAAAAGCTTGTCTACCTTACCACGTAGGATCCGACTGTGCACCGGGTCTATCCTGAGCTGACCCACCACCTCTCCCCTGGAAATCCCTTATATCAAAATAATTTGGGATTTTGTTCAATATGAACTCACTATATAGTTTCCTAAGAAAATATTACGGGCCCTCGCAATTGTTGCATGATGGGTAATCGAAGACCATGTACCACCTATCATAAAACTTGTCCCTAATCTGTTGGTGGTGGCACCAATGGAAAGGAAACCTCTTTGCATTGAGGGTAAGATTTTTATTTGTGTGTGGGTCGGTGAATAATGAGCACAAATCACCTTTTGTAATTTTTAAATCCTTCACGTCTTTGTATGATAGTTTATTTGCATAATAATCCCTAGCCACCTACCTCCTATCTTTCCATCCAGTTATTTGTTTGCTAATTGAATCTACATTTTTTAACATATCTTTCAATGAATTTTCTAGGATCATTCTTTCTGCAGTAGAACCAATTGGATCACTCAACCCACTAATCAAATCCTCAATTTACTTTTTGTTGTTCTCAATTTCACTCATTAAATTTTGTTGAGTGTCAGGAGGAGGTTGTTGTTGTGGTTGATTTTGATCTTGAGGATTTGGTTGGTCTTCCCGTTGAGGATCTTAAGGGTTTGTAGGTTGATTTGCATCTCCTAAAAATTCAAACAAATATATATCAAATTCAACCTAAAACTAACTAATTCAAAACAAAAACCACAAAATCCTTACCTCTCACACCTCCTCCTCATCATGGCGCCATCGATGCGAAGAAATAGCAATTGTTGGTGAAGAAATTTGTTGAATTGCTCCTCCTAGAATGCGAGCATGAAAGTATGGGGGTTTTTGGCCGTGACTAAAAAAAAAATAGTCGAAATAACAATGATAGGTTTTCACTTTTTTTTTTCTTTTAAGAAGCAATAACATGAGCGCATTATAATGCGATCGCGTTATTGGTTTGTTGTTGTTGAGCCTTAGGCTCGACACAACAAGCCATAACGTGAGCACGTTATAACACGAGCATGTTATAATGTGCTCATGTTATGGCTTTTCAAAAGTTGTTTTGAAGGGTGTCCATGAAATGGCTACCCATTTCCATGCACCTGCCCATGTGTTTTATAAAATGGGTAAGTTGAGTGAATCAATTCAGCCAACTAGGATGTCTAGATGAATCAGTGTGTTTGAATGCCATGAGGATATGTCTATGGATGAGCAAGAATTCCCTACAACTTCTATGGCTCTAAAGGGTAAAAGGAAGGCCCAACATCAAAGGAAGAAAATAATTGTCCAAAGTGTTGTCATTGATGGCAACCTAAGTCATTGATCCAATCCACACTTCTGTACCTATCCATATGGACAAATAGAATGAAGAAGAGGGTATCTGATTGAAGGTGAATCCATTTGCATTATTAGCTTATCATTTTAAGTTGTGGATCTCAGAGAAAGGTATTTTTATATATGTACTATCTTATCCAAGAAGCATCTGGGTGCGCATTCACTGAATTGTATGAATTAGGAGATCTGACATATTGATTGTATGTTTATTAGTGCTAAAAGGCCAACCTGGTAGATATAATCATTGCAAATGTTTAAGGAGTAATTTCTCTAAATTTTTTGTGTTCGAACATGTTTATTTAGGTCCTCACTATGCTATCGCTGACTTTGGGTGACCGCATTAACAATCATCTATGGATTTAGCCAACGGTTGGATATATATGTGATCAACATTTTGCAAGTAGTGATGCGATGTATGTTGGTGTGTGGTGCAAAATTAAAAAGGATAGTAATGTGAATTCACTTATGCATGGATTTGTGATGTGAATTGCAAAGTAGTACAGAGCACAACAAAGTAGAAGAGCAGAATCATATAGAAGGATTGAAATCGATTAATGTGCTTAACTAGAACTATTCTCAGGCATTTGTAGATGCTAATTCATAGTTCATCACTTATGTTGTCTTTTGACACTGATTGCAAGGCAGTGAGCCTAAATGCAAGTGCATTCCCATTTTGTAAAACTTATATTTGAGTACTCAAATTATGGATTGACTTCCAATGTGGTTTTTCCCCTAACAGGGTTTCGACGTAAAAATATTTATGTTATGGTGTTGTGGATGATTACTTTGTGTGTTTTCATCTTTCCTTTGGTTTAATGTTGAAATGGTTTAAATATCAGATTAATAAAGTTAAGATTTGCAGAACACTAATTCACCCCCCTTCTCAGTGTTCCCTAATTCCAACAATTGGTATCAAAGCCTAGTTCCTTTGAAGAAGTTTAGTAGTTTGAGGTGAATCTTGGAATGTAATGGACTCAGTAGTCTTCAACAACATCTTGTGGTGTTGCTTGATGATCTTGATTAGTCTAAAGCAAAAGTCCAGGAATTGAGAGCGAATCTTAAGGATGTTGAGAAATTCATTCAAACATTGAAGGATCAGATTGTTAAATCTGGGGAGAAGAGAAAGGATCTTTATGATCAAATTAAGAAAAAAGAGAGAAAAATAATGGATGATGTTCACCTGAATGAAACCTTGAAGGAAATAACTAAAGAATGTGAAAAGCTTGCTAGAGACAATGCTACCCTAAAACATGAGATGAAATTTATGGTGATCAAGTTGACTAAGGAGATTGAAGAAAGAAAGAAGAACGAGGAGAAACTTGCTCAGTCCTTAAAATGAAAATATGATGAATGCAGGAGAGTAAATGGAGAATTCATTCAGTTGGAGACTGAACTGCAACAATCCAGAAACAATGAAGAAGAGCTTGAAAAATAGATTGTTATTCTTAGGAATGAACTTACTACTAAAAATGAATACACAAAGAAGTTTACGATAAACTCAGTTAAGCTTGATGAGATGACTCAAGGACATAAGAACATAAATGACAAGTGAGGCCTTGGATATGAGAAAGGAGAATGTTTTGGATCTAGACAAAGGAATTTCAGGCAAGGAAATCTGTTGAACAAAGCAAAAAGGCATCTGGTAAGACAACCAAATGCTCAAAATTTTAATGGATAGTTTTTTCCTTGAAATAAATTTGGTCATATGGTAGATCAATGTAGAAGTAAAATAAAATCAAGTGATTCATCATTCTTAGGTCAATGTTTCAATTGCAAAAAGTTTGGTCATAATTCAATTGAATGTAGAAATATGTTCAACAACTTTGTCAGTAGAAGGAATGTTGAATGTTATACTTGTGGAAGATTTAAGCATATTGCTAACCAATGCAGATCAAGAAGAAATCAATGGAATGATTGGTCTGGATAGGGAAATACTACGTGCTACAATTGCAACAAATGTATAGTCACAATGCAAGATTTTGCAAAAACAAAAATATGGATAGAAGAGGTCTAGTATACAATAGTAGAAAAGGGAAAAGTGACTATGGATGAAATAAGAGAAAAAATGAAGAAGACATGGGTAAGAGAGAAAGAGTCTAATGTAGGAGATGGTTCCCTACCAGAACCTGCTTTCAGTAATTCCTCCAGAAATTGACTTCAGGCCATTGGCCTAGGGACCGAGTTTATCAAGAAAATTATTTTTCCCATGTCCGTAGCTAGTATCGGAACATAGAAGATTGTCAAAAAGTTGTATTAATGATCTATAGATGCTTTGGAAAACATTCACAAGAAAATTGAAGAAATCACAGGTCCGTAGAAGAATTTTTCTCTCGCTGTCTGAGAAAATAGGGTATCTAGAACACGTAGGGAAAAATCATTTATTACAAAAATAATTTAGGTGTGCGAAGTTATAAAAAGACATGTTGAAACCCTCATTTTCCACATTATCAAAGAAAAGAATAAGGAGAGCGCTTTGTAACAGAATCTCGAAGGCATGAAGGAATTTCGGCTACGAAACCCTAATTCATCAAGTACTTCAGAAATTTTCATTTAATTTGGTGTGCAGTTGATAGAAACAAAACATGAGTATGGAATGCAAAATGGAAAAAATCAAAGGAATGATCAATCTAGATGAGTATAATAGTGAAAAGATTAGAGCCGTAAGTAACTTGTTGTTGCTCAATAAATTGAAATGGTTGAAAGAAGCTAAACATAAAAAATTGGACATTTGGAATGAGTTTCCCTATTTTGAGAACACAAAACTCGTTAAGTTTATCTTAAGTAGATTGAATGATGACACTCTAATTCTAGATAAACCCTTCCACATTTCGAAAGAAGCAATTGGAAATTTGACTGGATTATGCAATGTTGGGGATATACTGAGAAATAATTCTATTTGGAATAAGGAAGTCGAAACCCTAACTGGAGTTATTGGAGATCAAAGGGAACTAATAATACCAACAATTAAAAACTCTGTGACAAGGTACATTGTGCATGGAATATCCTAAAAAATATTCTTCAGGAACAAAGAAGGTGCTACTTCGGTTGGTGCAGTCTACATTTCACACAAAATGATAATGGAAGATTAGGATTTTGACCTTTGTGGATTGCTGAAAGATCAACTGATGGAAAATGTGTAATTGATGAGAATGACAAATTTCCCTTTCAGGTTTGGTACTTTTGTTATATGTCTAGTAATGTACTTTTTGAATTGCTTACTGATGAACAACAATATTATACGGAAAGAGAATGAACTAGTGTGCAAACAAATTTACACACACTCTAAAATTTTGGCAAACTCTAATCAAGAATATGGAAATTTCTTTAAAAAATTGCTAGGAAAGTTTGGCTCAGTTGGTACTTCTCTTCCAGTAAGGACACTTGAATTTGGTTCCTCTTCTGGTGAGATTCCGAAAATTGAATGAAAAGGAAAAGAACAGGAAATTGTGGATATACCAGATGAGGAATCCGATAAGGAAACTAAGGACACCAAGGAAAAATAACTAGAAATAGCTGAACCAATTCAATAAAAGGCAATGATAGAAGGAAGTGAAGATGGAGATGACCTAACTAAAGAGAAACTACTACAGCTTATTCATGAGGAAGATGGAATGCAAAAAATTGCAAAATTATGGTTTATCAGACCTTCATATGAACAGGATGTGATTTTAAGTGTACTAAGTGCTCTTGTTGTGCACAATCAGATCAAATTAGAGAGTTTGCAAAATATTTTTCTAGAAGAAATGATTGAATGCATCAAGGAAATCATGGACTCTGAGTCTCAAAATAGGGAAGAAGAAGAAGTAATCTTACATCTGAAGAAGCGGTACAAAATATCTCTCACCAAGTTGAAAAGGAAAATGAATGAGTTGAGGCAATGCATAAGTACAAAAAATATCTATAACTACTATCTTCGTTGGCCTCATGAAGTTGGGAAATACAAAGAAAAGTTGGAGCAAATTGAAACAAAGTTACATAGGATTGGACAAAGTTTTGATATGTTTCAAGATCAGGATGGTACAATCAAGAAAAGGATTCAATCGTTACAGTTTGAGCACACAAAAGTTCAATTCACCAGAAACAAGCTTGTGGAAACTTTCTAGAATGTGGACTTAACTGAATGCAAACTGGAATAATTGATTTAGATACTAAGGAAAGGAGAGACACTTGAATAAAATGTCACTATTCAAGAATTTCTCATCATGATTGTCAATCAGACATCTAAAAACGACAGCTTGATCATAATCACCAGGATTGCAATAGAATCTTGGAAGAATTTTCTTTCGAAGATGAAAGAAAAACACAAGATAATCTTCTGACTCAAGTAGGAGTTGTTCTTTTTCAAATTTGAATCAATTTTGAATTAACAAGGTTTTGGTAATATTTCAAAGGGGGAGATTGAATACGTGTTTATCATTGATGTCAAAGGGGGAGAGAGAGCAGTGAAAAATTCCTTATCAATTTTAGGGGGAGCTATGTTTTGAAGTTTGGCAACGTACTCATATTGGTTTTGACACTTAGTCATTTTTCACTAAGTTTTTCCATAAATGAAAAACGGGGAGATTGTTGGCATATGGCTTATAGTGTTGTCATTGATGGAAATCTAGGTCATTGATGCAGTCCACACTTCAATACTTATCCATACCGACAGACAGAATGAAGAACAAGGTATCCGACTGAAGGTGAATCTATTTTCATTATCATCTTATCATTTTAAGTTGTGGATCTTAGAGAAGGTATTTTGATATACATACTATCTTATCCATGGAGCATCTATGTGTGCATTCGTTGGTGTATGAATTAGGAGATCCGACGTATTGATTTTTTGTTTATTAGTGCTAAAAGGCCGACTTGGTGGATATAGTTGTTGCAGATGTTTAAGGAGTAATTGGTCAAATTTTTTTGTGTTTGAACATGTTTATTTAGGTCCTCACTATGCTATGGATGGCATTGACAATCATCTCTGGATTTAGCCGATGGTTGAAAAGTATTTTTTATTAAAGATGACATATGGTTGATGGAATCTTTAGTTGTAGATATATATAAGTGATTGGTTGTATCATTTTGAAAGTAGTGATGAAAATTATGTTGTGTGTGGTGCAAAAATTAGAAGGATAGTAATGCAAATTCACTTATGCATGGATTTGTGATGCGAATTGTAGAGCAGTGCAGAGCAAAGAAGAACAAAATCAGATAGAAGGTTTGAAATCGACTAATTTGCTTAACCAAAACTATTCTCAGGAATTTCTAGATGCTAATTCATAGTTCATCACTTGTGTTGTCTTTTGACACTAATTGTAAGGTAGTGAGACTTTCAATTTTTGAGTAGTGAGCCTGAATGCAAGTGCATTCCCATTTTTTAAAACTTATATTTAAGTACTCAAATTATGGATTGACCTCCAATGTGGTTTTTCCCCTAACAAAGTTTCCACGTAAAAATCTTTATGTTATGGTGTTGTGGATGATTAATTTATGTGTTTTCATCTTTCCTTTGGTTTAATGTTGAAATGGTTTAAATATCAGATTAATAAAGTTAAGATTTTCATAACACTGATTCACCCCCCTTCGCAGTGTTCCTTGATTCCAACAATTGGTATCAAAGCCTAGTTCCTTGGAAGGAGTTTAGTAGCTTGAGGTGGATCTTGGAATGTAATGGACTCTAGTAGTCTTCAACAATAGCTTGTGGTGGTGGTTGATGATCTTGATCAGTCTAAAGAAAAAGTCTAGGAATTGAGAGTGGATCTTAAGGATGTTGAGAAATTCATTCAGACATTGAAGGATCAGATTGTTAAACCCAGGGAGAAGAGAAAGGATCTTTGTGATCAGATTAAGAAAAAAGAGAGAAGGATCATAGATGATGTTCACTTGAATGAAACCTTGAAGGAAATAGCTAAAGAATGTAAAAAGCTTGCTAGAGACAATGCTACCCTAAAACATGAGATGGAATATATGGTGATGAAGCCAACTAAGGAGATTGAAGAAAGAAAGAAGAATGGGGAGAACCTTGCTCAATACTTAAAAGAAAAATTTGATGAATGCAGAAGAGTAAATGGAAAATTCATTCAGTTGGAGACTAAACTGCAACAATCCAAAAACAATGAAGAAGAGCTTGCAAAATAGATTGTTATTCTCAGGAATGAACTTGCTACAGCAAATGAATACAAGGAGAAGTTTAAGATTAGCTCAATTAAGTTTGATGATCTGACTCAAGGACAAAAGAATAGAAATGACAAGTGAGGCCTTAGATATGAGAAAGGGGAATGTTCCAGATCTAGACAAAGGCATTTCAGGCAAGGAAATCTGATGAACAAAGCAAAAAGGCATCCGATAAGACAACCTAATGCTCAAAATTTTAATGGATACTATTTTTCTTGCAATAAATTTGGTCATATGGCAACTCAATGTAGAAGTAAAATAAAATGAAGTGATTCATCATTCTTTAGTCAGTGTTTCAATTGAAAAAAGTTTGGTCATAATTAAATTCAATGTAGAAATGTGCTCAACAACTTTCTCAGTAGAAGGAATGTTGAATGTTATACCTATGGAAGATTTGGGCATATTACTAACCAATTTAGATCAAGAAGAAATCAATGAAATGATTGGTCTGGACAAGGAGATACTATGTGCTACAATTACAACAAATACGGTCACATTGCAAGATTTTGTAGAAATAAAAATATGGATAGAAGAGGTCTAGCATACAAAAGTAGAAATACATAGAAAAATAATAAAGAAAAGGGAAAAATGACTATGAATGAAATAAGAGATCAAATGAAGAAGACATAGGAAAGAAAAAAAGAGTCTGATGCAGGAGATGGTTCTCTACCGGAACCTGCTTTCGGTAATTCCTCCATAAATTGATTTTAGGCAATTGGCCTAGGGGGAGTTTTTCAAGAAAATCCTTTTTTCCCATGTTTGTAGCTAGTATTAGAACACAAAAGATTGTCAAAAAGTTTTATTAATGATCTATAGATGATTTGGAAAACATTCACAAGGAAATTGAAGAAATCATAGGTCCATAGAAGAATTTTTCTCTTGCTGTTTGAGCAAATAGGGTATCCGAAACACTTCATGAAAAAGCATTTATTACAACAAAAAGTTAGGTGTGCAAAGCTATAAAAAGACATGTTGAAACCCTCATTTTCCACTTTATCAAAGAAAAGAATAAGGAGAGTGCTTTGTAATAGAATCTCGAAGGCGTGAAGGCATTTCGACTGCAAAACCCTAATTCATCAGGTACTTCCAAAATTTTCATTTAATTTGGTGTGCAGTTGATAGAAACGAAACATGAGTATGGAATGAAAAATCAAACAAATCAAAGGAATGATCAATCTAGATGAGTATAATAGTGAAAATATTTGAGCCATAAGGATCTTGTTGTTGCCTGATGAATTGAAATGGTTGAAAGAGGCTAAACATAAAAAAATTGGATATTTGGAATGAGTTTCCCTATTTTGAGAATGCAAAATTCCTTAAGTTTATCTTGATCAAAATGAATTACAACACTCTAATTTTGGATAAACCCTTCCACATTTTGAAAGAAGTAATTAGAAATTTGACTGGATTATGCAAAGTTGGGGATATACCGAGAAAGAATTCTATCCAGAATAAGGAAGTTGAAACCCTAACTGGAGTTATTGGAGATCAAAGGGCACTAATAATCTCAACAATTAAAAACTTTATGACAAGGTACATTGTGCATGGAATATCCTACAAAATATTCTTCAGGAATAGAGAAGGTGCTACTTTAGTATGTGCGGTCTACATTTCACAAAAAATGATAATGGAAGATCAGGATTTTGACCTTTGTGGATTGCTAAAAGATCCACTGATGGAAAATGTGCAATTGATGAAGATGACAGATCACCCTTTCAGGTTTGGTACTTTGGTTATATGTCTAGTAATGTACTTTCTGAATTGCTTACCGATGAACAACAATGTGATATGGAAAGAGAATGAACCGATGTTCATACAAATTTACACACACTCTAAAAGTTTGGCAAACTATTATCAAGAATATGAAAATTTATTTTAAAATTTGCTAAGAAAGTTTAGCTCAATTGGTACTTATGTTCTAGTAAGGACACTTGAAGTTGGTTCCTCTTCTAGTGAGATGGAAAGAAAGAAGAAAAGAGAAAAATAAGCTGTTGTCTGTTCTCCTCTAGCATGCAAGATTCCAAAAATTGAAGGAAAAGGAAAAGAAGAGGAAATTGTGGATATACCAGATGAGGAATTTGATAAGGAAACTGAGGAAACCAAGGAAAAAGAACTAGAACTAGCTAAACCAAAATAAGAAAAGGAAATTATAGAAGGAAGTGATGATGAAGATGACCTAACTAAAGAGAAAATACTACAACTTATTCATGATGAAGATGGAATGCAAAACATTGCAAAATTATGGTCTATCAAACCTTCATATGAATAGGGTGTGATTTTAAGTGTACTAAGTGCTCATGTTGTGCACATCCTTATCAAATTAGAGAGTTTGCATAATATTTTTCCAGAAGAAATGATTGAATGCATCAAGGAAATAATGGACTCTAAGTCTCAAAATAGGGAAGAAGAAGAAGTAATTTTACATCTGAAGAAGCAGTATAGAATATCTCTCACCAAGTTGAAAAGAAAAATGAATGAGCTGAGGCAATGCATAAGTAAAAAACACAACATCTATAACTACTATCTTCGTTGGCCTCATGCAGTTGGGAAATACAAAGAAAAGTTGGAGCAAATTGAAACAGAGTTAGATAGGATTGGAAATTTTTTTGGTATTTTTCAGGATTCAAGTGTTACAGTTTGAGCACACAAAATTTCAATTCACTAGAAACAAGCTTGTGGAAACCTTCTATAAAGTGGACTTAACCAAATGTAGACTGGAACAGTTGATTGAGATAATAAGGAAAGGAGAGACACTTGAAGAAACTGTCACTATTATGGAATATCTCATCAAGATTGTCAATCAGACATCTAAAAACAACAACTTGATCATAATCACCGTGATTGCAATAGAAGCTTGGAAGAAGTTTCTTTTGAAGATGAAAGAAAAACACAACATTATCTTCTGCCTCAAGTAGAAGTTGTTTATTTGAAATTTTAAATCAGTTTTGTTCATATTTCAAAGGGGCAGATTGAATACATGTTTATCATTGATTTCAAGGGGGGAGAGAGAGCATTGAAAAATTCCTTATCAATTTTAGGGGGAGCTATGTTTTGAAGTTTGGCAGTGTACTCATATTGGTTTTGAGACAGTCATTTTTCACTAAGTTTTTCCATAAATGAAAAAGGGGAAGATTGTTGGCATATGACTTATAGTGTTGTCATTGATGGAAACCTAGGTCATTGATGCAATCCACACTTCAGTACTTATCCATACCGACAGACAAAATGAAGAACAGGGTATCCGACTGAAGGTGAATCTATTTTCATTATCATCTTATCATTTTAAGTTTTGGATCTCAGAGAAGGTATTTTGATATACTTACTATCTTATCCAAGAAGCATCTAGGTGTGCATTCACTGGTGTATGAATTAGGAGATCCAGTGTATTGATTTTTTGTTTATCAGTGCTAAAAGGCCGACTTGGTGGATATAGATGTTGTGGATGTTTAAGGAGTAATTTATGAAATTTTTTGTGTTCGAACATGTTTATTTAGATCCTCGCTATGCTATAGATGACTTTGGATGGTCCACATTGAAAATCATCTATGGATTTAGCTTATGGTTGAAAAGTATTTTTTATTAAAGTCGACATATGTTTGATGGAATCTTTAGTTGTGGATATATATAAGTGATCGGTTGTATCATTTTGCAGGTATTGATGCAAATTATGTTGGTGTGTGGTGCGAAATTTAGAAGGATAGCAATGTGAATTCAATTATGCATGGAATTGTGATGCGAATTACAGAGCATTGCTGAGTAGAACAGAGCAGAAGAAAAAAATTAGATAGAAGGTCTAAAATTGTATAATGTGCTTAACTAGAACTATTCTCAGGCATTTGTAGATTCTAATTCATAGTTCATCACTTGTGTTGTCTTTTGACACTGATTGTAAGGCAGTGAGCCTTTCCGTTTTTGAGCAGTGAGCTCTAGGCAGTGAGCCTGAATGTAAGTGCATTCCCATTTTTTAAAACTTATATTTGAGTACTCAAATTGTGGATTGACCTCCAACATGTTTTTTCCCCTAACAGGGTTTCCACGTAAAAATATTTTTGTTATGGTGTTGTGGATGATTACTTTGTGTGTTTGCTTATTTCCTTTGGTTTAAATATCAAATTAATAAATTTAAGATTTGTAAAACATTGATTCACCCCCCCCCTCTCAGTGTTCCCTAATTCCAACACAAAGTACCTACAATTTGAGAAATAGGACCATTTCAAGGGAAATGGTTAAGTTTAAAGGCAAGGAGATGATTGAGTCGGTAAAGAAGGCTAGGAAAAGAAACAAGAGTCACAAGGCCTGCCTGGGTGAATATAATTCTCCCATTGTACTCTCTGATAGCCCTTCAGATGATGGAGGTGACATTGACTTTGGGTATAGCCATTATCATCTCTCTCTAGTACCATATGATGAATCCGACAATGATGTGGCGATGGTTCCTCTGATTCCATCATGAACAAGGGGTGGTTGAGCTTACTCCAGTGCTGGAAAATCAAAGTAGTGCCTCCTCCTTGTTTTTTTTTTCGATGACACCATTTCCATTACATCAAGATTGCTTCCTTCAACGTGTTCGTGATTTTGGTCTTTTACTCTTCCATTCTGTTGTGGATGTTTTTCAACGGATATTCTTTTTCTAGGAAGTGTGTAGGTTTTTTCCTCTATTGCTGGTGAAGAATATTTTTGCTCATTGTGGATGTTGCAACAATGAATAATGGTGCCCTATGGGTGATGTGGATACTTTCCTTCGACAAATTTAAGAGAATCTTGTCCTTTACTTCCCTCTGTTATGCAAATGATTATATATAACCATCTAGAGGAATATCTCAAATACGGTTGAAATTAGTTTTGAAATGAAATGTGAAATGTAGTTATAATTCAGCCATATGCCTGTTGCTTCATTATTTTATAAAAGGGATTTCAAGGCTAATTACAAAAGAGAGAGAGAGAGATGGTTTTTGTCTATGAATGGTCTAGGTGAGAGTGCTAAGCTTAGAGGGAAATATAAATGTAAATAGATAGAATGATGAATATACCAGGGACAAGTTTAGGGTATCAGTTATGATGTAATGGTTTTAAATAGTTTTACAGTAACACCAGTATATAAGTATTAGTTCTAAGATATATGCTCTCTTGTGTAATTCCCTTGAAAATTATGAATGAAATTGTTAATGATAATTTCATTTCTCTTTCGTTGTTTAAAATGAATTAATGATTTTATTTATGCCTCAATTCAAAGGATTGATTTAATGTTGAAGTAAGGTCATGGGTTTGTGAGGAAAGTGTGTAGGATTTGGTAAGAAGCTATATTTTAGACACAATGAGTTTAATGCTATAAGGTAGTACACAAATAATCTAAAAATTATTGAGTTGAGTTATTATGGTATTACTAATCAATTAGAGAGGTGAATCCATTATCGGATGGATGAGGCACTGGTCTCTTTTCATTAGCTTATCTTAGAGTAGATTGAGTTAGTAATGCACCTAGCCAGAGGTTCAAAATGAGAATAAAATTATAAATGCTTTCAATTATAATATTCCAACCTAAAGTGTCGCATTATTCCTTGTAATGGATGGTAGTTTTTTGATAGGTCAACCAAACCTTCAATGAATGTTTCCCACTTACCCTTTGGAGGAATTCATCTCTATATTGAAATTCTCTTGTTTAAGGAATATCATATGAGCATGTTTAGGATTACCCTCTTGGGTCTCACAGAGCCTGAAGTGAAGAAGTAGGGGCCTTAGAATCCTTACTTAGGTGTTGGAAAATATTTACTCTTACTAATAATTGAATTCTAGAAAATTCATAGGTGAGGGGTGAGATCAAGTTTGGTTCATAACAAATAAGCTGCAGGAAGGACAAATAGATATGGAGGTTGAAGATCCAATGTATAGGGTAGAGGCTTGAGAATTGTGGGTATAGGGTGGAGGGTTTAGGGTATTGGGTCAAGAGGGTAGAGGGTTGAGGGATTAGGGTTTATGGTTTAAGGGTTGAGGGTTGATGGTTGAGGGTTTAAAGGTTTAGGGTTTAAGGGTTGAGGGTATATGGTTGAGGGAGAGATGGAGGGAGAAGTGAGATAGAGAGAAAGAGAGATGAGGGTTGAGGAATTATAGGGTTGAGGGTTTAGGGTATTGGGTTGAGGGATTATGGTTGAGGGTAGATGTTATTGGGTTGAGTGTAGAGGGTTTAAGGTTTTAGGATTGAGGGTTTAGGGTTGACGATTTAGCTTTGAGAGTAGAGGGTTGAGGGCATAGGGTTGAGGGTATACTGTTAAGGGATTAGGGTTGAAGGTCCAATGGAGAGGGTAGAGGGTATAGGGGTTGAGGAATTAAGGGTTGAGGGTTGAGATTCAAGGGTTTAATGTATCAGGTGGAGTATAGAAGGTAGATGGTTGAGGGATTAAGGTTGAGGGTTTAGAGATTATGATAGAGGGTTTAAGGGTTTAAGGATTGAGGGTATAGGGTTGATGGTTTAGAGTTGAGGGTTGAGGGTATTGGGTTGATGGTAGAGGGTAGAGGGTTCAAGGTTGAGGGTAGATGGTTGAGGGTATAGGGTTGAGATATTAGGGTTGAGGGTCGAATGTATAGGGTAGAGGGTATAGGGGTTTAAGGGTTGGGGGATTAGGGCAGAGAGGGAGGGATAGATGGAGGGGTAAGTGAGATAGAGAGAATAGGAGGGAAGGATAGAGATATATGAGGGTTAAAGATCCAATGTATAGGGTAGAGGTTTGAGAATTGAGGGTATAGGTTTGAGGACCTATACAGTTCAGGGTTTAGGGTATTGGGTGAAGAGGGAAGAGGGTTGAGGGATTATGGTTTAGGGTTTAAGTGTTTAGGGTTTACCGGTTTAACGGTTGAGGGTATTTGGTTGAGGGATTATGGTAGAGAGGGAGGGATGAAGGGATGGGGAGGGTATAGGGTATAGGGATTAGGGTTGAGGGTACAATAGAGAGGGTAGAGGGTATAGGGGTTGAGGGTTTAGGGTTTAATGGTTGAGGGTTGAGGGATTAAGGGTTGAGGGTTGAGAATTGAGGGTTGAGGGTTTAATGTATAGGGTAGATAGTCGAGGGTTTAAGGGTTGAGGGATTAGGGTTAAGGGATTAGGGTTGAGGGTTTAGGGTTGAGGGTAGAGGGTCCAATGTATAGGACCTAGAAGGTATAGGGGTTGATGGTTTAGGGTTTAAGGGTTGACGGTTGTGGGATTAAGGGTTGAGGGTTGAGAATTGAGGGTTGAGGGTTTAATGTATAGGGTAGAGTGTAGAGGGTAGAGGGTTTATGGATTAGGGTCGAGAGATTAAGGGTTGACGATTGAGGGATTAGGGTAGAGAGTTTAAGGGTTTAAGGGTTGAGGGTATAGGATTAAGGGTTTAGGGATGAGGGTAGAGGGAATTGGGTAGAGGGTAGAGGGTAGACAGTAGAGGGTAAAGGGTTTAAGGGAAGAGGGTTGATGGTTTAAGGTTGATGGCAGAGGGTTTCAGGTATAGGGTTCAAGGATTAGGGTAGAGGGTATATGGGTTGAGGGATTGGGGTAGAGAGGGAGGGAGAGATGGACAAATGAGTAAGATAGAGAGGAAAGAAGAGGAGGGGAGGACAAACATAGATGAGGGTTGAAGATCTAATGTATAGGGTAGAGGGTTGAAAATTGAGGGTATAGGGTTGAGGACCTATGGGGTTGAGGGTTTAGGGTATTGGGTTAAGAGGGTAGAAGGTTGATGGATTAGGGTTTAGGGTTTGAGGGTTGAGGTTTGAGGGTAGAGGGTATAGGGTTAATGGATTAGGGTTGAGGGTCCAATGTATAGGGTAGAGGGTATAGGGGTTAACGGTTTAGGGTATAAGGGTTGAGGGTTGAGGGATTAGTGTAGAGAGGGAGGGAGAAGTGAGATAGAGAGAAGGAGAGAAGAGGAGGGAAGGAATTGATAGATGGAAATGGATTGGGATGGAGAGACTTGAGAGAGAGATTAGGGTTTAGGTTTCAAGGGTCAAGGTATCAAGGGTATTTGCAGTATAGGGTTGAGGGATTAGGGTTAAGTGAGAGACCTAGATGGCTAAGGGGGGATGGATGGTTAAGGATAGAGAGAGAAGAAACATATAGAAAATCAACATTTTCATACTGTGAGCATGTTTCCATTAATTAAATACCCCTTTTAATTAATTCATTAATTCATTATCAACCTTTATTCAACTTGATTAATTAAATAAGTCATATTTATTTAATTATGTCTCTAACTAATTAATTCTTCCCCCTTTGTCTATCAATTAAATAATTTATTATTTAATTACCCCTTTATCATACTTTTCCAACTATAATTAAATATCTTTATTTAATTATTCATTTAACTCCTTTTATCTATAATTAAATATTTATTATTTATTCATTCATTTAATCCTTTTCAAACAGTCAAATTAAATAAATTATCTTTATTTATTTAATTAAAGTCTCTTATTTTTGAATGTTGAATTAAATTAACATTGAATTCATATTTAATTATTTATGTCACATTCTTCTATCATTCAGTTATCTAAGTCATTCACTCACCTTATGACTCGAGATCTATTTTTAGTTCTCCAGTTATCTCTGGATTCAACACCTATTTATCTCTACGAGAAGACTCTCCGTCACAACTAGTCGATTAACTAATTCTAACTCCTGTTTGCATTCAAATGCATTATTCTTCGAATTCTAACTTTTTCTTTGACATACAAAGTCTATTTCTTCTATTTTTGAAGATTAGGATCCTGAACTCGTGTTCTAACTCACGTTCTAACTTAGTCTTTATCTTGCAATCTTTCCTAAACTCATGTTCTAACTCATGTTCTATCTGAGATAGAACTCACATCGCATGGCATTCATCAATCTCATCCATCGATCTCTCTTTTAATTTAAGCCAATCGTTCAAAAACCCAAAATCTATAAAATGGCCTGTCATTATCATTATTCCTCCTCCCGAAATCATACACTTTTGAGAAGAAACTTATCTTCAATATTTTGCTTAGACACTCAACGAAGTTATGCTTGCATTCAAACACAGAAATCGGAGGGCAAGAATACTGAAAAGGCAAAATGGAGAAGAACAATCAAGAGAATTTGTAGGAGTAAACGCATATTCGGTGAGAGCTTTCCATTAATTTTTTTAGTTTGTTATGTTTATTTCCTCGTTCTTTGTTGTTTGATTTTAGATTATTATTTAGATTAGGGTTAACATTGTTTATTCTAGTTGCAGATTATCCATCTCATCATTTGAAGAATCATTTTAATCTATTGTTACATTTGGTGAACCCGACGTGAACACACTTCAAAATTCACACATCTTTTCGTCTTTCCATTTTTTAGTTTTTCATTTTTTTTGTAGGTTTTTGTATGATGCAATGCACCTGTTCAGAAAAATGACACGTGTATCCACGAGCCGCATCCGCTAAAAACAATGACGCATCTGTCAGTCCACACTACATTCATGAAACTCCGTGCCGCATCTGCCTATCAACATCGAATTGCATCTATGGCCCCAAAAGCCACATCTGCCTAGTAATCTTTTTTCTAGTGTTTTAGTCATTTCTGTACATCCATATTTTCATTTTCGCTTTTAGGTTGTTTTGATTTTCACTAATGTTTGTTTATAGCTATGGTAAGGTGGAATAACATAGTGTTTGCAGGATGAAGCATAGAAGACAATAACAAAACCAAAGACAATATTTTATGCAGGATGAAAGCTGAAGACAAGAAAAATGAGCTACTGATCAATTTGCATGCAGGACCTAATGCCTTTGTGTTTATTTATTTAGCAAGCTTTTTTGTTTGGTAGATAGATAATTGATGTGTGGATTAAAATGAACTTTTTGTTTGGTAGATAGATAACTGTCATTTTGATTAAAAAGAGTCACTATCTACTTTGTCTGGTGCATTGCACATATTTGTCACCCTTACGATTCAGTATATTGAAGTATCCTCTCCCCTTGCGCAGTCATGCGATCCTGGGTGTAAGAGAAACAGTTACTGACTCTAGAACTTGGACCTGTCTTGGTGGGAAAAAGTACTCACCCCAAGACGACTCCGGTAACATGCTAAAGCCAAGCGACTTCCACCCGGTATATAAAAATGGATTTCTGGAGAAAGCCCAGAAATCACGCTCACTATTCTGACGAGATGGACAGAAATGGGCTCTCATCGATGTTGGATAGTGCCCCAGGAATGAAATGCCCTTATTAAACACCTTGTTGTAGAGTTACCAAAATCCTACCTACTTGTTGGTGTAGCAAGGTCGGCCCTTTGAAGCCGTTTTACATTCTTACAGTTTATGTGTGCGAATGAAATGTATGCCATGGGAGTTTCATGGGTATAGTAGCTTGGCTACCTCATATAAGTGAGTGCCATGGAGAGGAGCCAGTGGGGTCAAGCTACTAGTCATTCGCCATAAATATGCGTAGCTGGAGAAATCCAAGTAAGAACTCAACAAGTATTGTCCAAAAATCCTAGGTTGTGAATGTTTTTCAAGTCTTAACAATTCTATCATCACAAAAACTAAAAATACATTGATTGCTATGTTTGTTTTCTATTGTATTTGCCAAAATCTTGATCAACAAACTAAGTCATCAAAACAACTTTCAGGAAAATTTCAACTGTCAGAAAATTGAGTCACAATTGTCAGTTTAAATGTCGCATCTGTCTTAGCGAGTCGCATTGGTTAGGGGAAAAGCCATATGTATCTGTCAAAAAAAATCATCATTCACAATCTGGATATTACGAGCCGCATTGGTCATATTTTGAATTGCATGTGTGCATGCAAACCGCATCTATCAATTTTCGAGCCGCAAGTGTTTGTCAAAAAATTTAGGTTTAGAGAGTCCAAAATTAGAACGGCATGTGTATTGCTAAACCACATTTGTCATAGGAAAAACCACAACTATCAGAAACACTGCATGCATAATTGAAAACTACATCTATCAACATTTGAACTGCAACTGTTAGGTGAACCGCATTTTCCTGTCAACACAAAACTTTGAAAACCGCAAACTAAGTTCGAAACATCATTGTCACTATTTGCTTTTGGTTCTTAAGATCAACCTTGGATAGAAACTGATAAATTTTGATCAAAAACCTTGCATCATTAGGTGTCATATACATCTTAGTCATAGTAAATGTCTTAGTCATAGTCATCCTAAGTTGCATGCATATAGATACTTCCTAGGAAATTGCATATCACAGAATAGATAACTTTCCTCATCATTGGAAACGTTCATGTTTCGGTTTGTCACAATTAGTGAACCTAGTCACTTTAGTCCCATTTAGTGAATCTTTTCAAGCTCAATAGTCTAGTTTGGAAAATTCACCTTGTCAACTGCCCTTGTCATACAATTAGGTTCCTTGGTCAAAAACAAATATTTGCATGAATTTATTCCATAGGTGGTCGGTTATACCCATCTTAGACTCATTTATCGTCATAATATACTCGGGTTTTGCATATTGTCCATCCTATCATACATCATCTTAGTATACATCTTTTTAGAAACCATTTTAGCAACGTCATTTATTGTCAAGGAAATCCAAAAACATAGACATAGGTCATATCAGTTTTTAGACATAGTCTGCATTCCCCCTTTTTGAGCAACATTTTTATGGTTGAAACAAGGTCTAAAAAGAAACATAAAGCAATGACAGACCCCAACGAATTCATCAATCCATTCAGAAATCAACCATCAGGAAGTAAAAGACCACAAAAACTTTTGCTTGAAAAACACGTCGCTAGAGACACACATGGACAAATTTACATTGAAGACATAGATGCAATAGTACAAGATCTTGAATTTGCATCCTTTATGGATGAATGTTTGGCAAATGATCCCCATCGATATCTAGCAAAGTTGCTAGTAGAAGGTGCCAAACTACCCATAGGATTTGATATTCATACTTTGCAAACACCACTGATTCAACCAACGCAAACTCTCACGTCAAGTGTTTCTATTCCCCAAATTACTGCAGCAATACCAACTAGTGTATCTACTCAAACACCATTGATTGTAAGCACAATCCCTTTCAACATAACACAAGGTTTACAATTTACTACGGGGGAAACTTCCTCCAACCCCTTTGGCACCAACATGACTTGTAAGAGATCCAAAGTTGGCGGGAAAATACCTATACCAAATCAGACCATTCAAACAGGAAGCATTCCTATACCAAATCAGACCATTCAGACAGGGAACATTCCTATACCGAACTAGAACATTATAATAGGATATATTCCCTCACCAAATCACAACCCATCGTAGAACATGGCATATTAGAACACCTACATTGAACCAAACAACGCAAATACCATGTCCTTCACGCAAGTAGATGTCCTTCAAAACCAAATGCAAACTCTTCAACAACAGATGGACAACATGTCTATGTCAAGCAAATGAACTATCTCAGTGCAAGACCTATGTCCATGTCCGTTTGACAAAGCGCTTTATATGACACCTTTCCCCCATGGATACATTATACTGATTTTGCCTACGTATAATGGGAGAAAGAATCCTTTGGAACACATTAGAGAATTCTCAATGGCATGCATGGACATATCATATGACCCCACATACTTGATGAGACTATTTCCACGAATCCTTGTCGGGATAGGACTGGAATGGTTTTCTAAATTACCATATGGCATATGATCCTAGGGTGAATTAGCTAAGAAGTTTGTCAAAAAAATTTCCTTTAACATAGACAATGAGGTAACAATAGCAACCTTGTGCCACACAACACAAGAAGACAGTGAAACTTTCACCACATTCTTCCAAAGATGGAGAAGTCTAGCTAGCAGATGTCCAATTGAAATACTAGAAAAGAAAAAGGTCACGATATTCTTAGAAAACATCAACCCAAAACTGCGAAGTGATTTAAGGGTACACTATTGTACTTCATTCCCAGACTTGGTACAAAAGGGCATCATCCTTGAGAAAGGCCTTATAGATAAAGGAGAAATTAAGGTACCAAGTAGAAATCTGGTCGTCCAACATCAGAATGCACCAAAAGATAGAAACAAATTCTAGTCTAGAAACAAAAATGTTACAAATGACGGCATTGTTGATGCTAAACACATACATACGGGACTAGTTATCACACTTAGAGGTTACAAATCCAATCAAGACATGATGAATAGTCCAGATCAAACAACCAATTATGTCCAAAATTCATAGCAACAAAGACCACAAAGGAGATTTCCTACACGTGAATTTACACCTTTAGGACAACCAATCGAGACAATTTTCAAAGAGTTGATTAAACCTAATCTCATCAAACCTTTGGAACCAAGAGAGTATGATCCTGGATAGTTCAAACCTTCATGGTGGGATGATAAATCTTTTTGTGACTATCATCAAATCAAAGGACACAACCTACAACAATGTCACCAACTGAAGAATATTATACAAGACTTTGTTGAAAACGGAACCATAGAGGTCGGTGGGCAGAAAAATACCAAGAACAATGATCATAAGGTCTTCATGGGCCCGTTACATGACCACACAAAAGGAAAAGCCTCCAGTTCGGGACCCAAGAATAATCCATCAGCCAATTATACCAATACCAAGTATGACTATGGTAAAGGAATGATCATAAATCACCTCCGAGCCGCAAATGAGAACGTCAATACCATCATCATTAAGAAGCATCTGGAATGTAATGTGAACACACACATAACTAATATTACTATTCCAGGTCTTTCTTCTGAGCCACCTACACAAACTTCCAAGTTTAAATACAACCTCCTTGATCAATTGAGTAAAACCCCCATGCAAATATCTATCTTGGAATTTTTGAGTTTATCACCTGAGCATCAAGCCATTCTTGACAAAGCTTTACAGAACACAACTGTCCCTACAGACTTAGATGTCAATCGTTTCGAAGAAATGGTGGGATACTTGACCAACTCGCATCATGCCACATTTTCCCAACAAGATTACTCAACTAAAAAGTTTGATCATAATGACCCCTTACATCTTGAAGTCTTAGTCCATCAAACCAAAGTCCGATGAGTCTTGGTAGATGGAGGAGCAGGTTTGAACTTGTGTACCCTAAAATTGGTTAAGGCATTAGGATTCTCAGAAGACTATGTAGATACCTCTAAGAGTATAGTCATCAAGGCTTACGATGATGAGGAAAGATCATCCAAAGGAGTTGACACTCCCTATCAGAATTGGCCTAATGATCATGAACACTAGCTTCCAAGTCTTGGATCTCACCCTTCCATACAACTTGTTGTTAGGTAGACCTTGGATACATGCAATGAAAGTTGTACCTTCAACATATCACCAATGTCTTAAGTTCCCGTATAATGGCACAAAGATCACCATTGATGGTGATCCAGATCATTTTCAGTATTGTACAAGCCTAAGGGAAATACCACAATGACAAGTACTAGTTAACCAAGAAGCTTCATCATCCACTTTATCCCTATACATTGACCCATCACATCTCACTAAGTCCATTTCATTCAAACCACCATCATCCACTCCTAAGCTCGAGATCCAAGACAAGGGTTGTGGAAAATATCATATAAAGGCATCATACTGTGTCAGTCAACTGATTCCACCTAAGGCATATGGCTTACCCATGGTAGATAGAAGATAGTCAGTGGTCACATTTCATGTTCCCCCTACAATGACATTGACCAAATGGGCAGAGTTAAGTGAAGAAATTGCGGATCAAGGTGATTCCTGGTTGTATCAAGAAGACAATGAATACCCCTCCCCATCTATTCAAATAGCTAAGACCAGTATGGAAAAGGCTTTCGGATAATGCAAAATGAAGGATATGATGGGCACAGTGGGTTAGGACTACATCAAAATGGAAGGATGTAACCGATCACTGTCTCACAATGATCGAAATACCTAGGGCTAGGTTTTTAACCGCTTAGAATTGGGTTTCCTAGTACTTCATCACCATTTCAAGAGGAAGTGAGTGCTTGTGCAGACATTGAGATATCTCATGAACCACTTCCCCCAGTTTACGGCAAACCTCCAGTTTATAATGAATCCCATTATTCATGTGATTGTGAATGGGATTCCCTTTCATCTACCAGTACCATGAACATAGATGCTCTATTTGGAGAATTGGACCTAAAGGTAAAACCTGTACCAAAACCATCTAGTCCCCATCCTAAGAAACACTTGTCCAAAGAAGAATGGCAAATGAAATATTATTGGGAAACCCTTGATCATGCATTTTGGGCACTTGACAAACCATCTCCTGACAATTCCACCCTTACTATAGTCCCATGTCAAAGTATACCTCCCCCTAGGAAGAAAAAAAAGAAGGAGTTAGTCCAAAACTTTTGCGACCATGTCAACCATTCTATATTCACCTTGTCAGCAACTACCTTTAAAAACTCCAATGATGAAATGCCCCTTATATATCCTAACCTTATCAACTGGGATCAACAAGGTACACCTATCATAGATACATTCGAGAATGACGAAGCAATTGCTAAGTTCATGGGACTTAGAGAAGGCATACCACGAGGGGATCATAAAGCTGGTTTTACCATAGACTTGGATGATAAAGCATATTTTGGGGAGTCTATTTACAACTCTACTAAAAAAAATGAGAATAAAAAGAAAAATGATGAGTCCCTAGGTGAAAACCAAAAGGCGTCTATGGATGAAGAAAAAGTCAAAATAAACGATGTATCTGAGGGCAAAAACCTCTCAGAGGCACCCCAGGATAAAGGTTTAAATATTCTCCCCATTGAATAGGAAAAGTCACTGATGCTAGTAGAAGAGTTTGTTGAAGTCAACATAGGTGTAGAAGAGAATCCTCAGAAAGTATATTTTGTAGCTTCTTTAACAGAGACAAAAAAACCAGATTTTAAGGACTTCTTCACAAAGAGACAGATAAAATTTGCATGGTCATATGCTGACATGCCTAGGCTGGATCTAGACCTAATATTGCACCATTTACCACTATAGCCAGGCATTAAGCTAGTCAAACAAAAGTTAAGGAAAATACATCCGCAAATTTCTCTATTGGTCAAGGCAGAACTTAAGAAACTCTTGGATGTTGGATTCATAAGGATGATAGACTATGCAGATTAGATATCAAATCTTGTACTAGTGACTAAACCAACTGGGGGCATTTGCATTTGCATAGACTTTAGAGACATCAATAAGGCATGTCCTAAAGATGACTTCCCTTTGCCCAATATCGACATGATTGTATATCTTACAATAGGATACTGGATGCTATCCCTCATGGATGGTTTCTCTGGATATAACCAAATTAAAATAGTAGCTTAAGACCAACACAAGACAACTTTCATGTGTCCATGGGGCACATACTATTGGAATGTTATGCCGTTTGGCCTTAAGAATGTAGGAGCTACCTATCAACAGGCAATGACTAGAATTTTCCATGACTTTGTACATACTCTCATGGAAGATTATGTAGATGACATTATAGCTAAATCGGAAACAAGGGAAGATCATTTAAAGGTTCTAGACAAGATATTATAGAGGCTGGAGAATTACAACGTCAGGCTAGATCCGAAGAAGTGTGTCTTTGGAGTGAAATCAAGGAAACTGTTAGGGTATATCATTTCCCGAAGAGGCATTGAAGTAGATCCAGAGAAGGTAAGAGCTATCATCGAAATGCCTCCTCCAGTCAGCATTGGTCAACTTAGAACCCTACAAGGAAGACTACAATCCATTAGGTGTTTCATACTACAACTGGCAGATAAAATAGACCCATTTCAACATCTACTCAAGAAAGGAGTACCATTTGTGTGGACACCTAAATGTCAGGAAGCCTTCCAGCAAATCAAGGACTATTTGCTCACTCCACCAGTCTTAATGCCACCTACAGAGGGAAAACCATTAATACTATACATTTCAGCAACTTGGTTGGCGTTAGGGGCTCTTCTCACACAACACGATGATCAAGGTCATGAGAGAGCAGTCTATTACATCAGTCGTACCTTAGTGGGCTATGAATTGAATTACAACAACATAGAATATACCTATCTTGTGATAGTCTTTTCTACCCAAAAAATTCAGCACTATATGCTCGATTTCCAAACAATGTTGGTTGAAAAGATTGATCCACTCAAATACCTCCCAAGTAAGGCAGCATTAACATGCCGATTGGCTAAATGGGTTATGATACTTAGCGAGTATGACATTCAGTATGTCAAGAGGAAGGCTATAAAAGGGAAGGTGATTGTATATCAGTTAGGTGATGCATCTATGAAGGCAAACCATCCCTTAGTGGTAGATTTTCCTAATGAATTTCTCTTCAACATTGACATTAAAACTGATTGGAAGCTATACTTTGATGGGTCACATACAAATTGTGGTTTAGGAGCCAGTATCCTATTTGTTACACCTCAAGGCGATACCATTCCTAAATCATTCAGGATTGCTTTCCCTTGTACCAACAATACAGTAGAGTATGAAGCCTTAGTGATAGGGTTAAAAATGGTAGCTCAGTGGAAAATGATGATTAAGAGTCTACATGTTTTTGGTGATTCTCAGCTAGTAATCTGGTAGGTAAATGATGATTATGAGACTAAGGATGAGAAGATTGCCCCTTACAAATGTATGGCTGATAGTTTCAAGCAGTACTTAAATGACATTACTTTTCAACAAATACCATGTATTCAGAATAGACTTGTAGATGCTATGGCAACCGTGGGTTCCCTGTTGGATATTCTAAGTAACATGCCTAAGTTTGAGTTTCTGGTTGAACAACTATTGGTCCCCGCCTATGATGTTCCTGATACTGCGATGGTGTGTACCATTATTGGTCCTACATCTCCTTGGTATAAATACATATTCAACTATCTAACTGACCAAACCTTACCTCAAGACTTATCCAATAACCAACATTGAACCTTCATCTGAAAGTCAGCTAAGTACACCATCATCGGAGAGACCCTATATAGAAGTACTTTAGATAATGCCCTAATGAGATGTCTCGATGCTAAGGAAGCACAAACAACTTTGTGAGTGGTACACAAGGGTATATGAAGATCTCATTCAAGTGGTCCTACTTTAGCCCATAAGATTATGAGACTAGGTTATTATTGGCCTACAATGGAGAAAGACTCATACATCTTTGTAAAGAAATGTAGATAGTGTCAGATACATGGAGATTTGATAAGAGCACCAACATAGGAGCTTCATTCGATTACTTCACCATGGCCCTTTACCCAATGGGGATTTGACCTCATAGGTAAGATACACCCTCCATCATCCAATGACCATAAATTCATCATAACCCCCACCGAATACTTCACCAAATGGATTGAAGCTATTCCCATGACTTACATCACTGACATCCAAATATCTAAGTTTATCCTAAACTATATCATTTGTTGGTATGGTGTACCCCAATCCATAATCACAGACAATGACCTCCCATTCAAGAACCAAGAAGTACGCCATTTATGTGAATAATTCCATATCAAAAATCATTTCTCCACCCCATATTACCCACAAGGTAATGGCCAAGCTGAGGCATCTAATAAAACCATTGTTAGAATCCTAAAGAAGACTGTCAATGACGTTGGTCGTGACTGGCACCTACAGTTAAATCCTACCTTATGGGCCCACTACATAAGCATCTGTACTCCCACTAGCACCTCTCCATATTCCCTCGTATTCGGGTCTAAAGCTATCTTACCTATTGAGGTTGAAATACCTTCCCTGACGATGAAGAATATCATGTATCTAGGTTACAAGAGCTAGAATTATTGGATGAACAAAGAAAAAAAGCACTAGATCATTTACAAGCCTATTAGAATCATCTTCATCATAGCTACAATAGGAAAGTCCTCAATAGGCACTTTGACAATGATGACCTGGTATAATTGGAGAATCCTAAGAATCAAGCTGAATGGGAAAAACTAGGTAAGTTTGAACCTAACTAGTTAGGGCCCTATATTGTCACCGAAGCTTTTGGGTCAGGAGCATACCAACTCTCTACTCCTAAAGGAGAGTTTCTTTTGTCACCTATCAACAGTTTGCATCTAAAGAGGTTCTATGCTTAGCTTCTAGGAATCCATGTCTTAATCTAGAAAAATACAAAACAAACAAAAAAAACAATAAAACAATAAAATGGTTACCTTGATGAAAACCTGGCAGACAAGCATCTTTGTAACACCAAAAAATTTGAGAAAATAAAAAAAGTAAAGAGAAATAATCTATCCAATAGTGAAAACCACTTTGATGGTGCTATGGATAAGTACCATGGTGAAAACCTAGCAAACAGGCGCCATGTGTAGTCAAGCTCGCTCTTCCGTCTACCATCATTCTCTTCAGCCTTTTTCACCATCACTCATAATAAATGGTTGTCTTATCCATTGCTTGGAATGATTGACATCTAATGTCCATTCCATCACATTACCTACTCCATCTTGCAAGTCTTATTCCCGACTGGGTGCAAATCCTTGTTTTGTGCCCTGACACTTTGTACATAACATCATACCATCGAAAATATCCTGAAAAATCCCAAAAACATTAGAAAACTTCAAAAAATTTTAAAAAATCAAAACATGTCAGAAAATACCAAAAAATAGAGTCAAGTTAGTCATGTTCAGTCAGTCATAGTCGAACTACATTGCCTCTATGATTGGGATGTAGACAAGGCCATCAATCGATGTGTCCTCGAGGCATTAGGTCTGTCAGTCTAGGTTTTTCATGTATCACACATTAAAATCATGACGCTTTGTACATTCAAAGTCATTGGTCGTGTCGAACTATGAGGTCTTTGCATGTACAATTTAGGCAAGGCTAATCAATTGATGAGCTCCTGAGACCATGCTAGGTTAGTCTAATAGGGTTCATTCATAATCACTATCACACAAGTTGCATATCATAGTTTAGGGTATCATCTCATGTCATACACTATCTACACACACTTTTATCAGTCAAGGAATCAAAACAAGTCATGCATCAACAAGGCAAAACATCTCAAAGTATCATCAAGTCAATATCAAACACATTGTCAAAGCGATCAACCTATGTCTTAAGCAAGATATGTCTTTCTTGTCAATAGACGTCATCAAATTGTCATAGTCTCATGTAGCTTTTCACTTCAACGTCATCAAACTCCAATGTCTTATATGGTGCATGTCTTTTCTGAAACCAGACTTTATCATGCCTTATACAGATAGTCACCAAGTCGAAACCAGACTCAATGTCTTATGCGGTATGTGTCATCTCTCACATTATGCTATGTCAAACATCAACATCAAACAATCCTACAAGATCAATTTTTGGTGAATAATTTTATTTGGATTTATGACTTTATATCTTATTTTGTCTTATCTTTTTATTAATTTCTGAATTTAGTCTAGTTACTAGCTTTCTCAAGGATTTCCCTTGAAGGATTTAGAGAAGCAAGGATGTCTCAAGACTCTTTTTCTTTGGCTGTTGTCTGTCAAGTGTCTTTTTTTTTAACATTGGTTTTTGAGTCATGTTAATAGCTTCCTCAAGGATGTCCTATCAAGGATTTAGAGGAGCAATGATGTTTCATGACCTGTCTTTTATTTGTCTGTTGTCTCTCGTTTGTCTCAACAAAATGACTAGGGCAATTTTGTCATTAGTATGAGTTGAGACATTCCTTGTCTGTGATTGTCTATTCTTCATAGATGGATGACTTTGTACACTATGGTCTATCTCATATCATAGTGTTTACTATCCATTTGTGTCATGTCCCGCCCAATGATGATAACAAACAAGCATAGCATATTTGGCAATATATCGAAGATTATGTGTTTTTCTCAATCAATCAACCATCGTTATTTCTTACTAACATTTTGAATTCATTTCATCCTAACATTTCTCTTCTTCAACATAATGATAAATTCCTGTGACACAATTAAAACATTAGATCATCTGCATATGCATATGTTCAATAAGAATTTCACATAGTTGCATTGCATTTCACACATATAGATAGTAACATTAACATCTTCATTACATACATCCGAAATCATGACATAATAGGAATTTCATCATCATAGCATACATAATGTAAACATTGCATATACATATCATCATCACACATAAATAAGCATCATATAGAACATTGCATCCATTATCATAAGTAAATTAATACATCCATAACATCATTATAAAAGGAATAACTCATAACATGTAGGAAACATTTCATCATAACACATGGACATACATCATCTAGGAAACATAATCATATAGAATTAATACATCATCCATAACATAGAACTTCATATCATATAGAAGCCGCCAAAATCATATATATATATCACTCAAAAATAGTGTGTCATAGTACAATGTCTGAATGTATCCATAAATCAAACACGAGCTCGTAGGCTCTCTGACCAAAATACAATGTCTACATATGTAACCCTGTCATTATGTCGCACTACCACTGCTATAACATGGTGAATGTGGTTGAAAAAGCCTCGAAGGTGCTCTCTGTGAGGTGGAAGGCCTCTCATATGGACCTGCTCTCGGTGGTCCTACCACACCCTTTGTACTCTGTGCCCTAGTGTGACTCCTGCCCTATGATCTCTGACTGCACACCTCTGAAAAGCTAGGAGCTCATCTCTCTACTAGCACCACCACCTCATATAAGTCCCTATAATAGGTAGCTCTCTCAACTAATTTCACTAACTCCCATACCATGCCATCAGATGAAGACCCACTGTAAAGGCGTCTAACCTCTGTGAACTGCTGCTCTATCTCCTGTCTCTGAGCCATGGCCTGATATCTCTACATGTGCACTATCTCTCTTTGTGTAGGCACTATTTCTCTCTATACTCATAGCATCAAACTCTACTGTCATCAGTTTGAGTCTCTCCTCCAAAGCCTCCCTATCACCATCCCTAGGAGCATCCTCCTCCCATCTCCCCTCCACAATTTGATCCCTGAGCTCTCTCTCCTACTCCTCCATTGGTGCCTCCTCCTCAACATCATTGTCCCCATATCCTACCAAAATACACAGAGGGTCTATAGCCATATCCATATCTACATCCCCTGCAACATCCTCTACTCCAATATCTACCTCGGCATGCTCCTCTACAACTACCTCCTCGACAACATGTTCATCCCCAACCTATACATCCACTCCACCTCTGGTGTCCAACATCGGTACATCCTCTGCTACTACCTCTTTGATAGGTGAAATTCCACCTACCCGACCCCCTCTCCATCCTCTCCGTCCTCGCCTACCACCTCTACCATCATCACCTCTCCCTCCACCTCTTCGCCATCCTCTAGGTCATGTGCCTTGTCTCTCAATAGTTGCTGACTGATCTGGATCTGTGTAAGGAACAAGTCGATGCTCTACCCACCATGCGTCATATGTAGCTATCGTCCCTAGGTCTGCTGCTCCATCTCTCCAACTCCACTGTATTGGCTATAATTCCTGTATCTCTATCTCTGTGGTAGTGAAAGGAATCATAGGCCCCCAATACAGAATCTCTCTGGATGAGTGAGCAAACTCTTCTCTACTCCGAGGCTCATCCTGAACCTCACCAAACTGTCTTAGAACTCTATTTGGCAAGTGTCGCTCAATGATATGAACACTAGAAACAATCCTCCCAATAAGGTACTGTGTTTGTCTGTAGAATACTAAATGTACCTCCTCATCCAACCACTCCTCACAATCCATGTACGGTCTCCATGTGAACTGATCCAGAATGTCCAGTGCATGTCTCCAAAATCCAGTGTCTCCAACATGAGTCTGCGTAATGTGTCCTGTATATCAGAATATACACAGGAATCTCTCCCGTCACTCTATAGTAACTAGAGGATGAAAAATAGCTATCCTCTCCCAAGCCCATACCATCAGCAAAGTGGTCCCATAGCTTAGTGACTATGCATCTCTATAAGCAATGTCGTGTAGGTGAAAATATAACATCCCAAGTAGACATGGACCCCAAGCATACCTAGTCTCACTCTCTAGCATACCAACCAACATCACACCGCATCCACTTGGAAATCTGTGACCTTGTCTATCTGGAAGAACTATCCCCCCAGTCAGAGTACACAATATACAGTCAATCCTTTCATATATATCTGCTAACACTGGCCATCTGATCTCATAATGCTTGATGTTGAGCCTGCTGATATCATCAACCTGATAGAACCTCACCAACTCGGTCAATCCGCATTGGGTATCATACATAACCTACTCTCCTCTAATAGGAAGTCTCAGTATCCTATACACATCCTCCACTATGACAGTGGCCTCCCTAGTTGGAAAATGAAAGGATGATGTCTCAGAGTGCCATCGCTCACATAATGCCATCAACATCCCCCTGTTCGCCCGAATAGTGGGCATCGACAGACAATGACGTAGACCAAGTCTCCATAGTAGTCGTATCTCTGCACTACTCAAATGATCTCTCAGATTGAATGTGTCTGAACGTGACTCCCGTGTATATACAAGATCTAAAACAACTTGCATTTAAAACATGATGTCAAGAATTTTCAAGTTTTTCTTAGAAATTGTTTTTGAAAATTTTACTAGTCAAATGCGGCTCACTTTAACAGATGCGGTGCATTTTTGCAAATGTGTTGCACAAAAACTCTCATGCATTGCATATTACATATGCGTCGCATATTTTCCACACCCGCTTTCAACCTACTGCTCATGCGGTGAAATAAACCACATGTGGTGCATTTTCTACAACCTACCTATCTACTACATATGCGTTTCACTAATGAATATGTGGTTCACTACCCTACATGTGACTAATCCTAATGCAGATGCATTGCATATACACATATGTGGTGCATTATATTTCAAATGCGTGTTTTCCCTAAAATGCCTAATCTAGCCTAGGAGTGTTTTTGCACATGCGTCATTTCGCAGTCAAATGCAGCAAACACGATGGCATATGTGTCGTTCACAAAGGACCGCAATGCTAATTAACTTTTCAATGCCTAGAAATACATGCAAAAATAAATTTCAAGGGTTCATTTTTGGGTACATATCGGTGGTCCTACGTCGGCTGGCTGCCTGAACGTCCGGATCCGATATCCATGATGTGCATCACAAGGAATGGGTGCCATTTTCGTCAGCTAGTCAGAGCAAATTATTGGTTTTCTAACTCCTCTGGGTGCAAATGAATTAGATTTCAACCTAATTCCTATTTATAGGTAGGGTTTGAATGGCATTTCTTCAGACCTAGTCTATTGGCCGCTTATCCTTTCAACTTCAAATGACCCGTATTCGTCCGTATCATCTCCAAATTCAATTCCGTCAACTCCATAGCATTTTTTACAATCAAATTGACTTATCGGGAATATTTCTTGATTTTTTTTTAAACTTTCAAAAATTCTCAATTTTCTTGAGGGGGCATACCTTAACCTGTTTCATGCTGGGGCACAATCGGGGCATATTTTCTTTGACACAACGTCGTACCAACATTGTATCAAAGAGGGGCAAACTATAGACACCAAAAATTGGTCTAGGCTTGCGAGTACACATTCAACATAATTTTCTATAGTCCGTGGTCTTGATTAAATAATGTTAATTATTTAATCAACCTTTCTAACACATATTTCCTCTATTAATTAAATACCCCTTTTTAATTAATTCATTAATTCGTTATTAATCTTTATTCAACTTGGTTAATTAAATGAATCATATTTATTTAATTATGTTGCGAACTAATTAAATCTTCCCCCTTTATATATCAATTAAATAATTTATTATTTAATTACCCCTTTATCATACTTTTCCAGCTATAATTTAATATCTTTATTTAATTATTCATTTAACCCCCTTTACCTATAATTAAATATTTATTATTTAATTATTTATATTATCCTTTTCAAATAGTCAAATTAAATAAATTACTTTATTTATTTAATTAAAGTCTCTTATTTTTGAATGTTGAATTAAATTAACATTTAATTCATATTTTTATTATTTATGTCACATTCTTCTATCATTCAGTTATCTAAGTTATTCACTCACCTTCTGACTCGAGATCTATTTTTAGTTCTCCAGTTATCTCTGGATTCAACACCTGTTTATCTCTATGAGAAGACTCTCCATCACAACTAGTCGATTAACTAGTTCTAACTCCTATTTGCATTCGAATGCATTATTCTTTGAGTTCTAACTTTGTCTTTGACATACAAAGTCTATTTCTTCTATTTTTGAAGATTAGGATCTTGAACTCATGTTCTAACTCACATTCTAACTTACTCTTTATCATGTAGTCTTTCTTGAACTCATGTTCTAACTCACGTTCTATCTAAGACAAAACTCACATTGCATGACATTCATCAATCTCATCTGTCGATCTCTCTTTCATTCTGAGCCGATCATTCGAAAACCAAAAATCTATAAAATGGCCTGTCATTATCAGTATTCCTCCTCCCGAAATCATACACTTTTGAGAAGAAACTTATCTTCGATATTTTTCTTAGACACTCGATGAAGTTATGCTTGCATTCAAACATAGAAATCTGAGGGCAAGAATACTGAAAAGGAAAAATGGAGAAGAACAATCAAGATAATTTGAAGGAGTGAATGCATATTCGGTGAGAGCTTTCGATTAATTTGTTTAGTTTGTTATGTTTATTTCCTCGTTCTTTGTTGTTTGATTTTAGATTATTATTTAGATTAGGATTAACATTGTTTATTCTAGTTGAAGATTATCCATCTCATCATTCGAAGAATCATTTTAATCTATTGTTACAATGTCTACCAAATAATTTTATCAAACATCATAGACAAGGCAATTATTTGTTTGAAAAAATGCCTTAAAGAAATGTGGTCTCATGGTGATGCACATCACCATGAGACCACATTTGTTTGAGGCATTTTTCAAACAACTAATTGCCTTATCTATGCTACCAAATTTTCCATACATGTCTACAAAAATATTTTGTCAAACAATCCCCCTTTATTTAAAATTTTTGATTGATGCTTGGATACCTTGTTCAATAGAGGGAGTGAACCTCATTCTCTAAAAAAATGGAATATACTCCTCCCACATTAATAGATCTTCATCTATTTTGGTTTTCATCTCTATTTCTAAACTTACCTCATCACTAAAATTTCCTCATCACTAATGTTGTGATACATGTTTAATGTTTCCTTGATTACCCTACCTACAAGGGATTGTAACTCTTCTCTCTATTCTTTCATAGCTAGGATAATTCCTTTTGGGTTTGGGTTTCAAGTATCTTTATTCAAGGCTACTAGCAACATGCAAATAGGTGAAGCTAAGTCGATAGGGGCAACTAGGTGATGTAAGTATGAGGTTAATTGCCCTACTTGATTTTTAAGTTCTTCCTTTGTGTTATCATCCTTTTTCATTCTCTCAAATATAGTGTTTTTTATTCCTGAAGATTCTTTGGTTTGTTTCTTTTGTTCTTGAGCCTTAGGGTGTAGCTCCAACATTAGGCATGCTACTTCTAACCATATTATTGATCCAACCACCATGTTTATCGCTCTATTGTCAATATAATAATCCTTTGGATTTGACCAATCCACTTCCTCTATAGGGTGGTCAAATATGCTTTCTATGCTTTCTATGTGATTTAGCGCTTTCCTATAAACTTCTTATTCCTTAGAAATCATTGTGAGATCTCATTTCTATGAGGAATTCTTCCAAATAGCCCACTACCTTTTCAATGCTACCACATTGGAAAGCTAGTGAGGTACTCACTAGCTTGTCAAAGCAACCAGATTTTGCATACATGACTACCAAAACATTTTTTTCAAACAATTCACATGCCTTGTCAATGCTTCCATTTTGTTCCTATCTTGCAATCATGGTATTCTGTGAGACCACATTTATTTAAGGAATTCCATCAAAAAAATCATGTGACATTTGACAAGGTAGTGACCTCACTAGCTTGTCAATGTATTAGCATAGACAAGCTAGTGGGCTCTTTGAAAAAATGTCTCATAGAAATGGGGTCTCATAGTGATGTTGACAAGCTAGTGACCTCACTAGATTTTCAATGCAGTAGCATAGACAAGGTAGTGGGATTTTTGAAAAAAATCATCATAGAAATGGGGTCTCATAGTGATCTACATCACCATGAGACCCCATTTATAAGAGAAATTTTTTCAAACAACCCACTAGCTTGAGAACACATTTATATGAGGCATTTTTTCAAACAACCCACTAGCTTGTCTACATCATTGTGAGACCCCATTTCTATGAGGCATTTTTTCAAAAAACCCACTAGATTGTCTATGCTACCATATTGACAAGCTAGTAAGCTCACTAGCTTGTCAAAGCTATCACATTTTGCATACATGTCTACCTAAAAAATTTTGTCAAAAAATTCACATGCCTTGTCCATGCTTCCATTTTGTGCCTATCTTGCAATCATGGCATTCCACAAGATCACATTTATTTAAGGAATTCCATAAAAAAATTCATGACAACTTTGTCAATGCTAGAAATAATTTTTTACACGATGATTGTAAGTATTTTGTATGAAGGGTTGAATTACATATATTTCATTTATTTGTATGGATTCATTTTTTAGGAACTAATATTTTTCTCTTTATCGTGTTGTAGATAAAATTATCTATCATGTTGAGGAAACGATCAAAGATTAAACCAACATAGGAAGAGACCCAAGCTAAGAATGCAAAGAAAGTAGTATGGATGAGGGAACATAGTGAGAAGAAGAAATTGGAATGATTGAAAAAGACATACCCATTGAAGAGGAACCTCAACCATCAAAAAGAGAAATGGAATTGGTAGCACAAATGGAACAAATACGAAAGCATCATGCTAAGAGAGATTTGAATACCGTAGTTAGAGACACACCCTCCACCACAAGTGAATATGGAGGGACACCATATACCACAAGTGAATATGGAGGGACACCATCTACTGCAAGTGAATATGGAGGGACACCATCTACCAAAAGTGAATATGGAGCGACACTATCTATCACATCTCAAGCTAAGAGTATATTATCATTCACAATTGAGGAAGGAGATACTCCATCATTCCCATATACACCTCAAGGTATTTCATCTATTCCATCCTCGATCAAAGGTATGCCATATATCCCATCTCATTTAAATGTTAATGACATTCCTAATGTTGAGATGAATGTACCTATGTGAACACCATCTAGTATTTTGAATAGAAAGACAATTTTTTTTAATTAATATTGATGAGAATATTTTGTATCCAATGAAAAGTAAGATTCCACAATGCACTTATAGAATATAAGCTCATAAGATTTGGAGATTGTTCTTTGAAAAGTTAAATGAGACTAGAAGATGTCAACTATTTGTTGAAATGATGTAGATTATAAAGTATAGGTCCATCATGAAGATTCTAATAGATGATTATGAGAGTGTGGGTAAGAACTCATGCTCAAAAGGTAGTAATGTCACTTGCCATGTCATTACATCAAATTTAGTAAGTAATCAAACAAGGAAATCTTGTCTCATTAGAAAGATGAGTCAACAATTAAGAATTAATAAAAAAACTTTATCAAGAGTCGTTCAAAGGTGCCAAAGAATTGAGGACACTGATTCCACTGAATTATGGGAATTCTCAAGGAGACTCCCATGAAAAGATAAACTAGTTATCAAAGCATTGAGATCACTAACTGAAGACTATTGGAATAATAACACAAGGCCATCTTTGAATAAAAGGGATATGGTAAGAAGGAGAATCAATAGTTGAAATTGGAGCCACATCCAAAAAGAAAATTGGATATGATTTAAACACAATTTTTTCATTAATTTCTAGAGGATTATGCTCAAATTAAAAAAATTCAAATATATTTTGAAATTCTTAAACCTTTTTATGTCAAGATAAATCACACACACACTACTTGTTGTAGATTACATATTGAATTTTCTAACCAGTTTTATGTTTATCGTTCTATATGTTTAGATTTGCATACTAACAATGTTTTACAGGATTGTGGCATACATGCCCCACCAAAATATTCAAAAGACTTCTTATCAAACAATTTATGTGAAAGAGAGGAAGGCCAAATATTCTATAGGAAACTATGCTTGGGCACATGTTAGCATTACGGTGGCTTGCAACATATGCCAATATGTGAACATATGGAAAGAACACATGCAGTTGGAAAGGAACTAGTAGATTTCAAAAAGTATAAAATAGTGGAATACAATACAAAAGATTGTAATCAAGAAAAAAGGTGTGATTTGGCTATTTAAAATATTCCAATGTATCAGTTTATGTCTACATTTCATGATAGTATAGTTTATGAGCATCCAAGGCATACCCATAGAGCTCAATGGTTGGACTTGTAATTCAAGTTATGCAAGGACACCTTTCCAATTGGTAGCATAGTTTCAGTGGTCGAATTTGTAGATAATTACACTGTATAGCCACAACATGAGGTGTAGTCACAATATTACAACTCCACATAGGTTTCTATATTTGTGAAAATAGCATTCATTCATCTAACTAATATTACAAAGGATAACATGAAGGTATTGAGGGAGTACCACTTTAACATCAGTGATGACCACACACATTCTCTAGAGTTTGTGCAAGGTTTCTTTCAATTGTTCTATAGCGATTCGGCTAGGAGGGGCATAACATACAATCAACATATAATATGGTCAGATAATTGTGCATCATAGTTGAAGAACTTGTAGATGTTCTATTGGTTGAGCAGGATGCATGTTATTACATGTGTTCAACATATGTGGAACTTGTGTGAGGTTGAGCATGGAAAGGGGGAGCATGAAGGTGCAAGAGCATGTGACAAAAGAGCATTAGCATGAGAAGAGTTAAAGTATAAAGACAATGCAAAGTTGACAGATGCAAAATCAATCATCGAGTGGTGTAATGATTCGATGGGTCCAAGTAATGAAGGTAAGTCTTTAGTTCATATATTTTTTTGGTTGATAGATAATACTAACATTGCACAATATGAGGATTGTTGTACATTGATAGGATCAAGTGAGCTACACTCTTTCCTTAGCTCAAATGTAGGTTCATGGAGTATCCATATGTAGAAGATGGCATTATTTTTTCTCTTCATGTACGATTGAAGCCTAGAATGAGTGTGAGTCAAAGGAGTACGTTGATGAATGGTGGTTAAGTTATCTTAGCCCACTTCACATGTATCAACCTTTGACAAAATTGGAATGACAGATGAAATCATCAGTTGACTTTGACCACATATCAGATTTAGTTTAGTCAGGTAATATATCTACTTGCATAGTTTTTTAAATCCCTATTGTTATCTTACTTTGTAGTGTATTTGAAATGTTGACTAATTTCATCTAATTTGCTACACATCAATGTAGAGCATGTTTATGAAGTTATTATAGATAAAGATAATGAAGAGGGAACAAAATATTACTTGTGTCATTGTGTTAAGACCAAAAATAAATTGGGGGCCCCAGTTATAGATAGAGAAAACATCAAATACCTTATAGGCTTAGTGGTTGTTACTGGAATGTGGCTTAGAAGGTACCCACATAAGAGTATTAATGTTTGGTTGTTTCAGGACTTTGACACACATCAAAATATTCTTCATTACTCAAACCTTGTCATGGCATCCAATGTTCATTTGATCAAATATGGGGGTATACCTTTGAGCAAGACCTTGTGGAACGTGTGTGAGTTTGACCATGAGGCAATACTTGACACAATAAAGAGTAGAGTAGACCTAGATAGTTCGTTGGATTAATTTGTAAGTATGCACATTAGTTCTTATTAATTTGTAAGTATGCAAATTAATTTGTATTAAAATTTAGAGTATGCACATCAAGATTAGTTGATAATTAGACCTTTTGTTTCTATATTTCAAGTTTACATATGTTTTGGTACCAACTTTGTACATATGTTTTGGTTTGAAGTTTACATATGAATATTAGGTAGATTATATGTTTTGGTTCCAAGTTTGTACACATGTTTTGGATCAAAGTTTACATATGAATATTGGGCAGATTATATGTTTTAGTTCAATACCCATAGACAAGGTAGTGAGCATTGACAAGCTCACTACATTGTCAATGTGGTAACATTGACAAGGTTTGATAAAATGCCTCTAAGAGATAAGGTCTCATGGTGATGTACATCACCATGAGACCCTATCTCTTAGAGGTTTGATACATCACCATGAGACCCTATGTCTTAGAGGCATTTTATCAAACCTTTTCAATGTTACTACATTGGAAAGCTAGTGAGCTAGCTTGCCAATGCGGTAGCATTAACAAGGTAGTGAGCTATTTGAGAAAATTTCTCAAAGAAATGGGGTCTCATAGTGATTGTAATCACTGTGAGACCCAATTTCTTTGAGGAATCTTCAAAATTATCTCACTACCTTGATCAACTAAGAATATTCACACAAACCTCAAAGAGTGTGCATATATATACACAAATTCAACAAATGGACCACATAAATTTCCAAACATTAGGTTTTAGAAAAAAATTAAAGCATATATGGTTTGAGTATCATATTTTACACAAAAAATAAAAACAAATCAATTTTGTACTAAGTGCTTTGACTCCATTGAAATATTCCTCTTCTATATATTAGGACAACTTTATCATAATTCTTACTTTAAGTAACACTATCTAATATATTAAAAATCTGCAACAAACAGAAGAGTTATTTGGTAGATAACAATCAGGGAAAATGAAATCATAAAGCTCATATTTTTCCATAGGCATGGGATAATAGTAGTTGTATTTAACAAGAATATGTGTTTTAAAGTCTTAGAAAATATATTGATTTAAAACAATTTTATTTTTGGCTTCTTCAAATGTTTTAAGGAGTGATTAAGATACCTAGAGAGGGGAGAGATAGAGAGGAAGGGAAATAACTAGAGAGTCATGAGAGATATAGAGGTACATGGAAATTCCATGGGAGACCTAGATGGCTTCTAATTGGCCGATGGAAATTCCTTTACTAGGAACAAGCATTTTCTATAAAGAATAGAAAACATGTGAAAAATATAGAGTACAAGATTTAAACACCCCTTCTTTGCTCCACTAGCTTGCCAATTCAATAAAATTGGTAATCTAGTGGGTTGTTTGAAAAAATGGGTTCAAGAAATGGGGTCTCATGGTGATGTGAGACCCCATTTCTTGGAACCATTTTTAAAAATAGCCCACTACCTTTCCAATTTCACTAAATTGGAAAGCTAGTGAGCCCACAAGCTTGTCAATTTGGTGAAATTGGAAATCCAGTGGGCTGTTTGGAAAAATGGGTCCAAGAAATGGGGTCTCATAGTGCCACCGTGAGACCCCATTTCTTGGACCCATTTTTCAAAACAACACATTGGGTTGCCAATTTCACCCACTAGTTTGCCAATTCAGTGAAATTGGCAAGGTAGAGGGTTGCTTGAAAAAATGGGTCCAAGAAATGGGGTCTCACAATGATGTACATCACCGTGAGACCCCATTTCTTGACATCACCATGAGACTCCATTTCTTGGACCCATTTTTTGAAACACCCCACTACCTTGCCAATTTCACCCACTAGCTTGCCAACTTAGTGAAACTAGAAACCTAGTGGGTTGTTTGAAAAAAATGGGTCCAAGAAATGGGGTCTCACAATCTCAGTTTTTTCTATCTCGGAGGCATTTTCTATGGTGATGACTTTTTAGTTGAGGAAAAAGTTATCAAATGCAAGAAGTGTAAAGTTGCAAAGTGGTGCAACTTTTGTTTTGCAACTCATACGGCCAAACCAACTGTTTCAACATGTTTAGATGAGTATGTTTACACTAGGAATGGTCCTCTTTTGTACCCAAACATGTTAAATCACTCCAAGCTATGTTCAATCGACTCGATCGCTTAAGTGTCCAAAGTGCAAAAAGGCTACAATATTTGATGGGATATTACTCAAAAACTATGATGCTTACTGTGTAGTTGTTTAACGTGTATATATATCCTTTAATGTCAGTTACAAGATCAAACACACCTTCATGAAATGCATTACATAAAAGGACATAATTAAAACTATAATTATCCCCTTAAATAATCTCATGGTTCTCTAAACCCAAGGAACCCTGCAAAATCATGCTCTCAGATATTATTGATCTGCACATGAGCTTACATAAGATTGACAACTTAAGCTACAAGACACTGAAATAAAATCCTACATGCCTATGTTTTTGTATTTTTGTATTTGATGCATTTAAGATAAAAATAATTCTACAATGAGATGGTAATGAGATCTAAATGTTAAGAGGGAGTATGATGATCTAGTATAAATTACTAAATGCAAGATGAATTAAACTATTCAATTTATATGAAAATGCCATTCTAACACTAAAATGATTTAAAATGCAAAGCTAAGCTAAATGCTATCAAATTTATCTTACAAGTGCACTAAAATTCAGCAGCATAAACTTTTAAAATTCTTCCTTGTTGAAATGTTGTAGCAAAGGTCCTATTTATAGATTTTATAAGCCTCAAGGTGATGTGAAAATAATGAACGGTTGGGATTGTGATCCCGCAGCATCAACGATAGAGCATCAGGAGGTTATAGGGAATCAGGGAGATGGTTCCCTTCCACAAGACAAATTGCCAAGTGTAGAAAGGAATCATGAAACAAGAGAAGCCATGTGTCTTAGGTTGTTCAAAATTGGTTGCAAATTTGTTGGAGATAATTCATATTTTGCAATTTATAAAAATTCATTTGTGAAACACATGATGAGGTGACAGGTGAGTTGGAGGTGGTTAGAAGAAAGTTGTAGAAATGTGCTTAAATTGGATTTAAAAAATTAATTTAATAGGAGAGGGTAAATTAGTAAAATGGCAAATAAATTCCTTTGTGCATTTTAACCAATTTTTAGAAGAATATTCTAAATTTGAATTCAAAAATTCAAATTTAAAAGGAAGAAGGGAAAATTAATTAAATACAAATTGATTAATTTGTCCTTTTAATTAATTTTTGAAAGAAGGTGAATTTTGGAAAGAAGAAATAGAATATGAACCATATAAATAAATTTCACAATTTATTTATAATAGTAGAGGAATTAAGAATATTAATCAAATAGCAAGTATTTAATTAATGTGGTGCTCACACCAATTTTGCATGCATACAATTTTCCCCTCTTTGAAGTCATGTGTGCAGCCGCATTGCTTCAAAGGATAAATTTTCCTGACTGTGATGGTAAAAATTTTGACATGCCTTGAACTCCGATTTTACAATGATGATGAAAGGATGCCCCCTCAGGAGGTAAATCAGGGATTTTGATTTTTTGGTGAGTTTTGAAAAACTTTGATAATTTAAATGATTTTTCCATAATGTGTTGATGATTGATATATTTGATAAGGACGACCCGATTTATCTCCCAAAAATTAGAAGAGATTTGCCACATTATTGAATAGTTGATAAAAGAGCCCATTTGAAAAATAAAATAAAATGCCACCATTATTACTCCTTAATTAATCTTTAAAAGGGATAACCTTAGCATTTTGAGAAATTGAGAGCCTATAGAGCAAAGATGGACATAATTCCTCACCACACACACCGATTTGAGTGTGCTCATTGTCACCAGCATCCAACCACATATGGACCTCTGGTACGTACCTCGAAACCACTTTTTTGAATTTCAAATTTCGAATTTCGCACCTTAAAATGCTTTTAAAATTTTAATTTTTCTCTGCGTTTTAGTGCATAGAGTTGGTGATTTAGCACACAGGGAACTCGCTTCAGCACGTGGGGAGCTTGAAGTAGCGCATCCCATTAGGTTGGAACCCCCAAATTATTTCGGCACATCCAGCCTCCGCTTTAGCGTATAGGGTCAAAAATTTAGTGCACCCGACAAATAGTGCATAGGGGTGATAACATTGTGTATAGGGTTGACTAAGTGACACATTTGAGAAATGGTGTGTCAAGATGTTATGGTGAATAGGTTTAGTTTTTTGACACATCAATGAAATAGCACATCAGGAATATGCTTGAGTGTATCCAATAGATCTTATAGCGCATCCTGTAAACCGATGCATAGCAACCCTGTTTTAGCGCATCCAGCCAAAATTTATGATTTTGATGAATTCCTCCTAGATTTTGATAATTTTGATCATGCCAACTGATGATAGGATGATTTTGACTGATAGGTTGATAATAATTCTCATGATAGGTGAGGAAGGATGAATCAGGGTAGGTTGATTGATCGATTGATTGATAATCATCCTCATGATAGGCAAGGGACGATGACAAGATAGATTGATGTTGATTCTTTGATTGATGATCGTCCTCATGATAGGTCAGGAATGATGAAAATATAGGATAGATTGATTGATCGATCTCATGAAAAGTGAGAATTTAATGATAGGTTAGGTGCTCCTTGAGATTTGATCAGAATCTCATGTGAGCTAATTTGATTAAATGATGTGCTTGATTCATAGGTTGATTGAATGTTTTGTTGATGTGATGTTTTGATTTGATTCTAAGAGGGTGGCTTAGGGAACCTTCAATTTCATTAGCACTTTCCAAGGATGTGGGAGATGATCCCATAGTTGACTCTAGTTGATCTTGCCATCATAGACCAGTGTGGTTTGAGCTCATTGATAGATATGCCCCAATACCAGATTAACCGAGGGCTACTGATAGCACTTGCAAAGAGGTGGCATAGCGACCACAACACCTTTCACTTACTGATGAGCGAGATGACAGTGACCCCGAAGGATGTCTATCAGATTCTAAGGATATCGGTTGTTGGGACCTTAGTGATGTATGATGTGGAGGAGCAGGGAGGAACAGACGCATTATGCCAAATGTATCATGATGATGACCTTATTGGTTATGAGTTATCTTGGAAAGAGTTGATTGCGACTCAACAACCACTACCCTGTATCCTAGGAGGCTTTGTTGGAGGATTTATTTTTGCCTTGACCATAGGTTGAAGGGCCTTTCAGTTGGTTGGGGATGATTACTAGAGAGAATGATTGCTCATACGATAGTATATGATTGGGTTCCGTGCATGTTGGCACACTTATACCATGATCTACACCAGGTAGTGTATCTACAAGTGGGTATTTTATCAGCAAGGTGCACTCTTCTACAACTCTGGGCTTAGGAGAACATAGTGATTACATGAACAGTTGGTGATAGGGTATGGGCAGAAGGATTCTCATATATGTTTGGATACTCAGGTCCACTTGTCCAAGCTGGGAAAGTTAGAGTATTGGAGGCGGGTCTTGGATGACCTAGATATAGTTATATGGAGATTGTACTTAGATTGTGAGGCATGGCCCTCAGATGGTGCAGAGCTTCCATTCATGTTTTGTAGCAGATACTTGATAGGGAGGACACCCTATATTTTGGAGAGATTCATGTTTGGAAGGGTGCATAAATAGTATGGTCGCATCCAGGGGATGCCACAGGGGGTAGCGCATTATGCGCGATGTCGACAAGATATACCAGAGCAGGGGCCGACTATTGATTATGATGTAGCCTTGATCAAGTACTATGGATTACAACCCATTTTCTGGTAGTACCACCTTGAGATAGTAGATGCTCATATGACGGTAGATTATGCAAAGTATTTCCACACTCATCCATTTCTACAGATTTCTAGTCCTGATGAGCTCATCCATTTCTGCCGATTTCTAGTCCCGATGAGCCAACGCCAATTTTGGATGGAGGGAGGGGAGCAAGACTAGTTGCATAGCCTAGGGGTGGAGATGGAGGGGGAGGGGGAGGAGGTGGAGGAGGAGATGATGGTGGTGGTGGTGGAGGAGTGGGTGTGACAGTCTTTGGGGTTACCTCCAAGAGGTGGCGGTCGGCACCAGCTGGGAAGTGGCAACTGATAGTACAGATGCCATCATAGAGACAACATACTCAGATTGTTGGTCTCTAAGGGTAGGTGCAGAGTTTACAAGCTTACATTTAGGCACTATCAGGTCAGCTTGTCCAGGCCCAAGCATAGGTATAGGCATAGGCTTTGGCTTAGGTTCAGATGCAGGGGTTGATGGTTCAATTATAGGCCCAAGTCCAGACACTCACAATAGAGCGAGATGCTACCAGGAGGCTGGCAAAGTAGGTTGTGGCGGTGGCTGATAGGGTATAGGTACTGCCAATATTATGAGAGAACTTTGAGAGTCCACCAAGGAGGCAGAGTACTATAGGGGCAGATATTATGAGGTTGTACCACCAACGTAGAGAGTGCGCTATACTAGATCCAGATCAAGGCAAAAACACTTGTATACTACTAGAAAAGGGGATACCCAACCACCTCCACTAGGTGGACCTCCACCACTAAGTACAAGGCCATCAAGGGTAGGGCCTTTAGGAACAAGGAAGACGTCGGCCACATCAGGTGGCAGTACCACACGATCTCCTAGGCAGACATGATTTTTCATTGTGATTTATAGACTCAGCTATTGTGGCACATTTTTCATGTATCTCATTTTTAGATTTATCATTGTATACTTGACATATTTTTATGAGTTATATGATATGCAGGGGCATTTTGATGATTCTATGTGTTGATGTTTTATTATGGATGGATGATGATGTTTTTATTATGGATGGATGCATTGATGAGATGGATGAAATGATATGAAATGTGATCTTTATTTTTTTTTAATGTATATTGATGTATGGATGCAAATGGTTTTATTATGAATTGAAAGTGGATGATTACAAATGGTTTATAGATGTATGGATATATGATTTTTATGCTATGATTTTATGCAATGGATGTTATGATGCAAATATGCGATGCAATTTTCCATGTTTTTGGTATTTTCTATGCAAATATATGAAATATGTTATTATGAATGTAAATGTGATGAGATGGATTTTATTATGATCTTGATGTGATGGTATTATGTTTTATTTTTGGAAACTTTCAAATGAAAATGAATGTATGATATGGAATGAAATGAAAATGCAACTAAATGATATTTTTGTTATGTCAAGTATACTCAAATCTTGTAAAAAGAAATACATCAACCTTGAGGATGACAAACTTAGAAAATCTTTAGTGTAGATGTAAACTAATATGAAATGCAATTCTATCTATCCAATGCTACCAATCTTATTCATTGTGCATATTGTCATCATTGAGCATTTTATTATGTTGAAAGTTAGTACAAACATCGATGGAACAAAAATAGACCATGATGACCTGAGTATAACTTCCATACAACTTCCGTTGAGATTTGATAATGCAAGATAACACAAGCATCTAGGTATAATGAGATTGAGATGATTTGAGTATCACTTGTGTAAACAGACAAGAGTTAATCATGTTCCTATACAAATTCAAAATGTCATTAATGATACTTTGTAGAGCATGTACTGTGAAAACTTGCATAGTAGTAATAATTAACTCACAAGCAGCAGAGATATGCATGAATGCATAGAGATGGAAGAAGTAGATGGTCAACACATGCTCGAAAAGATGGAGAAGCCGACCTATCACAAATAACACCTTTTTACCAAGTTTTCACCATTTGTTTTTATTGCACTTTTCAGATTTTATGATTTTTTTGCTGTTACCAAGATGCTTTTTTGCTAGGTTTTCATCAGGGCAACCATTTTTTGATTTTTCACTTTTTTTTCTTTTTCTAATTTTTTAAATTTTTTTCAGGACTTTTTCTGCTTTTTATGATTTTTTTTAGGACTTTTTCTATTTTTTATGAATATTTTCAAGACTTTTTCTGCTTTTTATGAATTTTTTTAGGGCTTTTTCTACTTTTTATGAATTTTTTCAAGACTTTTTTTGCTATTTAATGATTTTTTCAAGACTTTTTAAGACATGCACTGACTGCATCAGGTATAGAACTTCTTCAGGTGAAGGTTGTTCATTGGTTCCTCAAATAGATCCCCCTCTAGTGTTGATAATTGGTATGCCCCCGATCCAAAGACTGAAACAAAAACAAAAGGACCCAACCAATTTGGCTCAAACTTCCCCTTCTTCTCCCGATCCTGCTGATTCTAAGGATTTTCCTTTAGTACCAAATCACTGACCTGGAATGTCCTAGGTTTGACTTTGTGATTGTAGCTTCGGGACATTCTCTATTGATAGAATTTTAAGTGATCTACTGCAAGCTGGCGACATTCATCCAACAACTCAAGTTCTTGCAATCTAGACATACGGTAATCCTCATCCATTATGAGACCTTTTAGGGATACCCGAAGTGAGGGTATCTCAACTTTGATTGGAAAAAATACTTCAGATCTATAGATGAGGGCATAGGGTTTGGCTCACATGGGTGTTTGGATGCTTGTACGGTTAGCCCACAAAGCAGGGTTTAATTGAACATGTCAGTCATGCCCAACATCATTGACGGTTCTCTTTAGGATTTTTAGGATTTTTTTGTTTGAGGCCTCAGGTTGGTCATTCCCTTGAGGGTAGTAGGGTGTAGAAAACTAATGTTGGATATGAAACTTTTCATAGAGTTCTTATACATCTTGATTCTTGAAAGGTCTCCCATTGTTAGTGACAATGGTTTGAGGGATACCATACCTACAAATGATGTAGTCTAGGATGAATGAGGAGATCTTCTTTCTCATGATGGTGATCAAGGGCACTGATTCAACCCACTTTGTGAAGTGTTTTGTGGCTATGATAATGAACTTGTGTCCATTTGATGAAGATGGGTGAATTTTTCCTACAAGATCTAACCCCCACTGACAGAATGGCCATCTTGATGCAAAGGGTTGTAACTCCTACGTAGGTGCATGAATGAGATTACCATGGATCTAGCATTTTCTACATGTTTTGAAAAATCAAAAGGCTTCTTTATCTATAGTCGGCCAGTAACATCCCAAACAAAGGAGTTTCTTAGCAAGGGTTAAACCACTTGAATGAGCTCTGCAAATACCTTCGTGGACATCATGTAAATCTTTTTCAGACTCATCATTTTATGGACATCACAAAAGAGCTCCATCAAGACCTTGAAAGTAAAGGACATCTACTATTATGCTATGACTTGCAGATTGGCGAATAAAATTTTGTTTCTAGTTGTGGGAAAGGTCAGGAGGAACGATATTATCTTTTAGGTAAGTGTAGATTTTTCCGTAGAGGGAGGTATTAGAATTGTCTAGGTGGAAAATAAGGTGGGACTCAAAGTCATTGTAGGCAGGGGTAAACAGTTGCTCCACCATGAACTCATAGTGGCCTCGTCTTTCTAGAATCTGCAAAAAAGAAGCAATAGTAGCCATAGCATGAACAACTTTGTTGTCACTCCTTGGGATTTGACCAAACTTGATATGGACAAAGTACTTCCTGAATTCATCGATCATTCTCTTGTAGCGAATTATTTTATCATCCTTGGTTTGGTAGTCATCATTGACCTGATTAATGACTAGTTGAGAATCCCCATAAACTTGGAGCTCTATAATTTTCCATTCCACGACTATCTTGATCCCAATAATGAGTGCTTCATATTCCGCTATATTTTTAGTGCAAGGAAACATCAAGTGATATGATTTTAGAATGGTGTGCCTTAGGGGAGTGATGAATAGGATTCTTGCTCCTAATCCATGCTGAGTGAAGGAACCATCAAAATATAAGACAAATTTTTTTGTTGTTACTGTCAGGACATCTGCATCTAGAAATTCAATGTGGAGTGGATGATCATCATGAAGTGGTGCCTCAACTAGTTGATCAACAATGGCTTTCCCTTTGATAGCTTTTTTTTCGACATATTGGATGTCGAATTCACTGAGTACCATTACCCACTTGGCCAGTCTTCTTGTTATATTTTCTTTTCTTAGGAGATACTTTAGTGGATCAATCCTGGCTACGAGCTTAACTATATGAGTCAACAAATAGTGTCACAATTGTTGGGTAGAAAACACTACAGCTAGAAAAGCTTTCTCAATGAAGGTGTAATTTATCTCATATCCATTCAAGGTTCTATTGATATAATAAATTTCTCTTTCTTTCCCTATTGAATCTTCTTGCACTAATAAAGCTCCCAATGATCAGTCAGTAGTGGTGATGTACAATAAAAGAAGCTTCCCTTCTGTTGGAGGTGCTAGGATGGGTGGACTCATGAGATACTATTTTAGTTGATTGAAATATGCCACACATTTCTCATCCCATCGAAAGAAAAAATTCTTGTGCAACAGGTGTGTGATAGGATGGGTCTTATTGGCTAGTTGCAAGATGAATCTCCTGATTGATTGGAATCTACCTTGTAGGGACTTAGCTGATTGATTTATTTTGGCGGGGGCATATCCATAATAGCTTTTACTTTTCCTGGATCCACCTTGATGCCTTTCTTTGACACTATGTACCCAAGTAGTTTTTCTGACATTACGCCAAATACACATTTGTTTGGATTGAGACGCACATTAAATTTCTCTAGATGGGTGAAGATTTTGTCTAATATTTCCAGAATTCCTTCTCTTGTGTGGGATTTTCCAACAAATCATCTACATAGTCCTCCATGAAAGTATCCATCATGTCATGGAAAATAGTTGTCATAGCTCTTTGATAAGTGGCCCTTGCATTTTTCAACCCAAAGGGCATGATCATGATGTTCCAATAGAAGGTTCCACATGGACATGTGAAGGTTGTCTTATCTTGATATTCAAGAGATATTTTGATTTGATTATATCTAGAAAAGCCATCTATCAGTGATAGCATGCCATGTCCTCCTGTCAAGTCCACAATGATATCTATGTTAGGTAAGGGGAAATCATATTTTGGGTAGGCCTTATTGAGATATCTAAAGTCAGTGCAAATCATTATGCTTCCATCAGGTTTGGAGATAGGTACAATATTAGATATCCACTCTACATAGTCAATGGGCCTCATGAATCCAACATCCAATAACTTCTTTAGTTCAACCTTCACCAATAGGGCAATGTGCGGATGCATTTTTCTCAACTTTTGTTTGACTGGTTTGATTCCTAAAGGAAGGGGTAAATGGTGCATAATGAGGTCTGGATCTATCCCTGGCATGTTTGCATATGACCAGGAAAAATTGACTTTCCTTTCTTCGAAGAACTTGATAAAGCTGGGCTTATCTCTTTCTGTCAATGATTCATCTAGATGAAGAGTTCTTATTATTTTTGCAATGCCGACATTGATGGACTACGTTGGTTCTATCAGAACTTTCGATCTCTCCAGGAAATTTTCTGGCAGAGTGTCAAATTTCCCATCCTTTGGCATCTCAAAGAGGTTTTCACCATCAGATGCGCTCTTTATTTTTGCTGTTTTCAAATTTGATACTGCCATGGAATGGTTTTCACCATCAAATATTTCTTTTTCTTCATTTCTTTTGCAGCTGGGAAACTTGACACTCTCTTGTTGTGAAGTTCTTCTCTGATGTTCAATGGTGGAGACTATTTCAAGATTTGTAGCATAGAGGAAATTTACGATGGCATTATCATTTGAAAAATTAGGGATATTGATAGGTTCGGTTTGGTCCCAATCTATTAGCTCAAGATGCAGTAATGGTAGGGTGTCATTGGGTGGGTTTAGGTCAAATTTCGTAAGCATCCTAATAGCTATATCATTATCATACAGGACTAGGGCCAAGCCGAGGTCCATAATTTCACTCTTCCAAGGGGTCCACCTGACTATGAGTCTTCCCATCTTCACTTGAGCCATTGATATTGTGCGATTCTAATTCAAGTGGTCTAATTCCCGAGCCTTGTCCTTCCTCAAGTGTGGAAGTATACTTTTGGATTACATCAAAATTCTTGTCATGACATGATTCTTCTGACAATGAATCCCACTCATATTTATTAGAATTAGACTCATAGTGGTCACTAGCTTGGAGTTGTAGGATCCGTTCAACAACTTTCTCCTTTAGTTCCTCCTTTGTTCCCTTATCCTTCTGATGTTCTTTGTATCATAACACTATTTTTTCTTTTGGATTAGTTATAATAGGTTGGATAGGTTCTATGGTACCCTCTTTTCTTTTTCCGATGGGACCTTTTTCATCGTACCCCATATTCTCAAAAATCAAGAATCCTTTTCCATACTGAGTGGTTTGAACATTTGTTGTTGTAGCTTGGGAATTAGTTTCATCTTTCTAGAGCTAGTTTGAAACATCTTTGTCATCTAATTCTTCCTCTTGAGTGATCCATTTTATGAATCGACCATCAAATAGTGTGACTGGTTGGGAGGATGATGAGGTCAATGGTTAACCATAGGATTTTGGTTACATTAACTGAGAGAGGCAGAGGAACTATTCAATGGAGTATTCACCAACAATTTTATCTTTGATTTGGACTTTCTCTTCAAATTATTTGGCCAGGGTATTTAGCTAGGCTTCAGAATTGGTGGATGTAGAAGGGCTAGACTCTTCCTTTTTCTCTGACTATTTGGATGGTGGACTAGATTTAATTCCTCCCTGAGAGGATGTGGACAAAGGATTAGCTTGACTGGAATTGTTCAAGACATTAGAAGTGGAATTAGAGGCTTCACGGTTATGAGGCACAAACACATCCTGGACAGCCTTTAGAGCATTGCATTGGTGGGGATTATATGAATAAGTAGGAATAGTAATTTCCTGGCTATTGTAGGGAGACTTTAGACACTGATGATATGTTGAGGGTACAACCTGTATTTCATGGATCCATGGACGACCCAAGAGTATGTTATATGTTAAATCCTTGTCCAAGACTTGGCAAACCACATTTTTTTGGATGGGCCCCACCTGAATGGGCAATATAATCAGACCTTTTGAATCTCTTTCTTCATCATCATATTCTTTGATTGCGATCTTCTTTCTTGGATCTATTGCATTGTCAGAGGAACCTAGTGCTCAGACAAGTTTTAAAGTACAAATATTAAGTCCAACTCCTCCATCTATAAGGATGCGCTAAACATGACTTTTATGGATTGGGACTTCGATATGAAGGGCTGAATTGTGAGGATGAGTAAGAGATACATCATCATTCTTTGAAAAGGATAAGCAATGAGGTGCAATTAGGTGTCCCACCATGGATTGGAAAGCATAGACTTATAGATCATTTGGTACTGTTGTGTCAACTAGGGACTTTTCCAAAATTTCTTTGTGAGCGGGAGAGATTTTTAGGAGCTCCAATATTGATATTTGTGTAGGGATTTTCTGAAGCTGATTGACAATGTGGTATTGATGAGATGTAGCAGTAGGTGTTTTGTAAGCATTTCCTTTCAAAACATATTTTGTTTGAGCCCGTGTGGTTACGTTTACTGGCACACTGTCTTGTTTTTCATTTATTTTGATGACACTTATTTGGTTATCTGTCCCAACCATGTCTTGCGGGATATTGGGGATTTGATCTAAAAGAATATTGGTGTCATTAGTTGGATGATTGGTTGCGACAGGGCTTGGTGGGTTATGGATTTCAATGTCATTTGCATGATCTTCAATGGCTGAAATATTAAGGATGACGGTATCTTGAACATAGTTTGTGTTATTTCCTTTGCTATTATTGTTAGAAGATTCTCCTTTGTCATAATTTGGTAGAGGGTTCTTGAATACCCCATGATCAGTGTTGGTTTGAGGTTCCTCAATTCTTATGACTTTGTTTTCAATTAAATCTTGTATCTTATGTTTCAGTTGCATGCAACTATTGGTGAGGTGACCTTTACATCAATGAAACTCACAATAATGAGAGGCATTCCACCATGACAATTTTACCTTAGGTTCAAAGCCTCGAGTATTGGGTAAAGTGATGAGGTTTTCCACAATAAGCTCCCTCAAGGTGGATTCATGTGATTGACCCAGGGGCGTAAACTTCCTTCAATTGTTTGATGTTTGATAAGGCATATTCTTGGATGATGATGTTTGATTGTTTTGATTATTCCCCTAGTTAGCATTTTGACTATTGGTTTGATTGGAAATTTGGGTGGTATTTTGATCTATATTTGAAGAACTTCCTAAAAAATTGAGAAATGGTTTAGCATTGCACGTTTCAACAAAGGTATCATTGTCATTATTTTTGTACTTTTTCTAAAACTTCAGTTTATCGTTGTTGGGGGAATTTGATGAATTGTTTTCATTATAGATTTTTTGAATCCATCATTTGAAAAAAGCTCCTCAATCTTGATTCCATTTTCAATCAATTTCTCAAAAGTTGGGGGACATTGTAATTCAAGCCTATAGCTCATGTCATCATTCAAGTTATCAATGAACACCTCTATTTTCTCTTTTTCTGGTATGGGTCGGGGATACCTTGCGAATAACCTTCTCCACCTTTGTAAGAATATGAGGAATGATTCTCCTTTATTTTGTTTCACATTACAAAGGTCTTTCATTGTAATTTCATGTTGGATATTATATGAATACTATGTGATAATATTGTTAACCAATTCTTCAAAAGTTTTAATTCCTAGAGGTAATTGTGAAAACCATTGCATACAATGTCCTACTAAACTATGTGGGAATAATCTCATTAGATAAGTTTCCTCATGAGAAAATTCAAGACTAATCATTTGAAATTCCCTTACGTGATCTATCGGATCAGTTTTCCCATTGTACTTGTCATATTTGGGAAATTCACACTGTTTAGGGAATGATATCATGTTAACATTTTGATCGAATGGGTAGGGACATATGTCTTGTATGGAATACCTCTTAGTGGCCCTCGTGTGCATGTTCTACATTTTTTGTTGAACGACTTATATTTTTTGTGTCAAAGCATCTATGGGATCATTGGTCTTTGTTTCTTTTTTGGTTTTAGTTGGTATTTCCATTTCTATTTTCTTAGGGGTCTTTTGTAATTTTGTGATATTAAAATCATCGAGTAATTTGACTCCTTTATTTTCTAATATTAAAAGGTATTTCTCAACTTCTTTCTCAAAAATATTTTCCATGAACTTGTGGAAGTTTGGGTCTTGTTGGGCCTACTCGATTTTTTATTTTGTTATCTCTTCAACCTCGTTTGAATGAGTTTCAAAAAAAGGATATTCTTTTCTTTCCGCCATGGTTTCTTGGTTTTTGATTGTATTTTGATCTAGTTTTCACTTTTGCAACCTTGTTAAGATGGGCATACAAGTGATGAAAATTTTCTAAATGTCTGACCAAATTTTGTGGAGTGCCAAAAGGGGTTGATTGAAAATCTGGTTGAGCGAGCTTTATTTCTGGATAAAGGATGACAAATCCTGTTAAAGGATGATAAATCATGATGGTGAAATATAGCTGCTAAATCAAAAATTTGATGTGATAAGGAAGGAACTTTGAGATGTTTGATCAAAATTTAAACAAAGGATTTTCACTTGACAATGCTAGTTTTGACAAGATTAGGATCTATTGCAGAAATTGGTTGAGATGATTAAAATATTGAATGGGTGGTTAAGGAATGGAAGAATGGTGAATTGGATGACTATGATTATGACTTTGGGATAGAGCTCTTCATTGAAAATAAGCTTGTGAAGATAAAGGCTCTAAAGAAAAATAATTAGTATACCCTCTATCAAAGTCATGATACTGATGAAGGAAGGTTTGATAATCGAGCAAGACTTTCCCTCTTTGGTACAAGAAGCATCTCTTTTTCAAAAGTTTCTTAAAGCTAAGATGTTTATTCGGTTTCTTGATTCTCTTGGTTATGGATTTATCGACAAATTTCGTTGATTTCCAATCCCCCAACATAAACTTTAAGATGATGAAAATATATTGTTTAAGGGAGAAAATTGGAAATAGAAAGTTTTGTATGTGTGAGAACAGGGTATGAATGCGCTAAGGAATGGTCTGAATGCACTGAAACAAAGTATTGATGTGCTTAAAGAGCATATGTTAGGAATTTATAAGTGAGATGCATTGAAACAATAGATGAATGCGCTGGATAACGGTATGAATGCACTAAAATAGGCACCAAATGCATCAAACTGGAAAGTGTTTTATGGTTTTTGACAGTTTGACAGATTTTTCTTGATTTTTGACAATGAATCTGAACTGTTTGAGTTGGATTTTCCTCTGAATCAATGGTTGAATGTGTTGGTGTAATTTTTGTTTAAAATCTGGTTCAAAAACAAGTTGGTAAACACATCATACATGCATATTCCCTAGGCTATGTAAGACTATATTATTTTGGATCTCGCACGGATTTTACTCCAACCACATATTATTAGCGAATGAATTTAGAAGCTTGGTTGCACAGGCTCCCCCTTATAGTGCACTCATTTATCAAGCCAACCAAGATTCCAACTCCCATGAATCTCCCATGGAAAGTGGATAATTTCTACTAAAAATTGTGAAAATGTGGGTGCCTTCACAATGACCATTGCTACACCAAAGAATAGATAGGGAAAATTGGGAAAACTGGAACAAGAGGGTTTTAGTAAGGAATTTTTGTTCATGGGACACCATCCATTCAGCAAGAGACCATTGGTGCCCTTCTTTTTGGAATGATGATTGTGATACTCAAACTTTCCTTGAGCACCTGCATTTATATCTTGACTGGAAGTCACTCGGCTTAGAGTGTGTTACCGGTTGGGTCGTTCCCTCCTTTCGAAGTGGGGAGGTAGGCCCTCTAAGGTTAAAAATGGAAAGAAAGTGAATGGTTCTAGATTTTTTATCACCTAGTTAAGGGGAGAGCATACTCAACTACCATTCCAAACACAACAAGCATGGTGTAAATTTAACCTTCCTAGTTATACTAGATTCCTATCTTAACCAAAGGAAAAATAATAACTAGATCTAACCCTGCAACCAACCATTAGTAGTTTCAATGTTTATATTTGACATCATTCTTTTAAATGTTTCTGCAAAGTCTCTGACTGTGTATCAAGGTCTTGTAACACTAAAAAAATTTAATCAATTTCAAGAATCTAGAAAAATAATAGTAAAAACCGAATGTGCTAAAAGACAGACCGAACGTGCTAAACTACAAAATGCACCGAAAGAACAACCAGATGCGCTAAAATATGAACCAAATGCGCTAAAACGAAAATTAATAGAATTAAATTTTAAACTCCCTGACACACCAAAATAGTGTCTGAATGTGCTACAAAAAACACTAGATGCACTAGAATAGGAGTCAGATGCGCTGAAATAGGTAGCCAGATGAGCTGAAACAAGAGCCAGATGCGCTGCAAAAAAAATTGTATGCGTGGTTTCAAATATTTTGACAGAACCTACAAAATGAAACTCAACATATAATTGATTAAATCATGGGGCTAGGCCCCACAGTGGGTGCCAATTTATGTGTGGTTGTTTAATGTGTATATATATCCTACAATGTTAGTTACAATATCAAACACACCTTCATGAAATGCATTACATAGAAGGATAGAATTAAAACTACAATTATCCCCTTAAATCATCTCATGATTCTCTAAACCCAAGGAATCCTGCAAAATCATGCTCTCAGATATTATTGATTCTCACATGAGCTTACATAAGATTGAAAACTTAAGCTACAAGATGCTGAAATAAAATAATACATGCCTATGCTTTTTGTATTTTTATATTTGATACATTTAAGATAAAAATAATTCTACAATGAGATGGTAATGAGATCTAAATGTTAAGAGGCTGTATGATAATCTAGTATAAATTACTAAATTAAAGATGAATTAAGCTAATCTATCTAAATGAAAATGCCATTATAACACTAAAATGATTTAAAATTGAAAGCTAAGCTCAATGCTCTCAAATTTCTCTCACAAGTGCACTAAAATTCAGCAGCATAAACTTATCAAATTCTTCCTTGTTGAAATGTTGTAGCAAAGGTCCTATTTATAGATTTTCTAAGCCTCAAGGTGATGTGGCAACAATGAATGGTCTAGATTGTGATCTTGCGACATCAATGACAAAGCATTAGGAGGTTAGAGGGAATCAAGGAGATGGTTCCCTTCCACAGGACAAATTGCCAAGTGTAGAAAGGAATCACAAATCAAGAGAATCCATGTGTCTCAAGTTGTTCAAAATTGGTTGCAATTTTGCTGGAGATATTTCATATTTTACAATTCATAAAAATTCATTTGTGAAACACATGATGAGGTGGCAGGTGAGTTGGAGGTGGTTAGAATAAATTTGTAGAAATGTCCTTAAATTGGATTTAAAAATTCAATTTAATAGGAGAGGGTAAATTAGTAAAATGATAAATAAATTCCTTTGTACATTTCAACCAATTTTTAGAAGAATATTCTAAATTTGAATTCAAAAATTCAAATTTAAAAGGAAGAGGGGAAAATTAATTAAATACAAATTGATTAATTTGTCCTTTTAATTAGTTTTAGAAAGAAGGTGAATTTTGAAAAGAAAAAATAGAATGTGAACCATATAAATAAATTTCAAAATTTATTTATAATAACAAAGGAATTAAAAATATTAATCAAATAGCCTGTATTTAATTAATGTGATGCTCAGACCATTTTTGCATGCATACACTTACAAAATCTCCATCTGAGGCTACAAGATTATGTTGGGACCCTCTACAATAATGTCTCTTGTTTTTTGCTATCTAAGAGGAATTTTCCCGTGGTGACGAGTTGTCAGTTGAGGAAAAAAATTTGAAATGCAAGCAGTGTAAAGTTGCAAAGTGGTGCAACTTTCATTCTGCAACTTGTACAACAAAACTGACTATTGCAACATGTCTGAAAGGGTAAATTTATGCTATGCATGGTCCTCTTTTGCACCTAAACATGTCGAATCACTTTGAGCTACGTTCAACTGGCTCGATCCCTTAAGAGTCCAGAGTGCAAAATTACTGCAATCTTTGATGAGCTATTCCTTAGAAAACACGATTCTTAGAAACTCTCCATCTAAGGATAGAAGATCATGTTCAGACCCTCTACAATAACCTCTCTTGGTTTTTTCCCATGGTGACGAGTTTTCAGTTGAGGAAAAAATTATCAAATGCAAGTAGTGTAAAGTTGAAAAGTGGTGTGAATTTCGTTCTGCAACTCGTACAACCAAACTAACTATTCCAATATGTTTGAATGGGTAATTTTATGCTAGGCATGGTTCTCTTTTGTACCCAAACACTCTAAATCACTCTGAGCTATGTTCAACTAGCTTGATCCTTTAAGAGTCTAAAGTGCAAAATGGTTGCAATCTTTGAAAATCTATTACTCGAAAACCTTGATGCTTATAAACTCTCCATTTCAGGCTATGAGATAAAATTGGGACCCTCTAAGATAAACTCTTTTGGTTTTTACTATCTCAGAAGAATTTTTCCATGGTGACAATTTTTCAATTGAGAAAAAAGTTCTCAAATGCAAGCAATGTAAAGTGGCAAAGTGGTGCAACTTTTTTTTTAAAACTCGTATGACAAAACTAACGATTCCAACATGTATGAATGGGTAAGTTTATGCTAGGAATGGTTCTCTTTCACACTGAAACATGCCAAATCACTCTGAGCTACGATCAACCACCTCAATCCTTTAAGAGTCTAAAGTGCAAAATGGCTACAATATTTGACAGGATATTACTTGGAAATCATGACACTTAAAAACTCTTCGTCTAAGGCTATGGGAATGTGTTGGGATCCTCTACAATAAAATCTCAATTTTTCTATCTCGGACGCGTTTTCCCGTGGTGATGACTTTTCAGTTGAGGAAAAAGTTATCAAATGTAAGTAGTGTCAAGTTGCAAAGTGGTGCAACTTTCATTTTGCAACTTGTACGAAAAAATGACTGTTCCAAAACATCTGGATGGGTACTTTTATACTAGGTATGGTCCTCTTTTACACCCAAACACGTCAAACCAATCTAAGTGACGTTCGATCAACTCGATCCCTTAAGAGTCCAAAGTGCAAGATGACTACAATATTTGATGTGCCATTACTCAGAAACCATGATGCTTAAAAAATCTCCAGCTAAGGCTACAAGATCATGTTGGGACCCTCTATAAGAACCTCTCTTATTTTTTGTTATCTTGGAGACATTTTCTTGTGGTGGCAACTTTTCAGTTGAGAAAAAAGTTGTCAAATGCAAGTAGTGTAAAGTTGCAACATGGTGCATCTTTCATTCTACAATTCATACGACCAAACCAACTATTCCAAAACATCAAGATGGGTACATTTATACTAGGCATTGTCCTCTTTAACACCCAAACAGATTGAATCACTCTCAACTACGTTCAACTAACTCGATCCCTTTAGAGTCTAAAGTGCAAAATGGCTACAATATTTGATGGGCTATTACTTGGAAACCATGATGCTTACAAAATCTTCATCTAAGTCTATGGGATTATGTTGGAACCCTATATAATAACCTCTCTTAGTTTTGGCTATCTCAGAGGAAGTTTCTCGTGGTAATGACTTTTTAGTTAAGGAAAAAGTTGTCAAATGCAAATAGTGCAAAAATGCAAAGTGGTGAACCTTTCATTCTACAACTTGTATGACCAAACCGACTGTTATAACACATATGAATGGGTACTTTTATGGTATTTATGGTCCTATTTCACATCCAAACATGTTGAATCACTTTGAGCTACGTTCAACCAACCTGATCCATTGAGTCCAAAGTGCAAAATGGTTGCAATATTTGACAGGGTATTACTCAAAAATTGTAACACTTAAAACCTCTTTCTTTGAGGCTATGGGATCATGTTGGAACCTTATATAATAACCTCTCTCAGTTTTTTATATCTTGGAGGTGTTTTCATGTGGTAACAACTTTTCAGTTGAGGAAAAAGTTGTCAAATGCAAGTAGTGTAAAGTTGCAAAGTGGGGAAACTTTTGTTCTACAACTCGTACGACCAAATCGACTATTCTAAAACATTTGGATGGGTAATTTTATGCTATGCATGGTTCTCTTTTGTACCCAAATATGTCAAATCACTCTGAGCTATGTTCAACCAACTCGATCCCTTAAGAGTCCAAATTGTAAAATAGGTGCAATCTTTGACAAGATATTACTCAAAAACTATGATGCTTACAAACTCTTCGTCCAAGGCTATGAGATCGTTTTGGGACCCTCTACTATAAAATCTCTTGGTTTTTTCTATCTCTGAAGCATTTTCTCATGGTGATGACTTTTTAGTTGAGGAAAAAGTTGTCAAATGCAAGGAATGTAGAGTTGCAAAGTGCTGCAACTTTCATTTTGTAACTTGTACGACCAAACCAACTATTCCAACACATTTGAATGGGTATGTTTACACTAGGCATGGTACTCTTTCACAGCTAGACATGCCAAATCACTCTGAGATTCATTCAACTGGCTCGATCCCTTATGATGTCATGCAAAAAAAGGAAAGGAGAAATATTCACATGACATTTGAAAAATCTAAGTTTTTCACACAAAAAGCATATTATTGCATGAAAGAGGTAAAACATATGGGTGTTAAAATAGTTGAGGAAAGCCTAAACCTTTTTCATTCTCAAAGGGGTTATGATCCAATTACTATGTGGATCTCATACTTACATGGAATTGATTATTATTAATATTAGTATTTAGGTAATTTTATTATTCCTATTATGGCTCTAATCACAAATGAGAAGGATACATAACTCTTAGAATCTTGTATGATCATCCTCAAGTATATCAAGGGAAATAAATTTTTTAATTATCCTCCTTTCCCTTACAACAATATGGTTGTTGTAAAGATATTTTTTTCAAGATTCTAGTAAAAAATTGAAAGATTTATAGCTAAACCTAATCATAGATCAATTGAAATATGAGCCCACATGGTGGCTTATGACCTAGCTAAAGAGAATCAAGAATGATGGTGTTAATAAGTTCATACTATAGCTGCGACCATAAGTAGAAGCTAAAAATATCCCAAAGAAGAGGTATAAATATATGTTGATACATGATATTTTACAACCCCTATTCCTACTCCTTCACAATCATATCAAATGTAATATAAGGAATTTGTTGCATATCACCTATAATTAAAAAATGTATTCTTTGAAGAAGCTAGGTTGGAGTGAATATAGAATAAGTAATTGGTGATAATATGGGAAAGAAGTTGGACAAATGGTGGAAAAACCAAGTCACTTTTCCTTGGGTAATAAATGGGATGACATATATGAGAAGGATAATTTGAATCCTACTTATTTTTTCACACCAAAAAGCCTCAAATCCAAGTAAGTGAAATAACAATAATATCATATGCTAATGAAAAAGGAGTAAAAATCAAAACCTCCAAATTTCCAAACCAAGTAGCTAATCACATAGGTACATTTGGTGCTAGAAGAATTCACAACCTATGCATCTACTCAACCATATATTACATTTAAAAGGATCTTGACCCCATTCCAATGAGTATTTCAAAGAAAATAAAATAAACAATTAACTCTAGCTCTTATTTAAGAGAAATCTACCTAAAATGTTCTACTGCAAAGAATGAGAGGTTCCATCTCCACAAAATCAACTATCAAATACATTGTAACCAACTAAGAAATAATAAAATCACCTAAGACAACTAAGGGGAAAAATAATTACTCCTTGGAATCTTAGTAGGTTCCCACCACAAATAGAATACCACAAGCAAAGGTGAGGACCTAGAAGAGGAGAAGGGAAAACATTGAGATAAGTGATAATCCACCTATGAAAATGGGATATTAAAAGTAGAAAATCGAATAGAAAAGCATATAAGAGCCATTAGAGGTTTTTATAGAGAAGGTACAATAGGTTACACTATAAACATCTATCTTCCCTCTCCTCATAGATTTATCTCTTTTAAATTCCTCCTTAGAATCCATATTGAATTAGCACATAAGTAAATGATAAATCGTTGGTGAATCATTTTTGGAAATATTGAATTTTTCTAGCATCAACTAATAAAGTTGTTTAGCGTCAATTAATAAATATTCAATACAAACCATGAAGGACAATAATGAGAAATGCTAGGGCTAACCATTTAATTTTTGGTGTAATTAATTATCTAATTACACTAGCATAAGTTTACTTAGGCATTATATTTAATTAATTCCTAGGTTGCATTTTTATAAAATCATTAATAATGGGTTCATTATCCTTTCCATGTATTTAGGAGATAAGATTACTTCTAGAATATCATCTAGAACTTATCTCTGTGACTTCATCATTCCATAGGTAGGTTGTTAGGGTTACATGTCACATGTTCTTTGATCAAGACACTTGGAAACATCATATTACATTCTAGATTTCTCTCTTGCCTATTTAATCAAGGCATATGTACACTTGTAACATATCTCAGGTTGTAACATATTTAATCAAAGCCCCAAGGCCTGATAGTTTTCCTTCTCATTTTTTTCAGATTTTCTGGGATACTGTGGGTGGGGATCTCATGCTAGCGGCCACAAATTTCTTCAAATCTGGTAAAATCCTTAAACAATTGAATCACACCTTCATTGCCCTTATTCCTAAGATTGGTGAGCCTCAATCCATGACTCATTTTCAGCCCATTAGCCTATGTAACACCTTTTATAAAATCATTTCTAAGATTTTAGTGAACCGTATCAAGACCCTTCTGGATAAAATCATCAGTCCTACCCAAAAAGGTTTTGTCCCTGGGTGCCATATTCTTGATGCCACTTTGACCACCCACAAGCTACTCCATTATATGGATAGATGTAACTATACGGGGATGTCTCTTAAACTAGACATCTCTAAAGCTTATGATAAATTTTTATGGGATTTCATCCCAAAGGTTTTGGCTAAGTTTGGATTCAACAATTCGGTTATCAAACTCATTATGGAGTGTATTAATATTGTTAAGCACTCTGTTCTTGTTAATGTGTTCCCCTTTGGGTTCTTCTCTGCTGGAAGAGGGATCATACAAGGCAAACCCCTATCTCCCTATCTCTTCATCATGATTGCCAATGTGCTCAATAGGAACTTTACTAGTCTATTGTCGGAAGGCTCCATTATGGGCATCAGAGGAGCTTCTTCCCTGGAACCAGTTGTTGTGCAGAAATTTGTGGATGACAATTTTATTTTTGGGAAAGCCTTTGTGGTGGAAGCCAAGAAATGGAAAGCATTCCTTAACAATTATGCTTCATGTTCTGGTCAATGCATCAGTTATAATAAAAGCATGATCTATTTCTTTAACAACACACCTAATTTGCAAACCAGAGTGACTACAGTTCTGGGATGTGTTATTGGGTCCCTCCCCTCAGTCTACCTTGGGCTCCCTCTCACGATTAAGGAGGTTACTCCTTACTTCTGGAATTCGATACTAGAAAGAATCCAAAGAAAGTTGGTTGGGTGGAAAGGCTCCATCCTAAGCCATGCTGAAAAACTCCAATTGCTCACAGTGGCCCTTCAAGGTATACCAACTTATTTCCTTTCCATATTTAAGATGCCTAAGTACATTGCTGATAAGTTTGAAAAAATTCAAAGGAATTTCCTCTGTTTTGGGACTGAGGATAAGAAGAAACTCACTCTAGTTAAATGGGAAAAGGTCTATCAGGCCAAAAATTGTGGTGGCCTAGGAGTTAGGACTATTTTCAACACTAACAAGGCTTTGATGGCTAAGGTTGGTTGGGACCAGTTAAGGAACACTAAGGATTGGTGCAAAATTTTGAATTCCAAATATCTTTAGAACATACCTTTGATCAATTGTCTCTCAGAGTCTCATGCCGAAGGATCCTTGGCCTGGAGGAGCATCTGCAACACACAAGGCCTTCTAAGGAATGGGATTAAGTGGAAAATAGGCAATGGAAAGTGGATCAGATTCTGGGAAGATACGTGGCTAATTGAGACCCCTCTAGTTTTTTCTAGTTTTAGGATTCTTATGGGATCGGCTCAGAAGTATTTTGGTATCCATATCAGTGATTATGTTTCTGGACCCCCCGAGGCTAGGGCTTGGAAGGACCTAATCCTCTATTGTCCCTAGTGTCATGACCTTTGTTGTCTGGCCCGGTGCCTCCAAGAGATACTCTCTACCACCAGGTTTCCCTCTTATGACAAAGCAAATGATTTTTTTGGACCTTTGACAAACAGGGGGATCTTTCTGTTAAGTCGACATACAAACTGCTAACAAACCAGGGTACTGCAGAGGAACCTTGGAGGAAGATATGGAACCGCCACATGATCCCTAATATAAATTTCTTCTGGTGGATGACCTTCAATAATACGATTCTTACCCAGGACAATTTGAGGAAACTAGGATTTTTTATTCCCAATAGATGTTTACTTTCTAAGTGCCAGGAGGAAACTGTCAGTCACCTATTGTTACACTGCCCATTTGCTGCTGAAGTTTGGAGGCTAGCCTTTGAAAAACTGGGAGTCTCTTGGGTGATGAGTAAGGATCTCTTATCCTTCATCCTAGGCTGGAGTGGTCCTTATTCCCATCTCCTACTTGGTGAAATTTGGAATCAAGTTCCTCCTATTTTGGGCTGGTGTCTGTGGAAGGAGAGGAACAATAGGGTCTTCAGGAATATTGAGATGAATCCTAGGGATGTTTTTGGAATTGGCATTTGTCTCATTAAGGAAAATATATCACTCTTTAATGGGAAACTCCCAGAAAAGGGACCTCTTAATTACAAAATTAGAATGGCCAAGGCTTGGCACTAGGGGTTAGAGGCTAACTCGTTTGACAATTCAAAATCCTTAGCCAGGAAAAATACTAGATGGGAGCCTCCACTTAGAGGTTGGTTTAAACTCAACCTTGTTGGGGCTGCTAAGGGCAACCCAAGCAAGGCTAGTATCAGTGGTGTGATTAGAGACCCCAAGGGGGTTATGGTTGTGGGATTTGTTGGAGGTATTGGTTTTTAGTCCTCTATTGTGGCGGAAGCTAGGGCACTACTCATGGGCCTCCAAATTGTTGTCTCTCTGGGGATCGCTAATGTCCACATCGAAGGAGACTCTAAGTCCATTACTAATGTTGTGAATATGGATAGACTAATTGGCTGGAATACTAAGGATATCTTGTTGGACACTAGGTTCCTTTTATCCAAACTTAGGGGTAAAAAAGTGACACATATATCATCTTGAGAGAAAAATGCAACGAATTATCATGATGAATTCAAATCTCTGGGTGTTGGGTACTGGATGGAGGATCCACTTGATTATATTTTGGGTCTGGTGGATGAGCGTTAATGCTAAGATGGTCGACAAGAGGAGGGATCCTAACTGTTCAACTCATTATGTGTTTAGAGATCTTCAGGTGTTGGGTGTTGGTTGGGGGACCCACTTGTTTGTCCTTTGGGCTTGGTGGATGAGCTCTATTACTGAGGTGGCTGGTAGGTGGCAGAGTTTAAAATTTGAAGTTTGTAATATGAATTTAAAAGGTGGCTTTATGAAGGGAATTAGAAAGTATGTGACCTTGATGAATTTGAGAGGCCCTATCGTGCGATCTATCCTCTTTGGGATTGTGTAATATCTTGTTTTAACTCATCACAACTTCCCTATGACTGTGAGTTTAATACTAATTTGACCCCTCATTATGAAGGAATGCTTCCTTCTAGCACCTTTGTGCTTGCTAGTTTAGTGTGAGTCTCTTATTACACCCATAGGAATGTTTCTATTTTTATCCATACGACCAACTTGCTAAGGAACCCTGCATGCCTACCAATTCTTGTTATGTTGGTCGTAATCTTCTCAAGATCCACTTTTACTCCATAGTCAAGTCACCCTGTGGTGATTTTCCCTTCCACACATGTGACTTGTACACTGGCATCATTACCCATCAATGCATTTCTCGCCTTAATGACCTTGTGATGAATATTCGTTGCCCTGCTGGCTTTTACAATTTGTGTCTTCTATAATTTCTTTGGTTTTCTGTGCAGGTGGATAGAATGTGTGGCAACCATGTTCGGACTGAGCCGGACAACTGTGATAAATTATGAAAGAATCCATTAGTCTGGAACATCTATACTAAAGGTGGCATTGCTCCTCTAATGGATATTTTTGTTGGCCATGACCCTAATTTGTCTAGCCAGTTTGCTAATTCGTGGAAGGATCAAAGGGTCACGATAGGTGCTATTTATTTTGAAGTTAGTGAAGAATTCATCATGCAAGCCACTGGAATGTTGTGTACCGGGAAAAAATACCCTAAGCACACGAAGAAGTAGGACAGTGAAATCTTGAAATCTTTCTTCATGGGGAATGAGGAACTGGTGCGAAACCAGTTGAGTTTTGAACATGAAGCTCTTCTAGAGCCTTGAGACTAGGTGTGCTTAGCGTTGATGAAATATGCCACCTTGGAAGGTAGGCTCAAAACATATTTTCTATCATTTTCCCCTGTTAAATCATTTAAGACATAAGATGTTGCTTAGCTTTCCCTTCTTTGTGCTTATGGACTTGGAAAATTCAATCGAGAAATGTAAAGAGCTATCCAGCCTTAACCTCAATGACCTCCCACCTCTTCCGCTCCATCAAGGGCTTATCTTGAGAATTTACCACTTCCACCTAGCCTTTTATCCTCCCAAAGACATCTTGGCTATGCACATTGATGAAATCAAACCCTTGACTATTGTGAACATTTCCTTGGCTGAGTCTTAAATCCCTCCCTGGAAATCCAATATGGGTACCACGGGAAACCCCAAAGACAAACTAGCTACAAAAATACTAAAGGGAGGGTTGGGTAATCCACATGCTAGTGCAGCTTCCAGCCTTTGTGATTTGAAGTCCACCCCGACAAATTCTGCCTACAAGGCCAACACTGCCAAAAAGGAAAGGATGGTAAGAGAGGTATGTCGGAGCTAAGTGTCAGAGAGGGGAAGGGAAAAAACTTAATAGGAAAAGACTCAAAAGGAGATACTGTTGTGGAAACCACAGTAATGACTGGTGGGGAGAACACCAGAAATAGATTCAGGAGGCTGGCAAAAAATAGTAAAAAGAGACAGGTTATTGAGGATTCAAAGGAGGAGCAGTCTGACAACAAAGAGTATAAGGATGAGGAAACTAAGGAAGAGGAGGACAAGAATGTGGAGGGGCCCTATTTTACCCTGGAAGACAACAAGCTACCAAAATAAACCTCAGCCTCTCATTCTTCGCATCCTCCGGTTGATGAGCCTGAAGAGATCCTAGGGACTATGGACATTGGGGAGGAGCCATGTGCCTTGGAGAAGAAAATGGACAAGCTCAACAATCGGCTTCATGGTTTGACCCGCTTTACAATGAAGTTGGGCCACTTCGTCACTAGCACCCTATCCACTGTTATCAAGGAGGATTTGGAGGGTAATAATGGCCAGGAGAACAAATACTAGGTTGGTGATGATGTCATGGACATCTGTTTAAAACTGGGATAATGCTAGTTAGCTGCTGCTTGTGTCGGTGTTATATTTTTTGGCTGCCTTCTGTGGTTTTTGTGTTGTCAAAGTGTTGTCTCTGTTAATTTTTGCTTCTATGTTAGCTTTTTAGACTTGTTCCTTTTTGGCCCTTGTGGCTCCTTGTGAAGGGTCCAGCACCCTATAAATGCTACTTAACTTTTCAAAAACATATCTCATAATAGAATCTCTATTTGAATGCCATTGTTGCAACACTTTCTGTGTGGGTGAATATTTTCTTGGAGATCTTCTTGAAGATTGTAGCTTCATTAGGGACACTATCAATCCATCATTTTAACATGGTATCAAAGATTTTCCATTGAAATTTCATCCCAAGATCAAGGAAGTTGGATAGTGTGATTATTTGTAGGCTTGAAGGTTTTTCTTTATAGGCTAGTTGGCTCTACTCAGGGACCAAGCTATTTTTTGTTGTAGATCAAGCTTTCTCTAACCTCACCATTATGCTCAAAAGGCCTCAAGACATATAGATCGCCTACCTATTCATCAAAATCAGAGATATATCACCAAGAGTCATTAGAGGTATTATCTAGGGTTTGCAAATATTTTGTATTATCCATACAATCTGTAGTAAAAAATATCCCCTTGCAGTTGTCCTCCATGGCAAAATGTTTTTGAATCAATAATATTTTTTTATTTCAAAATTTGGGCTATTTTTTCTATAGTTTGAAGAAAAAAAAAATTATCAGGAATCAACCTACAATTAAAATCAAAGGTCGACATAGGGTTTTATTTTCTATGTCTCTAATAATATCCATTGGCTTTATTTTTCCACCCTTGACATTGATAATTTATGCGGATTTTAAATTTATATTTTATCAGCATTTTAATATTTTTGAATTTCCATTCATTAGCAATATTCAAAAAAAATTGTTTGTCAACATTTGGAAGTCTACAAACATTTGGTAGATTGGTGCCCATCACATCACCTGTGTCAGTCATTCTCGTCATTGGGCCCTCCACACTCACTCCTGACTACTTTCCATTGCCGACCATTGATAGTCACCATTCTAACGACACCACTCCAAGCCATTGTTTACAAATCCTTGGGTTTTATCCATGATCTAGGCTACCACTCAATTTGACCGGTGCCACCTGCTTCTTTGACTATGCCACCAAAGATCTACCTGATTTCTGCACTCCAATTCCACTCTGATGGGGGTCATTTTTTTCTGGTAGTTGTGCCTTTAGTCACATTAGAGACAAAGGGCCAAAATTCTTTTAGCCCTCGAGGCTTATTTGCTCCTGGTTAGCCTACCATCTCTCAAAAGAATAGTGATCTTCCGATGGTTGTAACTTTTTCTTACGATGTCAAAATCTAGCAAACGAGATATCACTAGAAAGGTGTTGAAGTCTTCTTTCCAATGGTGCCCTTTTTTTTAGTGTTCTATCATCAAAATTTTAAGGCAATTGAAGTTAAAAACCTATTTTGGACTTGCAAGGTGATATCTCCACATTAGATTGTTAAATATCTATCATTCCAATAGCATCAGGGAGGTTTTCGTGTGTATTTTTTATTAGTCCTTTCATCTCTTTTAAAAACAACACCAAGTGATTTGCTTTGGTAATTTTTCACTTTGAGCATCTTTTATCATCACTTGGATATATTGTTTTTTTGGAGGAAGTTTTTTTGCATCAAGGGGCTCTATTTCAATTGAAATTTGATATATCACTAGCTTCACAACATTTCTTTTTAGATATCTTTTGTCTAGTACATTGGTTCTTTCTCTAATGGTTGATACAAGTTTTTAAATCTTGACACCCCAAAACTATCACACATGGAAAGTTAGCATGCAATATCTCCTCTGGTCAAAAGTTCTATGGTCAACTTAGAATGAAAATCAACCATACTTGACTAGAAAGTATGAGAAGTTTCAACATCACATCAAGTGTGAGCAAGCCATGGGACTAATTGCAATCCATGTATCTAATTCCTTGTTCTTCCATATTAAGGGGTGCTCCACTCCAAAGGACGTATGTGATAATCTCAAAGACTTATTTGGTTTTGTAAGTGATTTTTGTGCACTTAAGTTAGAGTCAGAACTAGCATCTCTACCAGTTATTCATTTCCCTCCATAGAATATTATTTGGTGAAATTCAAATCTTTGAGGACATAGTTGTCAGGGTGTGGGAAATTTAAAAAAAAAAGGAATACATTTTCATGATCTTGTCTAAGTTAAAAGGCTTATTTTCCTATTTTACTACTTCCTTTTACTCTACCATGGATGGACTAGGAAATAGTTTTGTGATGCCTTCCTTTGAGACTTTTTGTGATTGGTTGACAAGGGAACAGTCCAAACTCAACAATGTAGATTCTTCCTCAAAGTATCATGCTCAAGTTGCAGCACCATCCAAAGGGAAAGGAAAGATAAAGGAAAGTCAAAGAAAAGATCCAATCAAGC